>VIEB01000852.1:47819-163611 GCA_006547085.1 Malus baccata | reverse complement strand
CTTTAATTAATTAATGCTTTAACTAATTAAACTTGAATGCAACATTTTCATTTGGTTTTTGTTTCCATAGAATTGATTTAAATGGAGCTAAATGAAATGAAAATCCAATTCTCATTTAAAGATACAAAACTATTTTGTTCTCAACTAATTTGGGCCAAATGCAATAACCTCAACTTTTTGGGCTATGTTGCAAAACATAAACTTTTAAGGTCACTTTGTAAGAACACAAAAGTCCACTACTTCATGTAATTACAACTAGAACTCAAAAATTTCAACAAATGCAAAAACTTCATTAAAGGAGCAAAACAATTCGTCCTTTACTGATTTTGGGCCTTTACGTAAAAACGTAAACTTTCGGATCAAAGTACAAATACACAAAAGTATCAAAACTTTATGTAATTGCATAAAAGCCCCAAAAGTACCCTATTTAATAGGGTGGCCTATTTTGGATGAGAGATGGTGTCATAAAACTTTTGAATTTTTCAACAAAAGTGAAAGGTGCTGGGTAGGTTTGAAAATGTGATTTCCATAAAACATGGTTTCTTGAAACAAGGAAAATGTGTAAGTGATTGGTATGGTGTTGATTGAAAAATGACAAATCATGTCATACCATTTATTACAATAAAGTCACACCAACCATCACAAACAAAACTTTATGAAAAACGTCAAACACTTTGAATCAAAACACCAAACCTTTTTGTTCTTGGTTAGAACATAACAAGAACAATGAAGAACATCCATGAAAACCCATAAGAGCTCCATGAACATTTTTCACCCAAAGACACCCCAAAAACTTTCAATCTTAAGGGAAAAAACATATTACCATACTAGGGTACTTAGGGGTTCCTAATGTCACTTTAAAACACTTTTAACAAGACAAACATGAACCCAAAAATCCACCCTTTGGATTTGGCCGAATTTCCCCAAAAACATGGCACCAAATTTTAGCTCCAAAATTCATGCTCATATGAACTACATTTACAACATTTGAGATGACAAATTTTCTAACAAAATTTACATTCAAAGAAGCAAGAATAAAGCTTGTAATAATTACAACATTCAAATCATAAACTATGAAAGTACAAAACCCAAAAGGATTCACCAACTACTAGACCTAGGCTCTTGATACTACTTAAAGACAATTTTGTAAAAACATGTTCTTTTGAGCAACATCTATGGCATGCAATTAACAATTAAAGGCGGAATCATGCTTGTATGCACTAAAAAACAAAACATTACCCATGAAATTCAAAGCTTAGTAGATAGGTGAACCAAGACTCAACTCAAGAATAAAGTGAGTTGAGAGATTTTATACCTTTGTTGATTCCTCTTTGCATAAGCACCTCTTTGCATAAGCAAAGGCTAATCACCCAAGGAGATGGTCTTCATTCCTTGCTTCTTATATCCATGGATTTCTTGGATGAGGATAGTTGAAAGGATTCTCCAAGTTCCCAAAGTTGAGAACCTCTAATTTTTCCACACCAAGGATGAACTTGAAGAAGAGATAAGTGACCTAGAGGAAGTCAGATTGCTAGCTAAAATCCTCTAAGGTGGCCGGCCTCTTAGAGAGAAAGGGAGAGACATTGTGTTCTCATATTTTCTCTAAAAGAAACCCTAATGAAGAAAAAGCTATAAAATCATATTTATACCTACCTTCATTGGAGTAGCAAACTTGTAATAAGTCCAAAACCCACTCCTTTATCAATATGGCCGGCCATAGGGTGTTATTGGGCTGTTTGGGCCTTTGTGAATATTTAGTCATTAAGTTGTCATACAACTTAAGTCAATGGGCTTGACGTTCGAAGCACATTGGGCCTTGAGGCCCAAGACTAACCTGAGGCCTTTAACGAACTTTATTCGTTTGATTAATTAACATATTAATTAATCCTTGCCATAAATAATTAAACCATTTAATTATCCTTACTCATCTCCGTTGTTTCTTCAATCTCTACCTTACACGGTGTACGATCCATTAGGTTCCTTTTAGCGAGGCAATGGGCGATTAGAACTCTTTCAAATCGATTGTGAATTGAAACTTACTTTCAATTCTCCCTTTAGTGTTTATACACATTTAGGGCTTCCACAAACCATGGGTGACATCTAGCAGTATGTCATGGTTACCCAAGCTATTCAGGAGAGGTGGAAAACCTATTCAGTTTAGGATTACAATGCAATACAGTCTTTCTCTAATACAATACTCTTGACCACATTGTTTGGTTTGATAGTTTATTCATGTCTATTATCCAATGTGATTCTTTTACTTATATGATTACCTTGAATGTGATTTGGAACGATTTCCTATATCTCATTCATACTCTGGCCAGGGATTCTTAATCATATCATAGAGTATTCTCCCTCAAACGGTTTGAAGGTTAGAGATCCCTTGTTACGCATTCACTTGCCTCCATGGCTAAGTGGCTTAACCCCAACTATGTCGTGGACACTATCTGACAGAGTGACTCTGACATAGTCAAAGATCAAGGACTTAACCACAAGACAACTATGATACCTCAGGTCAAAGGACTACTTTGCATTATCCCAACCATAAGTTCTCATGTGACATGAGTATGGGAACTCATCCTTGATCGTGTTCAGTTGACTCATTCTCTATTGAGCACCTACATGCTTATCTTGGTGTCAATCACACTAATGACTCGAGACCAGTCACTCTCCCTGAGAGAAGACACAACACGTACTGATCTTAATGGACTATCAATGCCTAATTAGCAATCCTATGATCAGGAACGTTTAGGATATGTATACGAAAGAGAATGGTCTCATGAATCTAACTTCTTTAAATTACATTCTCCTAATTACATATTCCTTGGACTTATCGTTTAAGCATATAACATTTATATGAGACGGCTTAAAACAGTAATCTTTGCCCTTGATATTAAACTAGATTAGTTTAACATGTGAAATTTCCGTAAAGTATCATCATATGATTGGTTTTAGGGCACATTTCCAACATAAATAACACAAGAAGTATCGTGGTTCACCCCAAGGTTTGGGCTACGTCCACACTGATTGTATTATATTTCTCTAAGAAGTGAGGGAGAGAAAGCTCTGAGAGTGAGAGCGTTGAGAGGGTGAGGAGCCTTAGGAATTGGCCTCCTTCAATTGTGAGGGTGAAGGGTCCTTTTATAGAATAATGACTCCTCACTTATTACATATTTTCCCCTTCCTTTATCATAAAATTACATTTAAGTCCCTCGAGTATTTGTACGAGATCTAATACGAGGCCCTAAATATGGTATAAACAGAAAATAATGTTATTAAAGAATTAGTTGATGTAAACTTCTAACATTCAAGAGAGAAGGTGAATAAGCATCTTGTGTGCTAGTAAATTACTTTTTTATTTTCCTTTATGTGCCATGTGCAATAACCATCATAATGTAATTCTAAGCTCTATTAAATCATCATATGCAAACAAGTAAACTTCTCATAGGATATACACTCATGCACAAATAAATTTTTGAGTTATAATGTCTCGCTCAAGTGATATCATAAAACATCATGTCATATGTTTGCTTGTCCACCGAGCCCATTATCAATATCAAGTGACTTCTTGAATTAAAAGGTCTTTCTTAGGGTTGTATTGGGCCTAAAGTGAAAGTGAAAGAAAGAAGGGATAAACATGACACAAAGATTCAATGAATTAATAGAGCATATAAATAAGACTTATTTTTAGCTATACCCTCCCCTCCGGTGTTGGAAATGTGCCCTAAAGTCAATCATATGATGATTATTTACGGATATTTCACATGTTATACTAATCTAGCTTAATATAAAGGCAAAGATTATTGTTTAAAGTCGTCTCATATAAATGTTATATGCTTGAACAATAAGTCCAAGGAATATGTAATTAAGAGAATGTGATCTAAAGAAGTTAGATTCATAAGACCATTCTCTTTTATGCACATATCCTAAATGTTCCTGGTCATAGGATTGCCAATTGGACATTGACAGTCCGTTAAGATCAATATGTGCTATCTCTCATTGGTGTGACTGACACCAATACAAGCATGTAGGTGCTCAATAGAGAATGAGTCTACTAAACACGATAAAAAAGGAGTTCTCATGCTCATTTTACATGATAACTCAAGGTTAGGATAATGCAAAGTAGTCATTTGACCTGAGGAATCATAGTTGTCTTGTGGTTAGGTCCTTGATCTTTGACTGTGTCAAAGGCACTCCATCAGAAGGTGTCCACGACATAGTTAAGGTTAAGCCACTTAACTATAGAAGCATGTGAATGCACAATAAGGGATCTCTAACCTTCAAACCGTTGAGAAAGAATATGATATGATTAAGAATCTCTGGCTAGAATATGAATGAAATTTAGGAAGTCATTCCAAATCACATTCAAGGTAATCATATAAGAAAGAGAATCACATTGGATATAGACATTAGGAAAAGACCGTATTGCATTTATAATCCCAAATTGAATAGGTTATCCACCTCTTCTATTTAGCTTGGATAACCATGACATACTGTTAGGTGTCATCATAGCTTATGGAAGACCTGAAGATGTATAATCACTAAAGGGAGTATTTGTCACATCTCGACCCGAGGTCCACCATATCCCAGGCCCGCTCCATCACCGTAGCACGATATTGTCCGCTTTGGGCCCAGACTACGCCCTCATGGTTTTGTTTCTGGGAACTCACACGAGAACTTCTCAATAGGTCACCCATCATGGGATTGCTCTCGCTTAACTTCGGAGTTCTGATGGAACTCGAAGCTAGTGAGCTCCCAAAAGGCCTCGTGCTAGGTAAGGATGGAAATATACATTTAAGGATCACTCCCCTGGCGATGTGGGATGTCACAATCCACCCCCTTAGGGGCCCGACGTCCTCGTCGGCACACTTCAGGCCAGGGATTGGCTCGGATACCAAATTTTCACATCCCAAACCGAGGTCCACCACATCCCGGGCCCGCTCCACCACTATGGCACGATATTGTCCGCTTTGGGCCCCGACTACGCCCTCACGCTTAACTTCGGAGTTCTGATGGAACCCGAAGCCAGTGAGCTCTCAAAATGCCTCGTGCTAGGTAAGGATGGGAATATACATTTAAGGATCACTCCCCTAGGCGATGTGGGATGTCACAGTATTGAAAGTAAGTTTCAGTTCACAATCAATTAAAAGAGTTCTAATCACTAGCTGCCTCGCTAATTAGAACCTAATCGTACACCGTGTAAGGTAGAGATTGAAGAAACAATGGAGTTGAGTAAGGACAATTAAATGGTTTAATTGTTCATGGCTAGAATTAATTAATTGTTAATTAATCAAACGAATAAGTTTGTTTTAGCTTTTGAGTAATTACTGGACCTCAAGGCCCATTGGGCTTAGAACCGCCAGACCTATTAACTTAAGTTGTATGACAACTTAATGAATAAACACTCAAAAGGGCCTAAACAGCCAAAGCCTTTAAAAGGTCGGCCATAGCATGAAAGAAAGGGCTTGGTTGTTTTTGTCACTTAAGTGAAGTGATTATATAAAGGACTTTATAGCCAAAAATTCATAAAGGTTCTCTTCTGAGGAAATTGAAGAAAACAAAAGCTCTCTTTTTCTCTCTAGGAGGCCGGCCCCCTTGGAGGGGATTTACTAGTATCAATCCTCCTCCAAAGTCACTCATCTCTTCTTCAAGTCTCTCCTTGGTGTGGAAACTTAAAGGTTCCCTTTCTTGGGAACTTGGAGAATCCATTCTTCCATCCTCCTCCAAGAAATCCATGGAGCCAAGAAGCAAGGAATGAAGGCCCTCACATGGTTGATTAACCTTTGCTAAGCAAAGAGGTGCTTCAAATGTATAAAGTTTCTCAACTCACTTTGTTTTTTAGTTGAGTCCTGGTTCACGACAACTACTAGGCCTTAAATTTCATTGGTAAATTTTGTTTTTGAGTGCATACAAGCATGATTCCGCTGTAATTGTTAATTGCATGCATAGATGTTGCTCAAATGAACTTCGTTTTGTAAAAAATCTTCCTTCACCCGGAACTCTATTTCAATCCCATTTTACTCATAAGTCACCACTTTACTTCCTGAAACTCAAAATCCACTCCACTTTACCGTGTTTCTGTTACTTTTGTTAACTTTCCGTTAAAGTTTAAAGTTGCTGACGTGAATTTAAAAAATGCAAACGTTGATTCAAAAAATGTGACGCGGCAACCATGCTAACGTGGATTTTTTGTTTGGTATAATTGTCTTTGTAATTTTTTTTGAATTACAGGCTTTTAGAGACGCAATTTTTTCAAAAAGCAAGCCACTAAAAAGAAGCAAAACACTTTTAGCTACAAACAATCAGATGAAGATCGTCACTAAATGTTTTAAATGACGAAAAATTTGTTCCAGATTGTATATTAACTTCATTTTTGGCTTTTTGTCCATAGTTTGAGCTTTGGATCCACCTCAAACACAATGTAGGGCATATGAGACATACAAACCTTGTCCAAATCATCACTATAACTGATTCTAACATGTATTCGTACGCAAATTACACTGGAAAATAGAAAAATAAAATAGGCTTAAATTTTGATATCATCCAAAAATACCAATTCATACAACAGTTCAGTAGAAATGTTGATACCATCCAACTAAATCCTAAACAAAAGAGTTTTAAATGTTCCAAAACAAAGATTTCATACCTGAACTAAGTCTTGGTTTGCTTTCCAACATCCAAAACATAATTCCTCAAAAAAAAAATTTGACTTGTTCTTTTTACCAAGACTACATGATCTGTTTAAAAATGCCAAGCTAGACTGTGGCTCTCTGCTTCTGCAGCCACGTAGGTACCTTATTACAGTATGGAGCATTAGCATGGATGTTTTGGTTGCCCATCCCACAAGTATACTTGTCCACAAATGTTTTCACAATATGTAGAATTCTTTACATTGGCAGCACGAATGAGAAAGGGACACCCAATAACACATTTGATACTAACCCTTGTGTTATCATTTTGCTGGAATCGGAATTGTCTACAATAAGGACAGAATGCCTTCTTGCTGTTTCTCTAAAAACTTTTGCACTTTGAAATATTAAGCCCAATTCTAACTATGGGTTTTTCATTTTCCACATATGGTACAAATTCTCTCCATTTGGGTAGAGGCCTTGTTCTTTTCACACCTACAGTGTGCTTCACTCTCACTTGAATTTGATGGGGTACTGATTCTTGGATCTATAGGGCCTTCTTCAGTGAACTCATTATGCGCTTCTAAGTTTTCTACATTATCACCTTCAACATGGTACACATAACCTTCAAAAACCTCTTCGTCTTTCTCATCTTCAAGTATTATGTCATCTTCCTCATTTTGTTCATGTAAACCTCTTCATAATCTTCATCATTGGCGCTGCCTTCAACATCATCAAAATCACTTACTTGTTTTCCCTTGTCCTTGGGAGATTTAGGGCCCTTTTTCTTGTCTTTCCCTTCCTCTCCTTTAGCTTTGTTCCCCATATTTCCAAATTCACCTTCATTTGATTATGCACCATCCTCCTCATTATTTGCCTTAATTTCTAAGTCCTTAAGATAATCATTTTCTTCTTCATCAAGAATTTTATCTTCTTTTGCAGATTCTTGTGGCTGAGGCTTCACATAAAGCTCTATGATCTTCTACTTGCCAGGTGGATAGGAATACATAATTTGTAGCACTTCTGCATCCTCTAATAACTCAACCATTCTTTTTTCCTTGAAATTTACTGCATAGAATGAGCAAACTTCACTTTCTCCCACTTCTTTAACTAACCACTTCATTTCTAGCGTTGAGATGTAGTCCCCAGACAAAAGTCATACCATTTGTATGTACCACCTCTATATTCCCACTTGAGACCGTCTTTATCAAATTGTATAAGTTCACCACACTACCTTGAAAGTGAAGATATCAACATCATCTACAAAAGCACATAATCAAATGTAGCATAGAAATTAGAAATGTAGCATAGAAAATTAGAATTTAGAGATGGATTAGTGTGCTTTCACTAACATATATACAAGATTAGCATAAACCCCCAATACAACATAATTTAATCAGGCGTAGTTATAGTTTAATCCATATGTGAATATAATTGTTCTTTGTAGTGTAGTAGCTCTGTTTTTGAAGAATGTTGCTTTGTCTCTACTTCACATGAATAAAACCTTTCATAAGGCTACATACAACCACACATAGCCCTAGTTTGGCATTGAGGTTCTTAAAAAAAAAAAGCAGGGATGAAAAAAAGTTGGAGTAAAATTTGTGTTTGGTGATTCTGCTTATTTTCAAAGTCACTGTCATTTTAAGCTGAAAAGTGGCAAAAAGCAGAAGCAACAAAATGCTGCTTCTCAAAACCAACTTAATGAAACTTTCACAATCTCAAAAATACCCTCATCTGTTTCTCCTTCTTGCTGGGTTGAAGATCGAATCTTCATAGTTGATATTCTTATTTCGCCGGATTTCAAATTTTGAAATCGAAATTCCATTGGAGTATTTTTCAACTCGTCGTCGCATAGCAAACCAAAAAGACAAATCCCAAACCCAGCTGTCAAAAACCATCAACAACTTGATCCAAGATGCACAATTTCACACAACAGATCTTCTTAGCAAGCTCATTCTACAACTCGAAGAGGAAGGTGCATCGGAAAGTAGTGGGGAAAGTAGTGGATGGCAGAGGAGATGGGTGGTTTGTGAGAGCTTGTAGACACCATGGATGGCAGAGGAAATGAAATTGGGAAACTAGTGGTAGTGAAAAAATATTAGGCAAAAAGGATAACTCTATAATTCTAGATAGGAGAGAGAGAGACAAAGAAAAGGATGAGAGAGGGAGTGGGCGGCTAACTGATTTTATCCTGATTCTTTCCGGAGAGCTCAGGGATTTGAGTTCTCAGATTTTCTTATCCCCAGCACCCAAAACACGATTCCCGTAACCCAAACTTGGGGTTAAATTTGTAGGGCTGGAGATGATGATAATCTGGTGGTTAGATGGTCTGAGATCGAAGGTTTGTGTGTGGGGTTGTCTCGTTGGAGGAGAGAGTGCAGAGAGAGACAGAGAGAGAGAGCTAAGAGTTTTTGAGAGAGTTCGAGAGTGTAGAGGGAAAGGAAGACACGGGGATAAGGGAAATGGGGTGTGGGCCCCACAGCCACACAAAATCCTCACATAAAAATAGTAATATTAAATAAAATATCATAATAATAATATAGTATTATACTATTTTTGGTCATTTCACACAGTCACGGCTGTTTTACATAAAAATTTACCAAACACTATAATACTACTTTTTTTTATTTCCAAAAACACTTTTACAAAAAAATTTATCAAACATTCAGCTGCTTTATTGCACAGCTGTTTATTCTCACAGCACAACATAAACAGTTTTTTTTTTTAAAACACATCAATACCAAACCAGCCCATAGAACCCTACCTTACTAACCTCACTAAACCCTTTTAACCTAAAACAGTCAAACAAATGCACTCGGACAAGCACACAAGAACCACAAGCTTATTTCATATCCTGAGATCCCAAATACAACTTGAAAAGCACTCTCAAACAACATATTGCACGATAAAATAATCATACAAATAAACTCCAAACATACAATAATCCCTAAAACCCTCGACCCCAACCAAATCACAATCCGTAAGCATAGTTTAAGGTCAAAATCTACCATACTCTGGTTGAGGAGCTCCAATATTCGGAGTCCCTGCTCTACTAAGTACCGTTTAATTTAAATTATGCGGTCTATTTTAATCGCATTTTAATGTTCTACTTCCCACACAAAGCTACATCCTCATTTATCTCTCTTTTGAATGATTTGGAGTTCTAAGTTCGTCAACTATACAGTTTGGGATCCGAAGATGATCTCAATCTTGCTAGAACTACCGCTAGTGTAACTTGCGTTTAAGTAAAGAGTATGGTCACCAACAATCATTTCTTTCGCGTTTTTCTTGAGCTTTTGTTATTTTAGGCCCATCAATTGCATTCCCGACCTGTTAACTCGACTAGAAACGACAAGAAAATAACCGTTTCTTAAAAAGTTTACCCACAAATAACATGGTTCAACTTGATAAGAAAAAAATTAGTATGATAATTTTAAACTTAAAAAAAAACCCTTACGACAATAGTAATTAATCTCACAGAAGTGAGATTAAAAATACCAAGGAAATTTGAAAATATCAAAGTTCATTAAAATAGTTCATAAAAATTCACTTACAAGTGTAAAATTATGAAGAAAAGAAATACGATTTGAAGATGAGTACTACAAACCCTTGTGAACAGTGTTTATAGTGTGAAATTTTTTAGGGTACCGGGTAACCTAGTTGAGTTGATGTTCCTAGCGAATAAGAGCTTGACATGTAATTATGCAAGTTTTTAATTTAGAAAATGTCAAACTAGCATTTTTTGTGTCAACCAAAATTTCTAGTTTATCCCAAAACCGTAACAAAAATTGAGAATAATCACCCTCAACACCACTCACCCGGTGCCGCCAAGACAATCACCCACCTCAATCGAAGCTAATGGAGAAACCCCATCTAATTCTCTCCCTTCCTACTTTTTCCTTTCTCCTCTTCCATTCTTACCTTGACATGGTAATGGTACCCGAGAATGAACAACGACAACTCCGACTTTCAAATTAGATGTCGTCGACCTCTTACCGAAGCGCAAGGGTGGTCGCATGCGATTTCTAAGATCTTTATTTGGCATAAAGGAGGAGTAGAATGAAAAATTGGAAGAGAAGGAGATAGAGAGAGAAGGGGGGGGGGGAGAGAGAGAGAGAGTGACAGCGAGGGGATGGGGCGATAGGTGCAGGGTGCGGTGAAGGTCGGAGACTCGGGGCCAGAATCTGGGTTCGATGGTTTTATTTAACTTTTTATGTTTTTTTATAGAATTAAAAAATTGAGTGTTACTCTTATAACCAAACACGTGACTCTTCTTCTAAACACGTGACCAAACACAACCGGTATTCCTGATTCTCCAACTCCAACAAGTCTGTCAAATACTTCCACGACAACGCTTCTTCTTTAGCCCCAATCGTTTGTTGTCCGGAGACCTGCCTCCAGTCCCTCTCTTCTCCGAGAGACTGATAGGAGCATATTTATACGACTTAGTTAGCTTGTTTTCTTGCTTTTAATTAGCTAAACTATGATAATTATAGTGTTTAAAGTTATTTTCGTGCAATTTCAGGTTTTAGTGTCAAAGTATGCAAAAAGAAGCAATTTGGAACATTCTAGAGCATTTTTGGGCCAAGATTGGATAGTGCAAGCATGGAGGCATGAGGATGGACGAATTTGAAGACAAAAGAGGCTATGAACATGCTAAAAATCTGGTGAAACAAATACAAGTTGCAAGAAGGGATAAATTTCTAGAAGGATTGACCAAAACTTCACTCAAAACCAAGAAATTCTTCAATGCCGTGGGCATTGATTCACTTTCACCAGAAATTTGAGTGATGATGCAATGCTTAAATCACCATGACATGTGAATGGATGACTCAATACCTAACCCACCAACAATTCCCACTCTTTGCCGTGCTCACCTACTCAATTCCACCAGAATTTTGTGTTAAACAAGTCCATCCTCTTCCTATAAATACCATGGCAGCAACCTCATTCAAATCATCCAGAAATTAACCATTCTCCAAGCCTTCCCATGCCTCTCCCTACATATCTAAACCTTCCCCATCCATTCCTCCATATAACCAACCATTCAACCACCATAACCACCTTGTGCCGCCACCATTGAAGGAGAGGAGGAGTAGTGTCGTGCCTATGCAATCTGCAACTATTAGAGTGTTTGGAATTCTTTCTTCTTTTAATTCTATGTTCATGTTTAATTTAACTTGCTGTTCAATTATGTTAAACATGTGGAACTAATTTCTTTTTAGTTAGAGGCAAATTTGAAGCCATGGACATATGTTGGTTATGATTTGATTTACTCCAGTTATGAATTCATGAACTTTAGATGTGGTTTACTTTTCTGTTTTGATTAAGAACTTGTTTATGTATGTGGGTTGAGGGTCGACACTTAATTTGCATGCCTAAACTTGATGCTAGGATATAAGGGAATTTCACCTAATCGTTATGAACTTATATTCATGAGTAGTAAAGATCGCTAGTCACGATTGTGTTTAAGTAAACCCTAGGCTGGATTAACATGCGTATTCCATAGTTATGAATGCCTAGTCAATGTTTATGATTTCCATTGAAGTTAATGATCTTTGTTGAATGTCTCTATCATGCTTATTCCATAGTTAGGGACTTTGATGAGGAATAATTTGGTTGTAATGCGTATTCCATTCAATCCAATGAATCTAGGGAAATCTAAGAGTTAATTTAAGCGGACCTAATTAACTTGGAACATTGTCATTCATCGTTTGTTGAAGTCATAACTGGGAATCAAATTATATGCATATGTTCATGTGTGGATAAGGAACCCTCTAACTAGTTTCTCATCATTCTATTTCATCACAATCTGTTTTGTTTTAAGTTTGTTTTCAAAGTTTAAGTTTTAAAGTTCAATTTTCGTCAAAACAAAACCCCTTGCTTTTAAGTCTTGCTTTTAGAGTCAAAACTTGTTTCCTTTAAATCTTTTGAGTCTTTTAAAGTTATATTTTCGTCCAAATCACTTGTTAGGTCTAGAATTGAGTCTTTTTTATTGTTATTTGCTGTTTTGAGTGTTTTAAGTTAGTTTTGAGTTTATAGAGTCTAGTTTAGTGTTTTTGAGTCTTATATTTGTTGATTAGCATCCCTAGTTAATCCCCGGTCTAGAACGATCCCTACTTGCATCATTACTACAATTGTCATCAATAGGGTTTAATTTGTGTGTCAAGTAATTCTCTCATCAGAGACCTCACCCTGAATCCCTCTCTTATCCAAAGACCCGCTTCTAGTCCTCTCTTCTCTGGAGACCCACCTTCAGTCCCTCTTTTTCTTATTTATTTTTTCAAAACCATTAACTGTAAATATTATTAATCAAAAAGGCCAAAGATCGATTTTTGAGATCATAAAAATCTAATATTCATAATCACCGTATTCATTGTCTTGGAGAGCTGTCTACAGTGGATGGAGTGACGGGTGGGAGGAGGGGGATGAGGTTGATGGAGAAAAAAGGGATTTGGGGTGAGGTCACCCTAAGAAAATAGGGATTGGGATGAGGTAGACGGAGGAGGGAGATTGATGGAAAAATTTGGGTTGGATTTGACATAACCAGATGTTGGAAGAAGGAGATCGACTGGGCACAGTTTGACGGGATGAGATCTAGGGCATGGGCTTATAGGAGAAATTGGCTGTTTGGATATAGGGGCAAGGTTATACTTGGTTGTTTGGTTATATTATTAGATAGCTTTTGTACATTACACGTGGCTATATTTAATTGGACAACATGACAATGTCAGCATCTTAGGTCCTTCCCAGTGATGATCCACAACAACAACAACAACAACAAAGCCTTTTCCCACTAAGTGGGGTCGGCTATATGAATCCTAGAACGCCATTCCGCTCGGTTTTGTGTCATGTCCTCCGTTAGATCCAAGTACTCTAAGCCTTTTCTTAGAGTCTCTTCCAAAGTTTTCCTAGGTCTTCCTCTACCCCTTCGGCCCTGAACATCTGTCCCGTAGTCACATCTTCGAACCGGAGCGTCAGTAGGCCTTCTTTGCACATGTCCAAATCACCGGAACCGATTTTCTCTCATCTTTCCTTCAATTTCGGCTACTCCTACTTTACCTCGGATATCCTCATTCCCAATCTTATCCTTTCTCGTGTGCCCACACATCCCACGAAGCATCCTCATCTCCGCTACACCCATTTTGTGTGCATGTTGATGCTTCACCGCCCAACATTATGTGCCATACAACATCGCTAGCCTTATTGCCGTCCTACAAAATTTTCCCTTGAGCTTCCGTGGCCTACGACGGTCACACAACACGCCAGATGCACTCTTACACTTTATCCATCCAGCTTGTATTCTATGGTTGAGATCTCCGTCTAATTCTCCGTTCTCTTGCACGATAGATCCTAGGTAGCGAAAACGGTCGCTTTTTGTGATCTTCGCTAGATTGCTCCGGTCATTAGTGTGGATAAGTATATAAATGGATAGAGATAGGAAAGCAAACATAAGATGTACGAAGTATTAAAAAAACAATAGCTACGTGTCAGATGTCCAGGGAGGCCAAGTGATTAGGCCTGCCAAACAGGTCGTGTTTGTCGTGTTCGTGTCGTTTTCATGTAACACCTGTTATCTTAATGGATCATGTCGTGTCATACCCGTTATCTTAACAGGTCCTTAACAGGACTGGTAAAGTGACCCGACCGGTTATAACCCATCATGACCCCAACAACAAAGCCTTTTCCCATTAAGTGGGGTCGGTTATATGAATCTTAGAACGCCATTGCGCTCGGTTTTGTGTCATGTCCTCCGTTAGATCCAAGTACTCTAAGTCTGTTCTTAGGGTCTCTTCCAAAGTTTTTCTAGGTCTACCTCTACCCCTTCGGCCCTTAACCTCTGTCCCGTAGTCACATCTTTGAACCGGAGCGTCAGTAGGCCTTCTTTGCACATGTCCAAACCACCGTAACCGATTTTCTCTCATCTTTCCTTCAATTTCGGCTACTCCTACTTTACCTTGGATATCCTCATTCCCAATCTTATCCTTTCTCGTGTGCCCACACATCCCACGAAGCATCCTCATCTCCGCTACACCCATTTTGTGTACGTGTTGATGCTTCACCGCCCAACATTCTGTGCCATACAGCATCGCTGACCTTATTGTCGTCCTATAAAATTTTCCCTTGAGCTTCAGTGGCCTACGACGGTCACACAACACACCGGATGTACTCTTCTACTTCATCCATCCAGCTTGTATTCTATGGTTGAGATCTCCATCTAATTCTCCGTTCTTTTGCAAGATAGATCCTAGGTAGCGAAAACGGTCGCTTTTTGTGATCTTCGCTAGATTGCTCCAGTCATTAGTGTGGATAAGTATATAAATGGATAGAGACAGAAAACCAAACACAAGATGTACGTGGTTCACCCAGGTTGGCTACGTCCATGGAATATAGGAGTTCTCATTAAGTGTGAAGGGTTTACACAAGTACATAGGTTTAAGCTCTCCTTTAGTGAGTACAAGTGAATGATTTAGTACAAATGACATTAGGAAATATTGTGGGAGAATGATCTCGTAATCACGAAACTTCTAAGTACTGAAGTGTGGTATCGTCTTCACTTGCTGTGTCATAGGTAGATGTGGTATCTTTAACTGGTGGAGATGCATAAGGTAATGTATCAATTTCACTTGAAGCTTACTTGTAGTTTCAGGCTTGGTCAAGTGCGATACAAACCATGTAGTAGGAGTCCCCCAAGTCGCCAAGCTAGTGGATCTACTGAAAGAGGTGACAGACAAGGTAAGCAATCAGAGCTCCAAGCAATCGGTCCCAGATCAAAAGTTTGATTTAGAGTTCTGGTTGATTGTTCTCATTCTCCCTATCTTGCAGGCAGCGTGAAGGATAAAGAGAAGAAAAATGAGAAGAGATGATATGAGATACTTTTGCTTTTGAAGAAGTAACTTTCCAAAGGCTTATTCTTGAACTGGGCTGGAGGGTTTTCTGGTTTCCTCTAGAGTATAAGGCCGACTGAAGAATTTGAGGGTCAAAACAAGTCCATCAAATCTAGAGTACGTTCGACCCTGCTGATATAGGATACTTTTGCTTTTGACAAAGTAGTGGATGTATCGGCATGTGTGCTGTTACGCTTGTCTCCACATGCTTCTTTGTATCCTTCTCACTTGCCCTATCTGTTCCTCAGGCAAATGCGGTATCTTCCCTGGAAGCATAAGATGTTGAAGATGAGTACTCGAAAGCAATGCAAGGTAAGTAATCAGGTAAGGGGTTCCAGGCAGTCAGTTCTTGACTGGAAGCTTTATTCCAAGTGCTGACTGATTGCTCTCTTTCTCCTTGTCTTGCAGGTAAGAACAAGGCCAAAGGAAAAGACAGGGAAAAAACATGATATGGGATACTCTTGCTTTTAACCCTGATGATATGAGATATTCTTGCTCTAGTATAGCTTGTTTGCAGAGGTATTATCGGGGGGCAAGAAAGCTGAATATTTCGAAATGCTTCGCTGGGAGGGCCCTCTCAGATATGAGGAAGGGTTGAGCATTTTTGCAGGTCTGCCTGTCCGTTGGGGATGGAGGGCGACATATATAGGAGTCTTCTTAACAACAAGTAGTAATGCTATTCCTTTACCCTGCTTGGTCATGGCACGGTAGTGGGAGCTGCCAGCTTCACATGTTTTAATTCTGTCAGAGCACTTTGAAAAAGTGGTCTGTGGTATCTGGAAAGCTGACGTTGCGTGTGAAGATTACAGACAAGCTTTATTCAAGGAGATCTGGCTCTCGAAGTTGAGAAAGTGGTGCCTCTTCGGTTTTCGAACAAGCAATCTTGTCGGGGATCTGGCTCTCGAGATTCGGAGAACGATGTCTCTTCGATTTTTGAAAAAGCAATCCTGCTGGGGGTCTGGCTCTCGAGATTCGGAGGGCGGTGCCTCTTCGATTTTGGAGCAAGCAATCTTGTTGGGAGTGTTTTCTTGAATGTGAGTAAAGGTTGGGCATGTTTGCTAGTCTACCTTGCCACAGAGCACAGAGGTTGACACACAGGGACTTTCCAATTATCCAGCAGTGGTACTGTTCGTTTACCCTTGTGGGTAATAATATGGTAGCTAAACCTTCAAAATTTATGTGTCTAAACTTTGTTAGTGCTGTTTCTTTGCTATTATTTTACCCTTCCTGGTCAGAGCGATGTAGTGGGAGCTGCAAGCTTCACTTGTCTCAACTTTGTCAGAGAACTTTGGAAAAGTTATCTGTGGTACCCATGAGCTAATGTTGCGTGTGGAAAATGGGTGATTGAACAGTAAGATTCATGTGCTTTCTACTTCACCAGAAATCTTCTACAGAACGCCCGTAATTTCCGCCAAGCTGAGTCTGCGTGTGACAGGTGCTGGCAAGGCTGAAAAAATAGGTGCCTCTTCGATTTCTGAGATCGGCCCTCGTGGTCGCTGAGCAGCCCAGCTTTTGGGAAAACAAGCGCCTCTTCGATTTCTGAGATCGATCTTTGTGGTCTTTGAGCAGCCCAGCTTTTGAGAAAGCAAACGCTTCTTCGATGTCTGAGATCGACCCTCGTGGTCTCTGAGCAGCCCAGCTTTTGAGAAAGCAAATGCCTCTTCGATTTCTGAGCAGGCGCCTCTTCGATTTCTGAAGCTCCGTCGAGTGCAGATTTTTATAGAGGCTGGCATTAAGTTCCAAAGCACATTTGAATCTCCACCAGTAGAAGCTCTATTCTTGCACTTCTAAGATCTTGATTTGTCTGACCTCTTCTCTTTTCAACACCTTTGAAAATGTCTGGCCCCTTCGACCGTCGTTTTGACTTGAACCTTGTTGAAGAGGCAGCCACGCCTTCTCCAGACAACATATGGCGCCCATCCTTCGTCTCCTCTACTGGTCCTCTTACCGTTAGGGATTCTGTGATGAAGAATGATATTACTGCTGCGGTGGTGGCCAGGAACCTTCTCACTCCCAAAGATAACAAACTACTTTCCAAACGGTCTGATGAGTTGGCTATTAAGGATTCTCTGGCTCTCAGTGTTCAGTGTGCAGGTTCTGTGTTTAATATGGCCCAACGCCTATTTGCTCGAACCCGCCAAGTTGAATCATTGGCGGCTGAAGTGATGAGTCTCAAACAGGAGATTAGAGGGCTCAAGCATGAGAATAAACAGTTACACCAGCCCACACATGACTATGCTTCAAACATGAAGAGAAAGCTTGACCAGATGAAGGAATCTGATGGTCAGGTTTTACTTGATCATCAGAGGTTTGTGGTTTGTTCCAAAGGCATGTATTGCCTTCGTCTTCTGGGGCTGTACCGCGTAATGAAGCTCCAAATGATCAACCTCTGATGCCTCCTCCTTCTAGGGTTCTGTCCAGTATTGAGGCTCTGAATGATCCCCCTCCAATGTCTTCTCTTTCTGGGGCTCTACCGACTGCTGAGACTTCTCCTAAGCAACCTTTGTGAAGGCTCCCTCTTGTTTGTTTATTTTAACTCATGTATCTGTACATATTTGTAACTTATCGGGGATATCAATAAATAAGTTTTGCTTCATTTCAACGTATTGTGTTAAATACACCAAAGCCTTCTTCGCTAAGTTCTTTGAATTTTTCTTTTGTTGAAGCTTGTATGTTGAAGCTTTATGAGTGGAGCACGTAGGTTGAGGTAGTGTTCCCTTAATTTCCCGAGTGAGGAAAACTTCTCAAATGTAGACTTGGAAAATCCAAGTCACTGAGTGGGGTCGGCTATATGAATCTTAGAACGCCATTGTGCTCAGTCCTGTGTCATGTCCTCCGTTAGATCGAAGTACTCTAAGTCTTTTCTTAGAGTCTCTTCCAAAGTTTTCCTAGGTCTTCCTCTACCCCTTTGGCCCTGAACCTCTGTCCCATAGTCGCATCTTCTAATCGGAACATCAGTAGGCCTTCTTTGCACATGTCCAAACCACCGTAACTGATTTTCTCTCATCTTTCCTTCAATTTCAGCTACTTCTATTTTACCCCGGATATCTTCATTCCTAATCTTATCCTTTCTCGTGTGCCCACACATCCAACGAAGCATCCTCATCTCCGCTACACCCATTTTATGTACGTGTTGATGCTTCACCGCCCAACATTCTGTGTCATACAGCATCGCCGGCCTTATTGTCGTCCTATAAAATTTTTCCTTGAGCTTCAGTGGCATACAGCGGTCACACAACACGCCGGATGCACTCTTCCACTTCATCCATCCAGCTTGTATTCTATGGTTGAGATCTCCATCTAATTCTCCGCTCTTTTGCAAGATAGATCCTAGGTAACGAAAACGGTCGCTCTTTGGTATTTCTTGATCTCCGATCCTCACCCCTAACTCGTTTTTGCCTCCATTTGCACTGAACTTGCACTCTATATATTCTGTCTTTGATCGGCTTAGGTGAAGACCTTTAGATTCCAACACTTCTCTTCAAAGGTTAAGCTTTGCATTTACCCCTTCCTGAGTTTCATCTATCAACACTATATCGTCAGCGAAAAGCATACACCAAGGAATATCATCTTGAATATGTCTTGTTAACTCATCCATTACCAACGCAAAAAGGTAAGGACTTAAGGATGAGTCTTGATGTAATCCTACAGTTATGGGAAAGCTTTCGGTTTGTCCTTCATGAGTTCTTACGGCATTCTTTGCTCCTTCATACATATCCTTTATAGCTTGGATGTATGCTACTCGTACTTCTTTCTTCTCTAAAATCCTCCACGTAATGTCTCTTGGGACCTTATCATACGCTTTTTCCAAATCTATAAAGACCATGTGTAAATCCTTGTTCCCATCTCTATATCTTTCCATCAATCTTCGTAAGAGATAGATTGCCTCCATGGTTGAGCGCCCTAACATGAACCCGAATTGGTTGTCCGAAACCCGTGTCTCTTGCCTCAATCTAGGCTCAATGACTCTCTCCCAGAGCTTCATTGTATGACTCATTAGCTTAATACCCCTATAGTTCATGCAATTTTGTACGTCGCCCTTATTCTTGTAGATAGGCACCAAAGTGCTCGTTCGCTACTCATTCGGCATCTTCTTCGTTTTCAAAATCCTATTGAAAAGGTCAGTGAGCCATGTTATACCTGTTTCTCCCAAAACTTTCCACACTTCGATCGGTATATCGTCTGGGCCCACTGCTTTTCTATGCTTCATCTTATTCAAAGCTACAACCACTTCTTCCTTCCGGATTCGACGATAAAAGGAGTAGTTTCTACACTCTTCTGAGTTACTCAACTCCCCTAAAGAAGCACTCATTTCATGTCCTTCATTGAAAAGATTATGAAAATAACCTCTCCATCTGTCTTTAACCGCATTCTCTGTAGCAAGAACCTTTCCATCCTCATCCTTGATGCACCTCACTTGGTTTAGGTCCCTTGTCTTCTTTTCCCTTGCTCTAGCTAGTTTATAGATATCCAACTCTCCTTCTTTGGTATCTAGTCGTTTATACATATCGTCGTAAGCCGCTAACTTAGCTTCTCTCACAGCTTTCTTCGCCTCTTGTTTCGCTTTTCTATACCTTTCACCATTTTCATCGGTCCTATCCTTGTATAAGGCTTTACAACATTCCTTCTTAGCCTTCACCTTTGTTTGTACCTCCTCATTCCACCACCAAGATTCCTTTTGGTGTGGGGCAAAGCCCTTGGACTCTCCTAATACCTCTTTTGCTACTTTTCGGATACAACTAGCCATGGAATCCCACATTTGGCTAGCTTCCCCCTCTCTATCCCACACACACTGGGTGATTACTTTCTCTTTGAAAATGGCTTGTTTTTCTTCTTTTAGATTCCACCATCTAGTCCTTGGGCACTTCCAAGTCTTGTTCTTTTGTCTCACTCTTTTGATATGTACATCCATCACCAACAAGCGATGTTGATTAGCCACGCTCTCTCCTGGTATAACTTTGCAATCCTTACAAGTTATACGATCCCCTTTCCTCATTAGAAGAAAATCTATTTGTGTTTTTGACGACCCACTCTTGTAGGTGATCACATGTTCTTCTCTCTTCTTAAAGAAGGTGTTGGCTAAGAAGAGATCATATGCCATTGCAAAATCCAAGATAGCTTCCCCATCCTCGTTTCTCTCCCCAAAACCATGGCCACCATGAAAACCTCCATAGTTGCCTGTCTCCCTGCCCACGTGTCCATTTAAATCTCCTCCTATAAATAACTTCTCCGTCTGAGCAATTCCTTGCACCAAGTCTCCAAGATCTTCCCAAAATTTCTCCTTCGAACTCGTATCCAACCCTACTTGAGGTGCGTACGCACTAATCATATTGATAAGTTCTTGTCCTATTACAATCTTGATTGCCATGATTCTATCTCCTACCCTTTTGACATCTATAACATCTTGTGTCAAGGCCTTGTCCACGATGATGCCAACACCGTTTCTCGTTCTATTTGTGCCCAAATACCAAAGTTTAAACCCTGAGTTTTCTAGATCCTTTGCCTTATGACCAACCCACTTAGTTTCTTGTAGGCACATAATATTTATCCTTCTCCTCACCATAACTTCCACTACTTCCATAGATTTTCCCGTTAAGGTTCCTATATTCCACGTTCCTAAACGCATTCTGCTCTCTTGAACTCTACCCTTCTGTCCTAGCTTCTTCACCCTCCCCGGTCTAATAGGATCAAAGTACTTCTTTTGTGTGTCCCGTGTAAAGTTGATAGGAGCATATGCTCCCAAACAACTTTGAGTGGAGTCGTTCGAAAAGAAGTTTCTATGGCCCCCTTGCTCATTTAACACTGCATCCGGGTGCCAATGGAGATACAGCGACCCTTACTCACTTATCACTGTGCTCGGGCCACACAGCGCGCCACTTACGGGTGACGCCCTAGCTTTAGCGCGATTTCGTTCTGGATTCATTTTCATAAGGATTCGACGTAACCATGGAGTGTCGGTTGTCGATTACCTGACGCCCTCCCCCTCCTCCTTTATCCGGGCTTGGGACCGGCAATGTAAGATAAACTTACACAGGCGGAGTTATAACCCATCATGACCCTGTTAAGAAATTTTTTTTTTCTTAAATTTGCACATACCACACATTGCCACATAAATATTACTTCAAAACATTAAAACACATTTGTCGTTTAAGTACTACATCTACACTCGAAAATAAGAGCCTAATAAAAAAAATAATACATACACTACTAATCTATTACAAATATTAAATGTGCAACGATATGCAAAATGAAAGAGTTTTTGTTTTCAAAGTTGTGAAATCCTTCTCAAAAGTTTAAACCTCAATTTACAAAATCCTCGATTTACATCGATCATCATGAAATTGTATTGGAACTTTGGCTTGATCTATTGCCTTCAAGACTTATGTTAATGATGTTTTCAGTAAGGTTTTCCACATCATAACTCTCTTCTACATAAACTAAGTATAGAAAAACCAAACATTAAAAGTCATCAATTTTTTAAATTTAATTTAATATATATATAATTATATTATATAATTATTATAGTTTTTAAGGGTATAAATTTTTTAAATTAATATATATATTTATTATAGTTTATTCTAACTTTTATTAAGTATAACATAAGATTTTGTGATATCCACTAGTGTAAATATTTTAAATTGAAGATCGAATTCATTCATTCTATTCATATAGGTCAAGGAGTGTAGCTGTAAAAAATCATCAAAATCGGAGTTAAAATAACCGTTAAATCGTGATTTTCCGTTTTATAACCGTTGAAAAGTTTTGGCCCGTTATTTGATCTCTAAATGTTTGTTTTTTGCAATTTTTGGCGTATGCGATCTCGCAGTATATACAAACATGTTTGACGATTGGATCATTGAAACTAGTTTTGTAGAATGCGTGTATCTCATCAAAACAATAGATTCACTAACACTTAAAAGTTTTTTTCATACTTTCATTAAATATAACATAAGATTTGTGGTATTCACTAGTGTAAATATTTTAAATAGAAGATCGAATTCAATCATTGTATTCATATAGGGTCAAGGAGTGTAGCTGCAAAAAATTATCAACAACGGAGTTAAAATGACCGTTAAATCGTGATTTTTCTTTTTATAACCGTCGAAAAGTTTTGTCCCGTTAATTGATCTATGAATGTTTGTTTTTTGCAATTTTTCGCGTATGCGATCTCGAAATATATACAAACATGTTTGACGGTTGGATCATTGAAACTAGTTTCGTAGATTGAGTATCCCATCAAAACAATAGATTCGCTAATACTTAAGAGTTTATTCATACTTTCATTAAGTATAACATAAGATTTTGTGGTATCCCCTTGTGTACATATTTTAAATTGACGATCAAATTCATTCATTGTATTCATATATGGTCAAGGAGCGTAGCTGTAAAAAATCATCAAAATCAGAGTTAAAATAACTGTTAAATTATGATTTTTCGTTTTATAACCGTAAAAAAGTTTTGTCCCATTACTTGATATCTGAATGTTTGTTTTTTGCAATTTTTGGCTATGCGATCTCGAAGTATATACAAACATGTTTGACTGTTGGATCATTGAAACTTGTTTTGTTGATTGAGTACCTCATCAAAACAATAGATTCACTAATACTTAAGAGTTTATTCATACTTTCATTTAGTATAACATAAGATTTTGCTAGTGTAAATATTTCAAATTAAAGATCAAATTCATTCATTGTATTTATATAGGGTCAAGGAGTGTAGTTGTAAAAAATCATCAAAATCGGAGTTAAAATAACCGTTAATTCGTGATTTTTCGTTTATAACCGTCGAAAAGTTTTGTCCCGTTACTTGATCTCTGAATGTTTGTTTTTTGCAATTTTTGGCGTATGCGATCTCGAAGTATATACAAACATGTTTGACGATTGGATCGTTGAAACTAGTTTCGTAGAATGCGTGTATCTCATCAAAATAATAAATTCACTAACACTTAAAAGTTTTATTCATACCTTCATTAAGTATAAGATAAGATTTGTGGTATCCAGTAATGTAAATATTTTAAATTGAAGATCGAATTCAATCATTGTATTCATATACGGTCAAGGAGTGTAGTTGTAAAAAATCATCAAAATTGGAGTTAAAATGACCGTTAAATCGTGATTTTTCTTTTTATAACCGTCGAAAAGTTTTGTCCCGTTACTTGATCTATGAAAGTTTATTTTTTGCAATTTTGGCGTATGCAATCTCGAAGTATATACAAACATGTTTGACGGTTGGATCATTGAAACTAGTTTCGTAGATTGAGTATCCCATCAAAACAATAGATTCACTAATACTTAAGAGTTTATTCATACTTTCATTAAGTATAACATAAGATTTTGTGGTATCCACTAGTGTAAATATTTTAAATTAAAGATCGAATGCGTCCATTGTATTCATATAGTGTCAAGGAGTGTAGCTGTAAAAAATCATCAAAATCGGAGTTAAAATAACCGTTAAATTGTGATTTTTCTTTTTATAACCGTCGAAAAGTTTTGTCCCGTTACTTGATCTCTGAATGTTTGTTTTTTTTTTCATTTTTGGCGTATGCGATCTCGAAGTATATACAAACATGTTTGACGGTTAGATCATTGAAACTAGTTTCGTGGATTGAGTATCTCATCAAAATAATAGATCACTAATACTTAAGAGTTTATTCATACTTTCATTAAGTATAACATAAGATAGTGTAAATATTTCAAATTGAAGATCGAACTCATTCATTGTATTCATATAGGGTCAAGGAGTGTAGCTGTAAAAAATCATCCAAATCAGAGTTAAAATAACTATTAAATCGAGATTTTTCGTTTATAACTGGCGAAAAGTTTTGTCTGGTTACTTGATCTCTGAATGTTTATTTTTTGCAATTTTTGGCATACGCAATCTCGAAGTATATACAAACATGTTTGACGGTTGGATTATTGAAACTAGTTTCGTAGAATGAGTATCCTATCAAAAAAATAGATTCACTAATACTTAAAAGTTTATTCATACTTTCATTAGGTATAACAGAAGATTTTGTGGTATCCACTAGTGTAAATATTTTAAATTGAAGATCGAATTCATTCATTGTATTCATATAGGGTCAAGGAGTGTAGCTGTAAACAATCATCAAAATCGAAGTTTAAATAACCGTTAAATAGTGATTTTTCGTTTATAACCGTCGAAAAGTTTTGTCCCGTTACTTGATCTCTGAATGTTTGTTTTTTGCAAGTTTTTGGCGTATGCGATCTCAAAGTATATACAAACATGCTTGACGGTTGGATCATTGGAACTAGTTTTGTAGAATGAGTATCCCATCAAAACAATAGATTCACTAATACTTAAGAGTTTATTCATACTTTCATTAAGTATCCACTAGTGTAAATATTTTGAATTGAAGATGGAATTCATTCGTTGTATTGGATTAAGGATTGTAGCTATAAAAAGTAATCAAAATCGGAGTTAAAATAACCGTTAAATCGTGATTTTTGGTTTATAACCATCGAAAAGTTTTGTTCCGTTACTTTATCTTTGAATGTTTGTTTTATTGCGATTTTTTGCTAATACGATCTCGAAGCATATACAAATAAGTTTGACGGTTGGATTGTTGAAATTAGTTTCATATAATTTGTATCTCATCAAGTTCAATGGTGTGTATATATATATATATTGTCACAGCCCGTCCCGGGATTCTTTATATCGGGGACGCGAAATGACGGAATTACCCTCGACGGGTATTAAGGTATGTGTGTGTGTGACATATTATTGGACTAAATACATTCCTAAACTTTTGGAGAAAATAATTTGAATTGGATTAAATTTGGATTGTATTTTTGTGGTTAGGGAGTTAGAAAATGAAATTGATGGTGATGGTTTGAGGTGGTCCACACAACACACACACACGAGACAACCCTCTCCCTTTCCCCCGTGCTCTCTCTCTCCTATCCGTTTCAGTCTCACTCTCTCCCTCTCAAAACCGTACGGACGAGGCCAATACCCTCGAACTTTCACGAATCGACGCCAAAAAGGTATGGTTCTTCATTCTTTCGACCTCCTGAGTCGTTTGGTACTAGTTTTAGAACGTGAAACCTTCGAAATCACGTGAAACCCGAACCCCAGTTTTATGTCACTGTTCATGCAATCGTGATATGTTGATTGTCAGGGAATTCTAAGGTTATAGTGAGCTTAGTGAGGTCCCAAGGAAGCTCGGAGTGCTTCGTTTGAAGGTTTTGGACGTCGGGATCATTGGGTTTGAAATTGGCCGGTTTTCTTGGAATTTCTCCGGTGAGATTTTGTATTTTTAGAGCCTTAAAGTAGTGTAACATGAAACTATATGCTTAGGGCTTCATTTTGATATAAAATACGAAGAAAATGGTTGAGAAATGATGGAGAATAAGGAGATTGAAAAATCTCCAGTTTTCCGGCCACCGAAAAAACTAGTCCGGCAAGCCCGAGGTAGGAGACGCGCGTGGGGGGCACGTGGACCCATGCCTGTCCAGGCGCGTGGGGGCGCGTGCAGCCTCAGAAATTTTTTCTAAGAATGTCTCGACGTCCGTGACGTCGAGTAGGTCGATATGGTATATTCATATACCCAATTTGAGCACTGTATGAGAAGTTATTACGAATTGTCGGTTATGTGCTTTAATTAACGTTTTTATAGTTGTTTCGCATATAGGTGACACCTATCCCGAGGACGAGCGCATCCAGGGATGTCACGGGGGTTACGACCCATCGACTTACCAGTGAGTGGGCAGTTTTGTTTTCCGTATATACCTATATACTATTGATTTTCCCAGAAATTTAATTTATATGAAAGTATGTTTAAAATGCCATGCATACATATTGTGATATACGAATTGATAATTGATGCATATATATATATGTGAATTGGTGATGTGGACGCACAGGTGAGTATTAGGTTAGTTTTATGTTATTCATGTGAATCATTGATGATGTGAATTGTGTTGAGAGCTCATAACCTGCACCCCTGGTGTTAGTGCTTATATTATTCACCGCACCGCATGCTCACCTTGGATCCAAGTAGGTGCATGTCGTACAGACCATGTGAGGGTTCCAACATGCTAGTCGTATAGATCACTAGAGGTGGTTCCGACTAGTAAGTGACCTTAGATTATGCGCGCAGATGATTGATGAGAGAAGCACTAGAGCGTATTCTTACACATTTCTTATCGTACAGACTACTTTAGGTAGTTCCGATTTATGTGCAGAGTAGTGCCGTACAGGTCACCGTGGTGACTCCGGCTAGGTTGGATATTGAGCTATGGAATTAACCGTACAGGACCAACTGCAGGGTCTCCGATTGATTCATTATGTCACCTGTTATTTTGATGCATCCATGTTCTGTTATTGACATTTATGGCATGGTATATTTCTGGATTTGTGATAGATTGATGATTTGAGACATATGAGGATTTATATACTATTATGTTATTTTCTGGGAAAATATACAGGTTTTACAATGAGGGGTTAGAAATGTTTTACATGAAATGTTTTGGAAAACTTTGGTTTTACTGACCCACTCAATTTTGTTTTGCGCCCCTCTAGGTTCTAGTTAGCAGTGTTGGTGGCCCACGAGGATCCTCACGGCGTACTGACAGACTACATAAATGTAGGACTCACATGCGGGTATTGTAACTTACTTATGGTCCTACTTGACTGCACCTAGTACCGATGGTCTGAATTTGTGTGTTTTACTAGTAAACTCACTCTAACATGCTAGTTGGATATTATTGCTAGTAGTTGGTTTTAATTCCTTCATATTTCTCATATCCTTTGCTTCTGCATCGCACTTTTGGTTACGTCACGCTCACGTGACGACCAACACGCCTTGATTCTAGGATCGGGGTGTGTCATATATATATATATATATATATTAAGTAGATTTAACCTCCCTTCTTTTTCTTCAAAGGGCGGCAGCCTACCCATCTTTCCCTCTTTTTTGTTTCATTTTCAGCCTTTTTTATAATTTTCATTTTCCCTCCCTTTTTCTTCAAAGGGCGCGGCAGGAATGGAATGGAATTGTGGAATCAATGGATGCATATTAATTAATAATTATTCTAGTTTATATAAAATTTAATTTAATTTTTAATATATATATATTTATATATAATTATTATAGTTAATATTTAGGGGTATAATTATTATAGTATTTTTTTTAGGGTTAAAAAATTATAAAATTAATATTCTGCTTATCATGTATCGTGTTACCCACGTGTATACCCGAATCAACCCGTTATCTTAACAGGTGCTTATCCGGTTACCCAATAACGACCCGATTCATTATTGATAGGAGCATTTTTATGCGACTTAATTGGCTTGTTCTCATGCATTTATGTTGTTTTTCCTTAGTTAGTTTAGTGTTTAAAATCATTTTCGTGCAATTTCAGGTTTTATTGTCAAAGTATGCAAAAAGGAGCATTTTGGAGCTTTCAGGAGCAGTTTTGAGCTTGGAATGGATTACATATGATATGAGCAAGATGGATGGACGAATTTGAAGTCAAAAGAGGCTAGGAACATGCTAAAAATCTGGTGAAACAAATACAAGTTGCAAGAAGGGATAGGTTTCTAGAAGGATTGACCAAAATTTCACTCAAAACCATGCCTACCCCAGAAATTCATCAATGTCGTGGGGATTGACTCACTTCCACCAGAAATTTGAGTGATTGTTCAATACCTAACCCACTAGGAAATTGAGTAGATGATTCATCCCTAAAATCACAGAAATTCACATCCTTGCCGTGCATCCTTGTTGCTTTCTAGCAGAAATTTGAGTGATGATGCAATGCCTAACTCACCATGACATTTGAGTGGATGATTCATCCCCAACTCAACAGAAAATGAGTAGATTGTGCACAGAAATTGAGTGGATGATTCAAGACCTAACCCACCATTATTCTCCACCTTCTTGCCGTGTGTCACCTACTTGTTTTCCACCAGAAAATTGAATTAAACAAGTCCATCCTCTCCCTATAAATACCCATGGCAGCAGCCTCATTAAGATCATCCAGAAATTAACCATTCTCCAAGCCTTGCCTTGCCTCTCACTACATATCTAAACTCCTTCCCATCCATTCCTCCACATAACCAACCCTTCAAAACATCACTCCAACCTTGTGTTGCAGCAAAGAAGAAGAGGAAAGTTCTTGTACGTGCTTGCTATCCAACATGGATCGTTGGAACGTTTAGGTGTTTTCTTTCTTTTGTTTTCAATGTATAATTCTGTTTATCTTTGTTTTGTGAACATGAGGAACTAAACCCCTATTTAGTTAGGGGGAAGTTTGAAGCCATGAACATGCTTGTGATATGCATTGATTTCTTCCAATTGTGATTTGATTAGTTGTGATTGCAATTCAATTATCTATTTTCTTCATAACTGATTCTTGTATGTTTATTAAGGATGCATACTTAGTTTTCATACATAAATTAGTTTATATTCATGAGTAGTGAAGGTTGCTTGTCACAATCGCGTTAATTGAATTCTTGGCAAACGTATCATGCATTCATAGTTACAATTGCCTCGTCAACACTTATGATTTTCATTGAACAGTAATGATCTCTGATTGTATCTCTATTATGCATTCATATAGGGGACTTTTAGAGAATAATTTGGATTGTCCCATGCATTCATCCAATTCATTAAGTAAAGGAAAATTTGAGGGTTAATTTGTGCATCACGGTCAATCTGGGGTGTTGAGCATCATAGTTTATTGAAAAGAAATTGGAAATCGATTCATGTACAAGTGTGTCATGTGTGAAGAACGGACCTCTAACTAATCCATCCATCATCTTATTTCTCAAATTCGTTTTACAGTCTGCCTAGCTAAAAAATGTATTTAAGTTTTAGTTTATTTGTTTTACTTTCAACTTCACCAAACCCAAATCCCCCTTTTACTTTCTTGTTTTAAAGTCTTTTGTTTACATTTTTAACTTTGTTTTTTTTTGTTTTTAAGTCAGTTTAGAGGTTTTAGCAAGCCCTCCTAATGCCCGGTTTAGAACGATCCCTACTTACATACTTTGCTACAATTGTCAAAAGAGGGTTTAATTTGTGTGCTTATATTATTCGCATTAATTATCGTGTTAACCCGAACACCTGTTAATTTCATGTCGTGTTGTGTCAGGTTATCGGGTCGTGTTAGGTATTGCCAGGCCTACAAGTGACCATGAGTGCATAAAAATTTCTCGTCTATAAGGGTGTTCAAAATAAATAAAAATTCATAATGATTAATGTACAAGTGTGAAAATGTGAAAATAATATACAAACCGTTATGATTATATCCTCTATGACACACCCTGACCTGGAATGTCCACTAGGACCCCGAATCGAGTTGTGCTGGTTGACACCTAGAAGGTGACGAAGCCATAAAGTGTGATAATGTATAAAATGTGAATAAATTAATTCTACAAGTATCTAAGTGCACAAGTGCGCGGTGAGCGAGTCTGGACCTATTTCACGTGTGATACAAAGCATAAGACAAGTACAGTGAGCAAGGATAATAATTATACCATCATAAGGAGCCACTAGAACTGAGAGTGCCACAAGTCCTCGTCGATATGGAACCTTGCTACTAGAACCTGGAGGGGTGCAAGGATAGAAAATGTGAGTGGTCAAAATAAAGATTTTCAAAGTCATTTCCATTATCAAAGGTAGTAACCCCTTGCCGTAAAACCTGTATAGTTTCCAGCAAATCATACTACGTAGAAATATGAAGTAAAAAATACACTAACGATAACCTCGAAGTATAATACTACTTAGCAACTCATTAGCAATATAAATAATCATGTGCTTAATAAACCATATTAGCATGCAAGCCGGAGTCACCTATAATGACCTGTACGACTCATCATATATCTCATCACATATCTCATCAATCATGGCTAACATATAAGTTGGAGTCACCTGTAGTGACTTGTACGACTTATTCATATCTTATCGCATATCTCATCAATCATGGCTAGCATATAAGTCGAAGTCACATGTAGTGACCTATACGACTTATTCACATATTGATAGGAGCATATTTATACGACTGAGTTAGCTTGTTCTCATGCATTTATGTTGTTATTCTTAGTTAATTATGTATTTTAAGCTATTTTCGTGTGTTTGTAGGTCCATAGGCCTTATAAAGCAATAAGGTGCATTTTGGATCAGTTTTGGGCTTGGAATGGATAGCATATGCATGGAGCAAGGTGGATGGACGAAATTGAAGACTAAAGAGGCTTGGAATGTGTTAAAAAGAAAGAAGAATTAATGTAAAAATGACAAAGAGCTTAGCAACCAAAGAAGAAACATGAGTCAAGATTACCTTATTTTGATTTAATCTTTCCTAATCCTCAATGTCCCTAAGTTCCAACAACATTCCTTGTCTATTTCATTCACTCATTGCCTAGCACCACCCTTGTTCCCTCCATCATTCCAAATTTCTTGCATCAATCATCACTCCACCTTAACCCTTGACTCATTTCTACACCATTCCACATCCCTTTCCTTTCTCTATCATGTGCACAATCATTCATGTTCCCTACTTGCATTCATTGTTGCAACACCACTCCATTTTACCCTTCATGCTTTGCATCATTACTTTACTTTCACCTTTGAATCATTTCAACACCACTGCATGTCCCCTTCCATTGCCTTGCACTTCCTCTATAAAAGGAAGTGTGTGTAACATAAATTTAGTTCATATATATTTTTTAGATCATTCACTCTCATTTCAATACAACCTTCATCCAAACACATCCATTCATCTTCACATCCATTCCTCCATACAAACAAACCTTCAAACACTCACCAACACCTTGTGCCGTAGCAAAGGAAGGAAAGGAAAGTGCTTGGACGTGCGTGCTGTCAACTTGGATCGTTGGAGCGTTTAGGTGTTTTCTTTCTTTTGTTTCCAATGTTAAATTCATTTTCTGATTTTGTTGCAATTATGAGTGGCTAAACCCCCATTTAGTTAGGGGGAAGTTTGAAGCCATGAACATGCTTGAGATATGAATTGATTTCTTCCAATTGTGATTTGATAAGTTGTGATTGCAATTCAATTATCTATTTTATTCATAACTCATTCTTGTATGTTTATTAAGGATGCATACTTAATTTTCATGCATGAATTAAATGCTAGAATATAAATAAGTTTCACCGAATCGTTACAAGTTTATATTCATGAGTAGTGAAGGTTGTTTATCACAATCGCGTTAATTGAATTCTTGGCAATTGTATCATGCATTCATAGTTATAATTCCCTCGTCAACACTTATGATTTTCATTGAATGTAATGATCTCTGATTGTATCTCTATTATGCATTCATATAGGGGACTTTTAGAGAATGATTTGGGTTGTCGCATGCATTCATCCAATTCAATGAGTAAAAGAAAATCTGAGGGTTAATTTGTGCATCACGGTTAATCTGGGGTGTTGAGCATAATAGTTTATTGAAAAGCAATTGGAAATCGATTCATGTACAAGTGTGTCATGTGTGAAGAACGGCCCTCTAACTAATCCATCCATCATTTTATTTCTCAAATTCATTTTATAATCTACCTAGTTTTATAACTTGCTTGTTTATTTCAAATTCATCCAAACCAAAATCCCCTTTTTACTTTCTTGTTTCAAAGTGTTAAATTTCTGTTTTGTTTGTGTTTTTGAGTGTTTTGATTCAAGCCAAAACACTAAATTCATCCAAAGTTGATTTAGAGTCCAAATCTGCCCAGTTTGTGTTTTTAGGCAGTTTTGAGTGTTTTTAAGTTGTTTTGAATCTTTAAAATCTGTTTTGAGTCCCTTGAGTCTATTCGAACGTTTTTAATTTTGTTTTTATGTTTTTGAGTCAGTTAAAGGTTTTAGCAAGCCCTCCTAATACCCGGTTTAGAACGATCCCTACTTGCATTTATACTACAATTTGACAACAAGAGGGTTTAATTTGAGTGCTTAACTTTCATCGCATCACATATCTCATCAATCATGGCTAGCATATAAGTCGGAGTCACCTGTAGTGACCTGTATGACTTATTCATATCTCATCACATATCTCATCACATATCTTATCAATCATGGCTAGCATATAAGTCGGAGTCACCTATAGTGACCTGTATGACTTATTCATATCTCATCGCATATCTCATCAATCATGGCTAGCATATAAGTCGGAGTCACCTGTAGTGACCTGTACGACTTATTCATATCCCATTGCATATCTCATCAATCATAGCTAGCATATAAGTCGGAGTCACCTGTAGTGACATGTTTGACTTATTCATATCTCATCACATATCTCATCAGTCATGGCTAGCATATAAGTCGGAGTCACCTGTAGTGACATGTACGACTTATTCATATCTCATTACATATCTCATCAATCATGGCTATATTATATACTCACCTCAACTTACCTTAGCCTTTGCATTGGTGTGCAACACTGTGCAAGGTTGTACAAAATCACATACTAAAATGTAAACGAATTATGGCATGGCATTTATAAAACATAAAGCCACAATTTCTCGTTTCCTCGCACGTTGATTTATAACCAACATTTATTCACCCAAAACATAGGGTTAAATGTCGCGTTTTTCACCAGATTCCTTCACATTGCTCATTTTCCCAAACAAAGCTTTTGTCTTGATTATTTAATCTCACTTATTGTATGGCTGCATTTAACGTCTCATCAGACTGCCTACACACCCTAAACAAGGATCAAGCCATTCGTAGTTCACAATAATTAATTGTAGGTAACATGCATAAATCACTTTAGAAGTGTTTATGGAACTATCAATTATATGCCTATAATAATAGGAAAAGACCCACTCACCTGGAGTCTGATGCGATGAAAGTTAAGCACTCAAATTAAACCCTCTTTTGACAATTGTAGTATATGTATAAGTAGGGATCGTTCTAGACCGGGGATTAGGAGGGATTGCTAATCTAAACTAAACTGACTTACAAAAAGAAACTTAAAAACACTTAACTAGACTCTATAGATTCAAAACACTTAAAAACACAAACTAAAACAGATTCTAACTAATTAGACACACTAAAGTAAAGGGGGATTGGGTTTTGGACGAAAATAAAGTAAAACAAAACAGAAACTAGAACTAAACAGATTTGCACGAAATTGGTTGTTTTGGATGGATGATGGGCTAGCTAGAAGGTCTTTCTCCACACATGACACACTTGCATACAAATCAATCTCCAATTGCTTTTCAATAAACTATGATGCTCAACACCCCAGATTAACCTTGATGCACAAATTAACCCTCAGATTTTCCTTTACTCATTGAATTGGATGAATGCATGCGACAACCAAAATCATTCTCTAAAAGTCCCCTATATGAATGCATAATAGAGATACAATCAAAGATCATTAAGTTCCATAAAAATCATAAGCGTTGACAAGGCAATTGTAACTATGAATGCATGATACGTTTGCCAAGAATTCAATTAACGCGATTGTGACAAGCAACCTTCACTACTCATGAATATAAACTTGTAGCGATTAGGTGAAACTTATTTATATCCTAGCATCAAATTCATGCATGAAAACTAAGTATGCATCCTTAATAAACATTCACAAATCCGTTATGAATAAAATAGATAATTGAATTGTAATCACAACTTATCAAATCACAATTGGAAGAAATCAATTCATATTGTAAATATATTCATGGTTTCGAATTCTCCTCTAGCCAAAAGAGGTTTAGTTCCTCATACTTGCAATTAAACAGAAACAATTGAAATTAAACATTGAAAACCAAAGTAGAATACACCTAGAATGCTCCAGCAATCCAAATTGAATGGCTAGCACAACTCCAAGCAATCCTCCTTCCTTGCAAATATGAGGCACCAAGGTGTGAGTGGTGAATGGATGGTCTCTTGTGGAGGTGGATGAATATAGGTGAGTTATGGTGAAGGGTGGACAGTTGCGTAGATGATGTGGTGTCTTTGGATGATGGCCTCCAAATTATGGTGAAGGGTGGATGTATTTATAGGCTAGGGAGATGAGTGTATGGAGTTGTAATGAGTGGATGTAATGGGTGTAGTGGGTGAGTGTTGTGGTAATGAGTGGATGTAATGGGTGTAGTGGATGAGTGTTTGGTAATGAGTGGATGTAATGGGTGTAGTGGGTGGATGTGTTGGGTGAAATGAGTGGATGTAGTGGTAGGTGAATGTGTTGGGTGAAATGAGTGGATGCAGTGGTAGGTGAATGGATGTGTTGGGTGAAATGAGTGTGCTAAAATGGTTATTTGTAGGGAGAGGATGATGCACAAACTTCAAATTTCGTCCATTCCTTTTGCTCCAAGCATATGCTATCCATTCCATGCCCAAAAATGCGCCAAAATGCTCCAAAATGCACTTCTTTGCCACATTAACCCTTTGGACCTACAAACACACGAAAATAGCTTAAAATACTAAAATAACTACGAACTAACAACATAAATGCCAAGAAACAAGCTAACTAAGTCGCATAAATATGCTCCTATCAGAGTCCACGCTATGATTCTCTAGCACGTGCATCGAGACATCCCTAATGATTGGTGCCTAGAACAATTATTGAATCACATCTCAAAACTCTTATCAATAGAATACGTAATTCACATAAAATACATCCTCAAGGACATTCTAAAATAGTTTGAGACTCATTGACCATTAGGGTCTACAACCCTATATAACTCGATCCGGAAGGTCCGCATATTAGATTTCCAATCCGTAACTTCCAAAGATCCACATTATGATTCTAGAATAACATATTAAAATTTTATTACGATCCAACGGTTGGATCTCCGCCAATTTTCAAAACCAAGTGGCAGTTAACATTATATTTTATGGACTTACAAATCCAATTCGAGAAGATCCGTACGTTGGATTCCCAATCCATAAATTCCTACATTCTTCAAATATTACGTACTACAATGTAACAAAGTTTGGTGACGATCCAACGGTCGGACCATCGATTACTATTCTAAATCAAGTGGTGGACCTTAATGGAACTTCGCCGGACTCTGTAGATTTCGCAGATTTTCGGGCAATCTTTAGAACTCCATATTATTGGCGTGAGTCTATATTTTAGGAGAAAAGGAATGTAAATATTTTGTAATTATTAGAGTCATATTTTAGGAAGGATATTGTGTCCTTTATTATTTTTTTTTGTTTCCTTTTGTAATAAGGATTGTATGTACTTTTATTCAGGATTATGGAATACAGAAAAGTTAAGCCATAAAATTCTATTTGGCATCAGGGCCAAGTTTGTCGTAACCCTAGAAATTGTAAAACAATATTTTCTTCCGCTTCTGTGTTCGGTTGACTTGTTCCTGCGCTACTTGTTGTAGAAATCGATCAGGCCGTGTGTATTGGATTTGCAGCAGTGTGATCTTGCTGCTGCTGTGTGTGGTGCTGTGCTTTTGTAAGTGTACCGTGTATTGACTTGCAGTGTGTAGTTGTCTACTGCTTGTCTTCTACCATACAAATACTTGAGGCTGCTATGGTATTGACTGTGTTCTCCAATTAGAGTTGTTGCGTGGAAAGTTGTGTTGTGCTACCACCTTATTTTTGTACTATGTGAATTTCGTGAGTGTGTTTTCTTTGCCGTGATCTTCTAGTGCTGCAGTCTGCAATTGTTTCGTAATTGTCGTGATTGGTTGTTGCTTTGTTGACCAAAACAAAACAAAACACGAAAAAATAAGAAAATGAAAGTAAAGGTATTTGATGCTGCAATCAGGCAGCAAGCATTAATTCATCAAGTGGGTTGTTCCCATTCTACCTTGATTTTTTTACTACTTGCTGTGACGTGAGTAATGCTTGTGCGGTGTGGTTGTGCGTACTTGCTGTTTTGTCTGTGATGTGCAATGTGTAGAGACTGCTGTGCAGGTGTTATTACAATGACCAATACCGGTTGGATTTTAGATTTCGGTGCAACGGATCATATGACGTATGATAGAACTTTGTTTAGTCATGAAAGATCCTTATAGAAAGTGTGTGAACTGCCAATGGTACTACTACTGCTGTTGTTGGAATGGGAACAGTGTCTCTTACACCCTCTCTTCCCTTACATAATTTTTTATTGGTTCCATTGTTGTCCCATCACTTATTGTTTGTACCTCAAGTCACTGAACAATTGGATTATGTTGTATTAATATATCTTTCATTTTGCTTACTTCAGGATCTTCAGACAAGAGAGATCATTGGGCGTGGCACTAAGAGAAAGGCTATATTATGTGGATAACATGGTTCCTGGAAGAGCTAATTTGGTTCATGCATCACGTAATAGTAATCTACAGAAGGTATTGTTATTGCATCGTCGTTTGGGGCATGCATCGTTTGGTTATTTGAAACATATATTACGTAATATGTTCAGTGGTATTGAAGACTCAGAATTGAAATGTGAAGTATGTATTTTAGCCAAAAGTCATCATGTTTCATTCCCTCCAAGTATGACTAGAATATCTTCTTCGTTTGCGCTAGTACACTCTGATGTGTGGGGGCCTTCCCCTGTTAGTACTACTACAGGAATTAGGTGGTTTGTTACTTTCATGGATGATTGCACTCATATGACGTGGTTGTATGTGTTGAAAAATAAAAGTGAGGTTTGTGATGTGTTTCGTTTGTTTCAACAGATGGTTAAGACTCAATATTCTTATGATATTAAAGTTTTGCATTTTGACAATGGTGGAGAGTACATAAATTTTGAGTTATCCCGGTTTCTACAAGATCATGGAATTATTCATCAAACTACATGTCCGCATACTCCGCAAAAATATGGGGTTACTGAGAGGAAAAATGGTCATATCTTGGAAAGTGCTCGTGCCTTGCTTATTGGTGCGTCCATGCCTAAATGGTTTTGGCTTGAAGCCGTTACATAGGCCATGTATGTGATTAATCGTATGCCATCCCGGGTTGTGAACTTTCGTACACCTCTCCAAGTGTTGACAGAATTTGTTCCCATAATGTCCACTAATACTCTCTCACTCCTCGTGTGTTTGGATGTGTAACCTATATTCATATTCACAAGATTCATCGTAGTAAATTAGATCCATGTGCTCTCCGGTGTGTTTTTCTTGGGTTTGCTCCCGAACAAAAAGGGTATAAGTGCTACCACCCCGAAACTCGCCACATGTATGTGACCATGGATGTTACTTATTCAGAATCCGAGTATTTTTATGCTTCGATTCCATCACCTTCTGATCACCAGGGGAGAATACTAGTGGTGATCTTGGGTGGTTGGAGATACCAAATAATGTAATATGTAGCTCAAGGGGAGCGTGTTGAAAACAAAAATTATGAGGGCTCTCGGCAAGACACTGCCGAGAATAAATACAGTGAAAACAATGAGGGTTCTCAGCAACAGCTTGTTGAAAATTGGACTACTGTTCAGCTGCCGGGCACCAAGATAGTTGATGCTTCTCGGCAACAGTCTGCCGAGTATGATGCAGAGTATCAGCAGGAGTCTGCAGAACCAGCAGTTGCTGAACCCGAACCCGTACCCCCTCTCTCTCGAGCTCAATAGTGCCACCCAATGTGTATTCTCTGAATATTCCTGAGGTAAGTAAAACTAATGCTCATGTAACTAATCCAGATAATATTATGAGTACGTATAAGATGCCACCACGGCAAAATCGTGGTGTTCCTCCTGACAGGTTTTCTCCTGAAGGAATAGTGAAGTATCCAATAGCTAATTATATGTCATGCTCGAACCTTGCACCAGAACGTCAAGCCTGGGTGAATAATGTGGAAGCAATCTAAGTACCAACCCGAGTTGAGGAGGCCTTGAAGGATCCTAAATGGGCTGCTGCAATGGATGAAGAAATGATGGCACTGCATAAGAATGATACGTGGGAGGTAACGGAGCTACCAAAAGGAAAAAAATCGGTCGGGTGTAGATGGGTCTTTACAATCAAATACAAGGCAGACGGATCAGTGGACATGTATAAAGCAAGGATAGTAGCAAAAGGTTATACACAAACTTATGGTGTTAATTATCAGGAAACTTTTTCTCCAGTAGCGAAGATGAATACAATATGAGTTCTTATTTCTTTAGCTACAAATTTGAATTGGCCATTGAAACAGTTTGATGTAAAAAATGCTTTTCTTCATGGGCACCTGAAAGAAGGAGTATATATAGATTTTCCTCCGGGGTATAATGCCAGAAGGAAAACCGACGTATGTAGGCTGCGAAAGTCACTTTACGGGGCTTAAGCAATCACCTCGTGTATGGTTTGGTAAATTCACTCAAGTTATGAGAAGGATTGGGTATTATCAAAGTCACTATGATCACACGTTATTTGTGAAACGGAGAAGTGGTAAAGTGATAGCCTTAATTATTTATGTGGATGACATGATAATAATGGGTGATGATTCAGAGGAGATGATGAAATTAGAAAAAAGTCTTGCCGCTGAATTTAAGATGAAGAATTCGGGAGATTTGAAATATTTCCTTGGAGTGGAAGTCGCCCGGTCATCTAGAGGTATTTTCTTGTCTCAACGTAAATATGTTCTCGATTTATTAAAGGAAACAAGCATGCTGGGATGTAAACCTGTGGACACTCCTATCACAAAAAAACATTATTTGGGGATTTATCCATATCAGGAACCGGTTGACAAAGGTAGATATCAAACGCTAGTAGGGAGGCTTATTTATTTGTCTCACACTCGTCCGGATATTGCCTATGTCGTAAGTGAGGTTAGTCAGTTTATGCACTCACCAAGTGTGGATCATATGGCGGCAGTAATGAGAATCTTGGCATACTTGAAGTCTGCCCCGAGAAAGGGAATTTTGTATGAACATCATGGACATATGAGGGTCGAGGGATTTACTGATGCTGATTAGGTAGGTGATGTGACTGATTGGGCAGGTGATGTGTTGATTGAAGGTAATTTAGTTACGTGGCGGAGTAAGAAGCAGAATGTGGTATCACGGTCCTCTGCTGAAGTAGAGTATAGGGGTATGGCACATGGTGTGTGTGAGATCCTTTGGCTACGAAAGTTGCTTTGGGGTCTTGGTTGTACACAGAAAGAGGCGATGAAATTGTATTGTGACAATAAGTCTGCTAGAGAAATAACTAAGAATCCGGTACAGCATGACAGGACCAAGCATGTTGAGGTTGATAGACATTTTATCAAAGAAAAGCTGGAAAAGAAGATTGTGTCAATACCGTTAGTGAACTCAGAGGAACAACTTGCGGATATCCTTACTCATGTCGTGTGTAGTAGGAGGTTCGATGACTCACTTATCAAGTTGGGCATGTATAACATCTATGCTCCAACTTGAGAGGGAGTATTGGCGTGAGTCTATATTTTAGGAGAAAAGGAATGTAAATATTTTGTAATTATTAGAGTCATGTTTTAGGAAGGATATTGTGTCCTTTATTATTTTTTTGTTTCCTTTTGTAACAAGGATTGAATGTACTTTTATTTAGCATTATGGAATACAGAAAAGTTAAGCCGTAAAATACCAAATCAAAGCTGGAGAAATGTAGAACAAATTATACCAGTTTGGAGTCCAAATGGTGGTCGGAGGTGTCCGGAAAATGGTTTGAAAGATGGCTGTCCATGGGAAAACTGGTAACTCGCCTGAATTTCTCGGAACCTTTCAACGTCCATAACTTTCTCAATACTCCACGAAATCAAGTGATTCAAAAATGGAAATATGAGTTTTCGCCGTGATTTGGCCGGAAAATACCTCGAAAATGGTGGAGGTCACCGGAAATTGGGCAAACTTTAAATAGTTATAACTTTCTTATTTTTCAACCAAATCACACGATCCAAAAATGAAAATTTATCTAATCGATGACAAGAATCGATCTAAACCTGTGACTAAGGCCAATTTGACCTGCAAAAGCTTCAATTATACTGAAACCGTACGAAACCCTTTAATTTGGGTGTGTTTGATCCGACTCTAAAACAACTATGCCGCCCCCAAACTTGTTAGGGCTTTATTCTAGGCCTCACGAGGATGCTATGGATGTGGTTAACTTCGGAATTGTGTGGTTCGAACCCAAAACCGCCGCACCTCACTGTTCGGGTTTTGTGAAATCAATGCCAAATCCCTTGATTTTTGTGGTGAAATATGACGAATTATCGAATGGCCTCGAGCTAAGGATCATTTTGACACCAACCTCGTCGTCTATGGTGGTCGGAATTGGGATATGGAACCGGGTCGGGTCATGGGTCATGGTGAACCTGGGCGGTTCCCTCCTCTTCTGTCCTTTCTCTCCTCCCTCATTAGTCCCCCTTCTCTCTTTTCTCCTCATTGCTCCATTTATCTCTCATCTCTCTTCTTGCCTTCCCATCACAACCATCCATATCCTTGTCTTTAAATCTTGGCCACCCACGTGGCACACCAGATTTCATTTAATTTTTTTTAGAGTTTTCTAATAATAACCAAATTATTAATATGCCCCAAACTTCAAATGTTAATATCTCCCTCGCTATAGCACCAAATCACATCCCGTTTACGCCTACACGTCCGTAGCGACGAGTACTACTAGGATATGCTAAAAGAATAAATCATATGTTTCTCTAACCGATGGTCAATGAAAGTCAAAGTCCTTGCCTCTAGGGCATTTTCGTGAATTCACGGTTTTAAAGTTAATAAAAACGTAAAATTTGGGACGGGCTGTTACACTCTATGCTTTAACGATGGTTATATCATTGTTTAAATTTTTAAAACGCTCATGAATAGTGTTGTTTGTTTGAATGCAAAATTAGAAAAAAGATCATAATAATTAATGTAAAAGTGTGAAAATGTAAAATACACACACACACACACATACAACTTTTATATATGTGTCAACTCCAAAATTCAACACCATTAACTCTAGACTCATATTTAACCGTCGATTGTGGTTTACACTTTATTTTTCTTAACTGATTTCATTTTTTAGATTTTTCCTTTTGAAAATATGACGTTTTAGCAGATGCGGAAGAATGAACGATTCTGATCGTTGATATTGCATTTTGATGTTTATGATTAAGTGAAATATGAGTTGACATTGTATAGTTTCTAGAGAATTTATAAACTTTGAGCAATATTTTCACTAACCGTAAAAATTTAAACATGATATCAACGATTCAAGCCATGCATCTTACTGCACCCACTAAACAATCATGTTTTCAAAATAGAAAATCTGAAAAAACAAAATTCAATGAGAAGAATGAAGCGTAAACGTGAATGAAAATCAACGGTTAAATTTAAATCTATGGTTTATGGGTTATGTGGCGAATTTCGATGTTGACATCTTCACAAAAGTTGTAGAGCTTGTTTTGTGAGCTTTTGTATACTTTTTATTTTATTTATATTTTTCATACTCTTACATTAATTGAAAAACTTATGTGATACATAGATACTAATTTAGTATTACTTTTTTCATTTGATTATTTATTGATTTAAAATATATTTTTTTAATAAATAACGGTTCGGGTCATATTACTCGTTATATTAATGAGTCGAGTTTGGTTGGTCATACTACTTGTGGATGCAAATTTCTTCCTCCTTGTTCTTGGACAAAATTGCACCTACAAAACAAATAACACCTTAGGTCAAGGCCAAGAGCCTCAAGCGCCCACAATGAAATGGGGGGGGGGGGGGCTTTGGCCGAAGAACCTCGGATGCCAAAGTTAGAATTTTGAGGGAAAAATGTTTGGAGAATTTTAGAGAATTTAGCAAGAGAATTGGCATTGAGTTTTAGAGAGAATGAGGATGTTTATATAGGGGTGTGGTCGGCCCATTTGGGTGGAGATGGATCGGCCACTTGGATGGCCTTGTGGGTGAAGTTCATGATTTGTGGTTAATTAGCAAATTAATTGGATAATAAATCAATTAATTAGCTAATTAATATAATAAAAAAGGAATGATTTGTGGGTTACCTTGTGAAGAAGATTCGATGAGGATGGATGAAATAGGTTATAAATAAATACCTATTTTGGGCACTTTTTGACTCGATTGAGGGATGATTGCCCGCTGCTCACGCGTGGAAATCCCGGTATACCTCGAGGGTAATTTTTTCCTTTTAACTCAAAAATTCACGTGTCGCCTCGTGATTATTTTTTTCTCCACACTACTCATTTATTTTAATGAGTGTTACACGACATAGCCTGTTAAGATATTAGCTATGCCACGAAAACATGAACAAGAGAAAAATGATACAAATGTCAAGTCTAATTTTAGGGGCTCCTTCAAATTTGAGGTGTTGTGCGATTGAATGTTTTACTTCCCACTCACTAGCTGCTTCTAGTCCCACTCTTACTGGATGGTATCGAGAAAATAGATGCATAACTTTAACAGAAATACTACTCTTACCACATTTTACATACCATCATCTCTTTAGTAGAGATAAAATTCAAATGTATGAGCGTTATTTCTATTTAAGAAATGATACATATGTAATACGAGCTTACCACATTTTACATACCATCATCTCTTTTGTGACAGCCCGTCCCTAATTTTAAGAGTTTTTAAAGTTTTAATAAATGATTTTACAAAAATGCCCTTTTAGGCACGCGCATTATTCAAGGTTCATCGTCGTGTCGTGCCATCTAAGATTTATTTTCTTGACATATCCTCGTAGTATTCGTCGCTATGGACGTGTGGGCGCAGACGGTTCGTGATTTGGAGTAATAACGAAAAAGATTTTAAAGTTTGAAGTTTGGACATTTTATAAATTTTATTATTAAAATTTGGATGGCCCAGATTAAAGGAATTTGAAATGGATGGTTGGGATGTGAGAAAGAAGGTTTGTGCGTGTGTGTGCGTAAGAAGAAGAAGAAGAATGAGGATGGGGCATCGGGGAAGAAGAAAGGAAAAATGGGATTGGGCAAAACTGCCCAATCTGAAAGAAGAAGAAGGGGACGAATCGGGAGAAGAGAGAAGGAGAATCTGGCCAACCAGGAAGGAGGAAAGGAGGAAAGGAGGGAGAGAGAGACGCGGGGGATTGGCCGGATCCCCTTGGCCCATTTTTGACCCGGTCGGCACCCATGCCGATTTTCGGTGATTTTCACCCGTTTTTCCAACTAATTGCTTCAAGAAACTTCATGGGAAACACTCTATGAGCCTTCCTCTATCCATTCCATCTCAAATTTGGAGAGATTTGGCTTTGAAAATGGAGAAAACCGCAAGAAGGGGTGCGGCGGCTTTGGCTTCGAATCACCCAATCCCGAAGCAATTTCTTCCAATTGCCACCACCCATAGCTTCCTCTTGAGGCCTAGAACAAAGCCCAAGCAGTAGTTAGAGCATCGGAGTTAGATTATGTGCACAGATGATTGATGAGAGAAGCACTAGAGCGTATTATTACACCATTCATGTCGTACATACTACTTCAGGTAGTTCCGACTTATATGCAGTGTAGTGCCGTACAGGTCACCGAGGTGACTCCAGTTGGATTGGATGTTGAGCTATAGAATTAACCGTACATGACCAACTGCAGGGTCTCCGGTTAATTCACCATTTCACCTGTTACATTGATGCATCATTCATTCTGTTTTTGAAATTATAACATGGCATACTTTTTGGTTTTTGAGAAAAATTGATGATTTGAGATTTATGAAATGTATTATGCAATTATGCTATTTTCTGGGAGAGTATACAGGTTTTACAGCGAGGGGTTAGAAATGTTTTAAATGAAAAGTTTTCGAAAAACTTTGTTTTACTGACCCACTCAATTTTGTTTTGCGCCCCTCCAGGTTCTAGATAGCAGAGCTTTGGAGGCCACGAGGAATCCAACGGTGTTCTGACAGAATTCACAAATGTAGGATTTACCCTCGGGTGTTTCATCTTAGTAATTGTATTTTTAAAGCTTCCGAACTGTGTAAATGGTTACGTCACTCTCACGTGACGGCCAGCATGCCCTCCTTCGGGACGGGGTGTGTCATCTTTAGTAGAGATAAAATTCAAATATATGGGTATTATTTCTATTTAAGAAATGATACATATGTAATACGAGATTGCAGCGTTCAACGTGTACCATTTTCCGATGGCCAACTAATAGTGTAAATTTGAACATTTAAGGATTCAGAAGGAAAAATCCAAAATTTCTATTATTGCCCCACTCTTACTATTTTCTCATTAACCAATCAGTGTAAAACCAAATTATATTATTTTTCTATACTAAAACTCAAACTCCCGTGTACTATTCACAGACATTGGAGTGGCGAAAATGCCCTCCGTTTGGTTTGTTTCAAGCCGTGTTTTGCCTTGCTTGAACAGTAAAAAGGCGTTTTTACCCTCCTTTGTCACACTTTTGTCGTCCCTGATTTTGGAAGGGGTATACCACAACCTCTTATCTCTTCGGGGTACGTTTGTTGTACCGGACTATTTCGAACTGGACTAGCTTCAAGGACTAAGTTGGACTGTCTTAGAATAGACTAAGCTTGACTGATTTAGTGAAGCGTTTGGTAAAGTGTCGAACTAAAAAAACTATGATTCTAATATTATATTATTTAATCTATATCTATAATATTTTATTATTATTTTAATCTATACTACTACTATTTATTATTAGTTTATCATTTTTTGTTTTCTAGAATCATCTTCTAGACTTCCTCTATCCAAAACCTATCATCTTTTACTCCGCCCACTTCCTCTATCTAAACCTCCCAAATACCCCACATAACTATATTCGAAATTTCTAATAAATGAGACCCTTGAATTAGAACCTAAAATCCTAGAAACCCAAATCATAACCCAAAATCCCGAAGAAAAAAAATCAAATCCTTCACTCTCAGAAAACTCTATTCGCCATGGCCGTCGCCTGTCAAGCTCTCCACCTTTGTCTTCCGACGAGGGCCCAGGCAGATCAGAGGTGAATTAGACGACGGTGAGACAGTGGTGATGATTTTGGGGTCTCGTTCGAATGAGATGACGATGAAAGATTGGGTTTTCCTTTTGAGGTTCGGGGCGATGAGAGAGTGGTGGTGGTCTGGTGGCGATCCCGCCAAAGTTGGTGAGTATAACCGGTGGTAACTCTTGGTGTTCATGAGAACAGAGAGCAGATAAAGGACACGATGTGAAGGAGAGGAAGGGAAGGTCTTAGCAATGCCATGGGTATTGGGGTGTCTCGCTAAGAACTCCTAGCGAAGGAGTTTTGTCCATGCGAGTCCCCTTTAGTCCCATTAAATATAATCCCGGTACTGAACAAACAGAGGACTGGACTAATAGTTAGTGAGGGTAAACAAACACCCCTAGGGTGCGTTTGTTGCACCGGACTATCTCGGACTGGACTAGTTTCAGGGACTAAGCTGGACTGGCTTGGACTAGACTAAACAGGACTAACTTAGTGAAGCGTTTGGTGCAGTCTCGGACTAGAAGTAGGATAATAAAAATAATTCTTTTTTTTTCTTTTTCTATTTCTTTTTCCTGCCTGAAACCTCTCTTCCTTCTCATTTTTTCCGTCCAAACTCCATAGATTCCAATCACAACTTTTCCTTCATTTGAATTGATAAAGCTCTCCGTCCAAATTCCACTACTTGCAACCACATCTTTCTCCTCCATTTGAATCGATAAAGCTCCCAAAACACAAACAATAAAAAATTCAATCGAAATCGAAATCACAGAACTCACAAAAAAACGCAACAGTTTCACATTTGGCACAAAAAAACCGTCGGGAAACAAAAGTGAGAGCAAGAAACTCCTCCGCAAACCCTAACAATGGTGCTCGAAGACGCACCCAAGTCTTCAGCTTCAGAAGATTAGGCCAAGACCGAGGTGAACGCTAAGCCGAGGGAGGATGACGACGAGCTCGAAGAAGGAGAGATCGTCGGCAACCAAGACTCGGCGTCGTCGAAGCCTTCAAAGGGAATTGCGCCGCAGTCTCATGCCCTGGAGCACTCCTGGACCTTCTGGTTCGATAACCTTGCCGCAAAGTCCGCCAAGTCCAAGCAGGAGGATTGGGGCAGCTCCATTTGCCTGATCTACACCTTCATTACCGTCGAGGAGTTCTGGAGGTTAATTTCTTTCATTTCCTGTGGTTTTGGGTTTAGTTTTGTTTGGTTGATAGGAAAACTGAGACAAGATTGAATCTTTTGCGTTTGTTATGTGCTTGCCGTAGTTTGTGATAGAACAAATTTGGCCATTTTTTGGTGGTGGAATAACCCTCGCAGGGAGGAGGAAGAAGCCCAGAACTCACAGAAGGGCTCGCAGGGAGGAAGAAGAAGCCGGTCTTAGCAAGTCCCATGGTTTGGGGAGTGCCTCACTAAGAACCTTTAAGGAGGCCTCTAGTCCACACGAGTCCCCTTTAATCCCACTTAATTTAGTCCCAGTGATAGGATTTTTACTACTCATGTGAACGGGCTTAAATCTCCTATTTTACTTGCAAGAATCACAAGGTTATTGTAGTATAAACGGATTTCGCAAGGTCGCTCCACAGGGATTATTAAATAATTCGAACTAATCAGATTCCATTTAATTATTGTAAAGTAGAAATTGAAGTGATTGATTTTATAACCTAATTAAAATAAAAACAAAATTAATGAATTAAAAAAAAAAACACAATCTGCAATATTAGAGGTAGAAAGAAAAGAAAACAGTTTTGGGAGAATAAAATTAAGAAAGCACTAAGGTTCCACCATCACCTAGCAAACCTATGAATTTTTACCAATTACTTATGATCTACACATGCCACTTTGAAGGTTGGATCTTCCTAATTCATTTTCTACTTGGAACCTCCAACATAGAACGTATATCTAACATGCAACCTGTCCGGACGTTCGGATCAAATCTGAACATGAAAGACTCATTATGCTTTATGAAAATCCTTTGAAAAACCATGCAATCCTTAAGACGTGATATTCATCCTAAGTGAAATTACAATTATTAATCACAAGAAGCCAGCATCAATTTCAGGGAACCTTCCGACCAAAATTGCATCAAATTACTTTTCTAAAAATCCTAATGGTGATCAGGCATTAAAACAATTAGATAGTTTTTATATCGGTGATTAACAATTCAAAGTACGCATGCAATCAATCATAAGAAATTAAATAAAAATCACATATTCATGCTAAGGCTCAAGGCTTCGCCCTAGCAATAGAAATTAGTTCCGCCTACTCATAATTGAAATCATAGAAAATATATTCAAGAAAAAGGATTGAAAGCACCTCCAAGTAAAAAGTCTTCAAAACCCTAACAATTCTCTCTGTCTCCAAAATTGCATAAAAGAAAGCGTAGTCTAAAACTGTAGATGGCTAAGCAATATATTTTCCAAGCCACCCGACAAACCCTAGAAAACATAACCCTAAATTAAATGATAAAATTCGTCTAAAATCTGAACAGCCACGTTTTGACCCATAAGCTGCTCCAAAACTGGCCCAATATAGCTGGATTTAATGTTTGGAATATTCTGAACACTTTTCTAGAAGGCCACAAATCCATCCGAGGTCATCTTGGGCTCCAAAAACGCAATTTAAGCTCAAAAACGTCATTTTCCAGCACTGCGCACTGCTTCTTTATTTCATCGTCAGAAAATAACCGCTTGGTGGAAAAATCCCAAATTTTGATACGATCAAGCTAAGTGACTCACGAATGTCCTCCAACTGGAATTACTCCAAAAATCGTCCATTTGATCCTGTTTTGCTCCAGAGGAAGTTGAAAGTCCTATATTGAAAATACAATTCAAAGTATCAAAATTCTTCCAATATATTAACCAAAATATAGTAAGATTAGGGGAAAATATATAATATAAAATATACTCATCTCCCAGCACCTATCAAATATGGGACTGTAGTCCAGTCCAGTCTAGTCCCTCTTTAAGGAGGTGAAACAAACGCCCCCCTAGAGTCTTCTTTTCGTTTCTGAGTCTCAAACCCTTGTGTTTCTCTCGTACCTCTCCTTGCCTTGCTCTCTGATCTCGAGTTCTCACTGTGTTTCCGTTTTTTCCAGAAAATGATTAACTCAGTAAAGTCTGTTTATATCGTTTGGTTAGGAGCTGCAGCCAACATCGCTATCTCGCTGAAAAATAGTCGATTTCGTCTAGTTTTGCAGAAAATTTGGAGCCCATAAAAGATCGCGCTTCCTGCTGCCGTTTTGGTGTGGGTAATTGTGCTTTGAATGTTATGTGCTTAGCTTTGATTTCAAACTTCGAATTCAATTTTTTTTTTTCTTTTTTTGGTAGCGGTTGATTCTGCGGGTACCGGATAAGGCACCTGCGAAAGGTGGTTCGAGCTTCAATCAGCTTCTGGGGATTAAGGGACCTTCAAAGAAAACTTTATGTCATTGTTCTTTATATGAGTTTTAGTGCCTTCTCTTAGCGTGTGTTGGCGTGTTTGCATAAATTTGGTTTTCTTCGTATGATCCTTTAAGCTTTATTTTGTTGAACCGAACTCAGGAAAGAACTTCATTTTGTTTGTTGGTAACTTGGTAGTGGCTGGAAAATCCTTTACATGCATTTGTGTCTAAGAAGCAGATGAATGCTTAGCATTTAAATCCTGAAAAGAAAAAAGAAAAAATAAAGTAGTAGGTGTTTTTGGAATAGTTGGTACCTTACACAACGGCATTTTGTTCACTGCAATTATGGAATCTGATTAGTAAAGTGGATGGTCTGATTTTTGAGTTTTAGTTAATATGCTTTTTTTTTTATACACACCCCCACATATACACACATATCAATCAGTGACTAAAAATAGTAGCAAAGAAAGATCAATTAGGAAAGATGATGATATTAACATGCAACCCTTGATTTTACATGATTTTAACTAAAAGAAGATCATATTCTTATAAGATGAGAAATCGTCTCACTCTTCAATTCGTCCTAACTGCCACCCAGCCTCTGTAGGAAGAAGTTTATTGTGGTGCCTAGCTACACTAATAATTGATAACCCAACAAAATTAAAGATGAAAACGGTTGGTACCCGTAGGCAAAGGCTTAATCCACCAGTCTCTTCCTAATTAGAACCAAACATGGTATTCACAGCACCCAAACTTGAAAGATCTAGCTTGCTTCTTTTTGTTGTGTTTTGGCGATTTTGTTTCTGGGTGATGGTGGTTAATTTGGTTTTGTTTTTGGTTTCAAGAGATTCATTTTTTCCGGTTTCTCACGTTTGTTTGCAGTGTGAGGGCCTCTGTATTTAAGGTGAGCAGTTTTGAAATTATATGCTTTTGATTGGACTTGCAGCCTGAGATGTGATTTTAAAGTTGAAATTTCCAAGCTCATCCTTAAGTCCTTACCTGTTTTGCATTGGTAATGGATGAGTTACCGGGACATATTCAAGATGATATTCCTTGATGTATGCTTTTCACAGACCATATAGTGTTGATAGATGAAACTTAGGAAGGAGTAAATGCGAAGCTTAACCTTTGGAGAGAAGTGTTGGAATCTAAAGGTCTTTACCTAACCCGATCAAAGACATAATATATGGAGTGCAAGTTCAGTGCAAATAGAGGCCCAAATGAGTTAGAGGTGAAGATTGAAGATCAGGACGTGCCAAAGAGCAATCGCTTTTGCTACCTAGGATCTATCTTGCAAAAGAACGGAGAATTGGATGGAGACCTCAACCATAGAATACAAGCTGGATGGATGAAGTGGAAGAATGTATCCGGTGTGTTGTGTGACCACGATATGCCACTGAAGCTCAAGGAAAAATTTTATAGGACGACAATAAGGTCGGCGATGCTGTATGACACAGAATGTTGGGCGGTGAAGCATCAACACGTACATAAAATTGGTGTAGCGGAGATAAGGATGCTTTGTTGGATGTGTGGGCACACGAGAAGGATAAGATTAGGAATGAGGATATCCGAGGTAAAGTAGCCGAAATTGAAGGAAAGATGAGAGAAAATCGGTTATGGTGGTTTGGACATGTGCAAAGAAGGCGTACTGACGTTCGGTTAGAAGATATGACTACGGGACAGAGGTCCAGGGCCGAAGGGGTAGAGGAAGACTTAAGAAAACTTTGGAAGAAACTTTAAGAAAAGACTTAGAGTACTTAGATCTAATGGATGACATGACATAAAACCGAGCGCAATGACGTTTTAGGATTTATTTAGCTGACTCCACTTAGTGGGAAAAGACTTTGTTGTTGTTATTGTCGTCGTCGTCTGTTATGTAGTTCAAATAGCTATAGTTGAGAAAAAACAATTGGAGCTTAAAGTCTTGCATATTTGAAAGTTGAATGTGAGCTTTTGAAGGGCTTTGTAAATGTGTTCTCAGTTGACGGCATTGCATGCAGCAGACCTTTATAGCAATTTTGGGTGAGTCTTCATCCCAGTGCATGTAATTTTGTTTTGATTTGTTCGTCTTCTTTTGCATTTTTTGTGAAATTTTTTGGAAACCCAACTATTTCAGAATTTAAATTTATGTTGACATTCTTTTGTATTTGTGTGGAATTATATGGAAGCCCAAATAATTCAGGATTCAAATTTATGTGTAAATTGATTAGTGTGGGTATGCCTAGGAAAGAAAGAGCACTAATCCAGTTTTGTGATCAGTTTGATTTCACGGTTTGATTCACTGACGGCTATGGATAGTGTGTAAACAGATATTAAGCTATGTGGTGGGCAGGAACGAAAGTATGTCTCCTTCGTGGTTGTCTTTTTTGGAATCCTATTGTTTCAATCAGTTATGGTTTTTCAATTGTGATTAGTTGGATTTAGGGGTTTGCTTCACTGAGGGGAATGGATGGTATCCGGGCAGACATTAAGCTTTGTGGTAGGCAGATATGAAAGTGTGTCTCCTTCGGGGTTCTCTTTTTTGGAACCCCGTTGTTGTAATCTTTTATGGTTTTTCAATGTTACAGTTGTGTTTTGCCTTTGTTAATGCTTTGTTCTAAATTGCTTTTTGGAAAAAATAAATTGCTTTTATGTTGTATTACGCTGGTTGATCTTTTGCAGCGTACTTTTTCAGTTTTATTCTTACTCATCTATTTCCCAAAATTTTGACTATGCGACTCTTACTGTATTCAACTTATACTTTATTTACTCTTTTTTTCCAACATACTTTTTCACATATTTACCCTTCCGTATACAGACTGGGAAATTTGCGGATACCACACTGTGTCTGATGATAGTTTATTATAAAGTATGGTGTTCTCACACTGTCGTCCAACCACTTTTATAAATTTTTTGTTTCAGCTAAATATTAATTGGCTTTAGTCTTTCTTTTGTGTTAACTATCAATGCACAAACTTAACAATCATTCACAAACTCACACCCAAATAAATATTTTTTTGATACACTGTAAGGCCCCACTTTAACCTTTGAGTTATAGCTGCAGTGTTTCTTACCATTGCTTCATTATCAGCTAAAAACTTAACCATCTGTTATGTGTATATGTTTGCTCCTTCATGTAAATATGATAAAAAAAATTAGTTGAGCCGTGACATAGTTGTGTTAAAGAACATTGTAACAATTGACTCAGTTGACGAGAGATAAAGATTTATGTAAAGATTAAGTGTGTTTTGTTTATGGTTATTGTTGTTTTTGGCGTGTGTATTACAAGGTTATTATAATTTTTCTTCACGTGAGTGTTGGGATTATGTTTATTAAATTGGATTACAATTTTTAAGTTGATATTAAGCAGTGGTTTTGTTTTTTACAGGGTTTGAAAACGTTCGACTCTTGGGTTTTCACACATTTGTGTTTGTCTTCCAAGATTTCTGCGCCAAAGGTGAGTGATTTAAATTTTTTGGATTGTTGGCTTAAAATTTTCTATGCTTGTTTTAATTTTGTTTTCTAAGATTGGAATCAATTTTAACATTACCTTTATCTTTAATTCTGTTTGAATTGAAATATTGATTTCATTGGTTTGGCTATATTTAGTGTTTATTATGTTGTTTTGACATGTTTATTAATTTTTTTCTCCTTTTTTTTCTCCTTCTTTCCAGCTCTTTGTTTTAAATTGGTTATAACAATTATTTTCCATTATGTCTAAAAGGCCTATAAACGGATTGATAAAAGATGTTGTGAACGAAAATGAAAATGATAGTGATGATGAATACAACAAGTGCTTAAGAAAAGTGTGTATAATCAGTTATATTGAAAATTGTCAAAATGCTGCTTCATCTAAAACTGGTGCACTTCTATGTGAAACTTCGCGTTTTAGATGCACATCAAATGTTGTGCAATGTGGTATTAAAGACGTTAATGATAATGCAGTGCAACATGTTACATGTGTTGAAAAAGTTGTTCATGTTTCTGATCAAAAGGGAAAAAAAGTTGTTAATGTCACATCCCGGTCTGGGGTCCACCACATCACGGGCCCGCTCCACCACCGTAGTACGACATTGTCCCATTTGGGACCCGACTACGCCTTCACGGTTTTGTTTCTAGGAACTCATACGAGAACTTCCCAATGGGTCACCCATCATGAGATTACTCTTGTGCGCTACTCGCTTAACTTCGGAGTTCCAATGGAATCCGAAGCTAGTGAGTTCCCAAAAAGCCTCGTGCTAGGTAGGGATGGAAATATGCATATAAGGATCACTCCCCTGAACGATGTGAGATCTTACAGTTAATTTCTTGAATAATATTGATAACAAATTTGAAAAAACCTTTCAAGTTGGGAATCAGAATCTTATGAATAAGGGTCAGGCGTTTTTCCAAAGGAGTAGAATTGGTATGTTTTCTCTTTTACATAAAAAATAAATTTGGTTTTTCGTTATTGGTATATTGTTTTTTAGTTTTTTTTTTTTTCATGTGTATTGTTTTTTGTTAATGCAGGAGTTCAAATGTAACATTCCACGTCGCCTAAGGGAGTGGATCCTCTAAGCTATATATGTATATTCCTATTTCTACCTAGCACGAGGCATTTTGGGAGCTTAATGACTTTGGGTTCCATCGAAACTCCAAAGTTAAGCGAGTAGCGCGTGAGAGCAATCCCATGATGAGTGACTCACTGGGAAGTTCTCGTGTGAGTTTCCAGAAACAAAACTGTGAGGGCGTAGTCGGGGCCTAAAGCAGACAATATCGTGCTACGGTGGTGGAGCGGGCTCGGGAAGTGGTCCCGCCTAGGCCAGGATGTGACAATTTGGTATCAGAACGAATCCCTAGCCGGATGTGTGCTGACAAGGACATCGGGCCCCTAAGGGGGATGGATTGTAACATCCCACATCGCCTAGGGGAGTGGATCCTCTAAGCTTTATATGTATATTCTCATCTCTACCTAGCACGAGGCTTTTTGGGAGCTTACTGGCATTGGGTTCCATCGGAACTCCGAAATTAAGCGAGTAGCGTGCAAGAGCAATCTCATGATGGATGTCCCATTGGGAAGTTCTCATAAACAAAATCGTGAGGGCATAGTCGGGGCCCAAAGCAGACAATATTGTGCTACGGTTGTAGAGAGGGCTCGGGATGTGGTGGATCCCAGGCCAGGATGTGACATCAAATAGATTATCTGGACTTTGGGGATAAAAATCATAAATGTAACCACTGTGGTGCTTATTTTTGGTTAAAAGAATCTCTTAAACAAACATCAAAAAAAAAAAATAAGTCAACCTATTTTCACTCTCTGTTGTCAACAAGGAGAAATTCTTTTTCCAAATCCGAAACCAACACCACCTTTTTTAGAATCTTTGCTTGATCCCAATGGAGGTCCAAAAAGTTTAATGTTTAGGGAAAACATTAGGGCTTACAATTCTATGTTTTCATTTACTTCAATGGGTACCAACGTTGATCACTCAATTAATGACGGGTCAAGTCCTTACATTTTTAAAATTAGTGGTCAAATTTGTCATCTAATCGGATCTCTTTTACTGCCTGATAATGAGTCTCCAAAATTTGCTCAGTTATATATCTATGATACACAAAATGAAGTGCAAAATCGATTGAAAGCTTTTGAATCTAATGGAAATAATAAAAAGCTTGATTCACAAACTGTTCAAGGTTTGATTAAAATGTTTGATGCATCAAATGAGTTAGTTAAACTTTTTCGAATGACAAGGGATAAATTTGAAACTGATGGATTAATTTCTTTGAAAATGAGAATATTAGCAAGAGAAGTAACTGAAAAACAATATGACCAACCAACTAGTGATGAAATAAGTGTTTTAATAGTTGGTGATATAGGACTTGTTGATTCTAGTAGATATATTATTATAGAGTCTAAAAGGGAAGGGTTAAAGCGTGTTATAAAATTAAATCCAAAGTTATAAAGGTCCAAAGTTGTAGAGTCTTTGCAATATCCTATTCTTTTTCCTTATGATGAAGATGGGTATAGACCGGATTTAAAATGGAATGAAATTATAAAGTTCCAAAAACTAAACGACATAGAGTACCCATGAGAGCTTTTATAGCTTATCAAATTTAAGAGCGAGAACCATGTTTAACAATGACACACCTCGTCCCGAAGGAGGGCATGCTGGCCGTCACGTGAGAGTGACGTAACCATTTACACAGTTTGGAAGCTTTAAAAAAAAACAATTACTATGATTAAACACCCGAGGGTGAGTCCTACTTTTGTAACTTCTGTCAGAACACCGTTGGATTCCTCGTGGCCACCAAAGCTCTGCTATCAAGAACCTGGAGGGGCGCAAAACAAAATTGAGTGGGTCAGTAAAACAAAGTTTTTCGAAAACTTTTCATTTAAAACATTTCTAACCCCTCGCTGTAAAACATGTATACTTTCCCAGAAAAATAGTATAATAGCATAATACTTTTCATAAATCTCAAATCATCAATTTTTCTCAAAAACCAGAAAGTATGCCATGTTATAATTTCAAAAACATAATGAATGATGCATCAATGTAACAGGTGAAATGGTGAATTAACCGGAGACCCTGCAGTTGGTCCTGTACGGTTAATTCTATAGCTCAACATCCAATCCAACCGGAGTCACCTCGGTGACCTGTACGGCACTACACTGCATATAAGTCGGAACTACCTGAAGTAGTCTGTACGACATGAATGGTGTAATAATACGCTCTAGTGCTTCTCTAAAAAATCATCTGTGCACTTAATCTAAGGTCACCTATCAGTCGGAACCCTCTCATGGTCTGTACGATATGTCGGAACCCTCTCATGGTTTGTACGACATGCACCTACTTGGATCCAAGGTGAGCGTGCGGTGTGAGGTGAATAATATAAGCACTACCACCATGATTGCAGGTTATGAGCTATCAACATAATATACATCATCAATGATACCCATGAATAATATAAAACTCACCTGATACTTACCTGTGCGTCCACAACACCAAGTCACACACACACACATATATATATATATATATATGCATCAATTATCAATTCATATAACTCATATCATTCATATCATTCATAGTATGCATGCATGGCATTTTAGAAACATACTTTCATTAAAACTCAATTTATGGGAAAATTCACAGTATATAGGTATAAATAGAAAGTACTGCCCACTCACTTGGAGTTCGCCCAACAACTCCCTAGCACAACACATGAAGGCGTCATGACGATCGACGCCTAGAACAATAATCAAATCCAACCTCAGAAATCATATCGATAGAATATATAACTTATATAAAATACGTCACTACGTTGTTCAATCCGGAAGATCTGCAACTCAGATTTCCAATCCATAACTTCCAGAGGTCCACAATATATCTCTAGAACAACATCCTAAAATTTCCTTACCATCCAACGGTCGGATCTCCGTCAATTGTCAAAACCAAGAGATCGTTAACATTCTATTTTATGAACTTACAACTCCAATTTCGGAAGATCTGTAAATCGGATTCCAAATCCGTAAGTTCCTATAGTCTTCAAATATTACGTATTACAACGTATCAAAGTTTGGTGACGATCCAACGGTCGGATCGTCAATTCACATTTTCACCTAACCACGAATCGTAACGAACTTAGGTTCAATTATTCAATTTACGTCCATCAATTATCAAAACTGAACCTAGAACCTTAAACACATGCTAAGAATGACATTGGCGGGCCATTGGCCACGCGCCGCCTCACGAGCCGCCGCGGGTAGAGTAAACTTTATACCTGAGGCCAAGGCCAATTTGGCCTGGAAACACTTCAATTTCACCAAAATCCGTACGGAACCCTAGTTTTGTGTGTGATTCGATTCGGCCTTCAAACTTGCTCCGACGCCTCCACCACTGCATGGGCTTTGTTCCTGGGTTCTAAGGGAGTATAATGGTGGTGGTAATTGGAAGGAATCATTTCTAAATTCACCGGAAAAAGGAAAAACCCGCCGGAACCATCCGTGGGTGTACGACTTCAATTCGAATAAATTTGACAAGAAATTTGATAATCTACCACCACAGGGATTTTGGGCTCGTCGAGAACGTTCCATAGACACCGGAATCACCTCCAACGGACCTCAGACGAAGGAGATACGACCGGGTCAAGAACCGGGTCGTAATATGGAACCGGGTCATAGGTCCGGTTAGCTAGTTCTTCTTCTTCCTCCTTTCCCTCCTGCTCTCTGCTCTGGTTGGCCAGCCCTTCCTCTCTCCTCTCCTAATTCGCCAACTCCTTCTTCTTCTCCGATTGGGCAGTTTTGCCCAATCATTCGCCCAATCTTTCTTTTTCTCTGTTTTTCCTTTCCTCCCGATGCCTTCCTCATTCTTTTTCCCATTTCTAATAACAACTAATAACAATAATAACACATAAATATATATATATATATATATTAACCAAAGTAAAAGTACTTCTCAGGTTAGAGTTCCGTAAAATTTTAACCGTAACTCCAAATCACGAACCGTCTGCGCCCATGCTTCCGTAGCGACGAGTACTACGAGGATATGTCAAGAAAACAAATCTTAGATGGCACGACACAACGATTAACCTCGAATAATGAGTGTGCCTCAAAGGGTATTTTTGTAAAATTCTTTAATAAAACTTTAAAAACTCTTAAAATTAGGGACGGGCTGTCACAATCTACCCACCTTAAAAAATTTCTTCCTCGAAATTTACACAATCTTTACAATCCATCGATATCCATAAAACAACTGGAACAAATCCCTCTCATTCTATCTTTTGTCCCAAGTAGTTTCTTCTGCTGAATGATTCCTCCATAAAACTTTTACCAAGTACATTGTTTCATTTCTTAGGACTTCCTCTTTCTATTCCAAAATAATCATGGGTTTGGTGCGAGAATTACTTGACACACAAATTAAACCCTCTTTTTGACAATTGTAGTATATATGTAAGTAGGGTATCGTTCTAGGCCGGGGATTAGGAGGGATTGCTAATCTATTCTAAATTACTTTAAAATTATTAAATAAGACTCAAGGACACAAAACTAGGCTAAAAACTCTAATAACTCGAAACACACTTAAAATGACTCAAAATAATGAAAACAATTAAATTAAACACTAGGAACTGAAATGGACGGAAATTAAATTAAAAGACTAACAATAAAGAAAACTAACTAAATAATATAATTTAATAATGGATGGGTGTTTGGTTTTGATGAAAAGTAATTTAAACTTAATTAAATTACGGAAATGACAAAAACATAAAATTAAGGTAAAATGATAAATGACTGACTAGCTAGAGGGTTTTTCTCCACACATGACACATATGCAACCTAAATTGATTTTCAGTTGTTCTTTCAATAAATTGTGAATTTCAATACTCCAGATTAACCGTGATGCACTAATTAATCCTCAGTTTTTCCACAAGTTATTGGGTTGGATGATTGCATACGACAACCCAAAACATTCCCTACAAGTTCCCTACATGAGTTGCATAATAGAGATACAAGCAAGAATCATTAAGTTCTGTGAAAAACATAAGCATTGACGAGGCATTTGTAACTATGAAAAGCATGATACTCTTGCCAAGAATTTACTTAACGCGATCGTTTATAAGCGACCTCCACTACTTGTGAATATAAGTTTGTAACTATTAGGTGAAACTCCCTTATACTCTAGCATCAAATTCATGCATGTAAATTAAGCATGCATTCTTAATCGACATACAAAAATAAGTTATCAATCAAGCAGTTAAGCAAATTAAATCACAACTCAGAAATCACAACTGAAGATAATCAATTCATATTACAAATATATTCATGGTTTCGAATTAACCTCTAACCAAAATAAGTTTATTTACACATTATTAAACACAGAAATAAAATGGAAGTTGGAAAGATTAAACCGAAAGAGGAGATCTGCTGCGCACTGCCAAAGGCAGCTCTCTGCCTTCCAGCTCAAATTCCCCCTACTGACCTCCCTGACAATCACCTTTCCACGCTCCGTGTTGCTGCGCTCCCCCTTGCTGCACGCTGCCAACTGGACTCTCCCACGCTGCCCAAAGGGCAGCCCTCCACAATCCCTCCAAAACAGCCCACTTCTCTCTCCTTATTTTTCTATCTCTTTTTTCTGTTTCAAGTTTCTGTTCCCCCTCTGACTTCCTGGTCTCTGCCCGTCTTCCCCTTGCGTCTCTGCGAGCTCCGTCCCCTCGAGCTGCCTCTCTGTCTCTCCTAATATTTTTCTTTTTATTCTTGTTTTTCCTCTGGCTCTTTTTTTCACGCCTTCACACTGCTATCCTCCACGTTTTCTCTTCAGCTGCCCCGAAGGGCAGCTCCCTCACTTCTCTATTTTCTGTTTCTTTTTCCCTTCCTGCGTCTCTGCGAGCTGCCCAAAGGGCAGCTCCCTTCTCCCGCTCTCAGACCCCCCCATTCTTTCCGCCTTCTCCCCCTTATTATTCTTCTTCTATCTCACCTAACTCTGTCCACTTCATCTTATTTTCTGCCATTCTTTTTGTTCCACTACCTTCCCACTGTCTTCTTTCTTTTCAGCCCACGATACTCACCTTTTCCCCTGATGCTTGCTGTCTCCCCCCTTTTCTATTGCACCAATTATGCTTATAGTAAGTTATTAACAAAGTTAATATAATATTCAGATAATTCAAAAACATAGAAAATTGTGTTACTACTAAATAACGTAAATAGCGTAAATAGCTCAAAAATAACGTAAATAGCATAACAAATCCTATAAACACAAAAATAACGTAAATAACTCAAAAATATAAGGAACTAACTAAGAAAAGACGAGTGAATTCGAAGTAAAAATATATATAAATATGATCCGATCAGGGTTCCTCATTATAAGTCAAATCCGGATTAATCTCTAAGGGTTGAACCAGAATCATACACGACGAATCTGCTACTTTGTAACGAAGCATCAAAACATGAACTACACTATACACCATATTCAATCCCGAAGGTACTCAAACTTGAAAGTATTTCTTCGATTCCTTCAATAGTCAAAGACGGCCTGATGTACTTAGGATTTAACTTGTCTTCCATTTCGACCCGAACCGCACCTTTCCAAGGTGATAATTTCAAAAACATCTAATCTCTTGCATTAGATGTCTGGTCAGTGGCATGTTTGTCTGCTAAGCTCTTCAGCCGATCTTGGCTCACTTCCAGGTTAGACTTAATTACTTGAATATCCGAGTAGTCTCCTCCACTAACTCAGGGCCTTGAATACCATCCGTCCATAATTCTAACAATTTCGAAACACAAGACACAACTTTCCACGACCTTATGGATTTGCTCTAGGGAACAAACTGAAAGGACCAACATACCCAAGAAGTTCAACAGATCCGTAAGCCCAAATCTCTTTTCCATTAGACAGATAAATAACTGTTGCACTTCTGGAAAGGTTACTGCTTTTTCATTGAAGAATACTGCGCTGATTTAGTAAGCCAATCAATTATCACCTCAATTTCATCATAACCATCTCGTGAACGAGGAAACTTGCACACATAATCTATATTAATATTTTCTCATTTCCGCTGTGGAACGGGAAGTAACTACATTAATCCAAAAGACTTCTTTCTTTCCGTTTTAACCTGCTGACAGATGTTACATCTATTTATATATACAAACATTTCTCTTTTCATACCTGACCAATAGTAAAATGATTTAATGGTATAATACATCTTAGTACCTCCAGGATGCATTGTATAAGTTGAACAGTACACAAATTCCAAAATTGCTTCCTTTAATTCCATAACATTAGGTATAAACACCTTGTTCTCTTGCATAAGCTTGCCATCTGATTCTCTAACTCTGAGGTCTTTCTTTTTCCCGTTATTCCTTGCTTTAAATAAATTCTTGAATTTCTTCGTCAAACCCTTGAGTCTCGAGTACGACCTACCAAATAGGCCTAACTTGAAAATTAGCAAGTACGTTTTCTTTTCGATCTTCCATTCCCAACTTTACTCCAGTAGATCTCAAATCCACAAGAAGGTGGACATGGCAATCGTACCAAGCATTAATTCTCACTGGGGTCTTCCTACTAAAAGCATTGGCCACAACATTTGCACGATCACCCTGGTCGTGCAATCATAATCACTAAGCAATTCAATCCACCTTCGTTGCCTAAGATTAAGATGCCTCTGAATAAATAGATATTGGATACTCTTTTGATTCGTAAAAATCTTGCACTTTTCTTCCCATAAAGACAATGTCTCCAAATCTTCAAAGCAAAGATGATAGCTGCTAATTCCAAATCATAATTACGGTAATTCATCTCATGAAGTTTCAATTGCCGTGAAACATAGGTAATCACACTACCATGCTGCATCAACGCGCATTCAAGAACATCCAACGTAGCATCACTATAAACCTCATAATTACCGTTATAATATGGAAGCGTTAAAACAGGCGTGTGAGTGAGATAATACTTCAGCTGCTGAAACCTTGCTCACAATTTTCATCCACTTAAACCTAACCTCTTTTCTAGTCGATCCCGTCAATTGCAAAGCAATGACTGAAAAATCCTTTACAAACGTCTATAGTAGCCTGCTAGACCAAGAAAACTCAGTACCTCAGTGACGGTTCGAGGTTGTTCCCAATTCTCCCCAGTTGTCACTCATTGAGGATCTACTTGAATACCTTGTGTAGATATCACATGTCCCAAAAATGCCACTTGATTCGTCCAAAATTGACATTTGCTAAACTTAGCATACAATCGATGTTCCCTCAAACATTTTAACACCAACTCAAAATGACTAGTATGCTTTACTTTCACTTGAGAGTATATCAGACCTCAACTCTTTCCTTGAAAACACATAGGCACCTCTAAGCTGATCAAACAATCATCAATGCGCGGCAATGGATAACGGTTCTTACTCGTTACCCGATTCAATTACCTAATATCCATACATATTCTTAAGGTCCTGTCTTTCTTCCTTATAAACAAAGTTGGGGTTTTCCAAAGTAATGTACTAGGTTGACTGAAACCTTTATCAACCAATTCCTGTGATTGAATTTTCAATTCCTTTAACTCTGTAGGAACCAATATATAGCATAAAGTTTGTACTTGGAGACAATTCAATAGTGTACACCACATCTCTGTCTGATGGTAATCCATGTAAATCATTCCGGAAACACATTAGGAAAATGTCTACCACTCGTACGCCATCCACAATACTAGGAGTACGATCCTGCAACACCACATGAGCTAGGTATCCTTGGCAACCTTTTGATAACAATCTCTTTTCTCTCACAACAGAAATAACGGTACGCCTCACTCCACTTTGCTCACTCACAAAAGTAACCTCGGATAATCCAAGACAATGGGAAGTAACTGATTTCTCGTAGCAATCCATATTGGCACGATTATAATGCAACCAATATGTGCCTAAAATCACCTCAAAATCCATAATGTCTAACGGGATAAGATTCGCTGGCATAACAACTTCTTCCACCATCACTGGACACCTTGAATAATCATAACTGACATAGAATGACCTACCTGTTTACTTGCTTAACGAATCTAACAAATAAGTTATGGATATTACGGTCTGCAACCCGCAATAACGATAACTCACTGTCGTCTCGATAAGTAAGCAACAATTCTTAAGGGTGTAATATTATCATTTTACTCCTCACAGGGAAAATACATATATATGCCTCGATCGTGCTCATTCACTACTTCCTTTGGCAACATCATCAATAATAAGAATTATATCAGCCATAGTAAGCTAGAATGACCTGTACGGCTGAGTCTACAGCTCGACCATCCATGCTAGCACATAAGTCGGAGCCACCTATAGTGACCTGTACGACTTACTCATCAATTTTCCAAGTAATATGTCAAGGAAGACTGCTGGGTAACAGCTGATCCTAAGGACAATTCATACCTCTATGTCTCATATAACCACATGAATACATTCACAACTTCCCACACTCTCCAAAGTGCCTAATATTGTACCTACTGTCACAGCCCGTCCCGGAATTATTAATTCCGAGGACGTGAACTTACAAAAACGCCCTTAAACGGGATTAAGGTGCGTAATTTTGGTGTTTGTTTTACTTTAAGATCCTAAACTAGGGTTAGAATTATATTATTGTTTGGGTTAATGTTATTGTATGGACTTAGGTGGGAGCCCCACCTCCTGAAATCCTTCCCCAAAACCCGTAGATTGTCTCTCTCTTTTCCTTCAAACTCTCAGACCCCGTCTCTCTTCCTCTCAGTAACACACTCTCTCTCTTTCTTCATCTCAGGAACTCTCACTCTCTCTCTTATTTTCGAACTCACGGCAAACACCAAGAACAACCACAAACTTGTACCAACGTCCAATCTAAGATCACCATCGTGATCCTGAGGACTTCACGAACACGAGGATACCAGTTTAAGGTGAGTTCTATTTCAAAAACCCTAGTTTCTAAAGACCCCGTGAAAGGGTACTATTCATGACCTTCTAAATGGTTACGTATTAGGTTAAAACAAGCTCACAGTGAGCTTAAGGAGGTCACGAGGAGGCTCGGAGTGCCTCGTTTGAACAAAATGGACGTCGGGATCACCACGTTCAAAGTTGGCCGGAGCTTTCGAGGCTCTTTCCGGCGAATCCCCGGCGAGTTAGGAGTTGAGGTAGGTATCAATCTCTTCGTCTCGTCAAGTACTACAACTTTCCTTTTTGTTTCACTCAATTTCGTTGAGTATTGAAGAAGTTATACTCATTTGAAACTTACCCAGTTTCCGACGACCTCTGAGGCTTTCGAGGAAGTTTCCGGCGACCTCTGAGGCTTTCGAGGAAGTTTCCGGCCAAACCACGGCGAACTAGGTGTTGTGTAAGGTATCATTCTCTTTGTCTCTTCAAGGGCTACAACTTTCATTTTTGAATCACTTGATTTCGTTGAGAAATGACAAAGTTATGGCAATTTGAAAAACTGCCCAGAAAACGGCCGCCGGAAAAACCAGTCCGGCGACCCAAGGAAGAAGATGATGCGCGTGGGGGCGCGTAGGCCGTGCTTGTCCTGGCGCGTGGGGGCGCGTGCCACATCAAAAATTTATTTTAAAAATATGTCGACGTCCGTGACGTCGAGTAGATCACTGTGGTATATTCATATACCCAAATTGAACACCGTATGAGAAAGTTATTGAGGATTGTTGGTTAGGTGTTCAAATAACGTTTTATAATTTTCGCATTAGGGAGGATTATAGGAACTGACGGATTGGGAATCCGATTTACGGATCTTCCGGAATTGGAGTTGTAAGTCCATAATATAAAATGTTAACCGTCACTTAGTTTTGGAAATTGACGGAGATCCGACCGTTGGATGGTAATGAAATTTTAGGATGTTATCCTAGAGATATATTGTGGACCTCTGGAAGTTATGGATTTAAAATCTGAGTGGCAGATCTTCGGGATCGATCTACGTAGTGACGTATTTTATTTAAGTTATATATTCTATCGATATGAATTCTGAGGTTGGATTTGATTACTATTCTAGGCGGCGATCGTCAGGAATTTTCTCATTGCAAAAGCCGAGGATTGCCTACGAGTTGCCGCTATTTGTTTTGGGCGTATCACAAGCTTTCCCAAGAGGCTTAGGGTAAGTCGGGTGTGAAGATTTCTTCATGGATTCAATTTTGGTATTGGGATGCCATGAAGTACAAGAAGCCATCGAAGAAAAGGGAAACTTAGTGCCACTCGTTTACCTAGGTGCTATACCCCTACCAAGTTGAAAGTGTTTAAGGATCTTGGCATAGCGTCAGAGCATGTGGAAGAATCTTAGCTTTCTTAGCGTGTTAGCTTGTTAGCTTGTTAGCTTTCTTAGCTTGTTAGCTTTATAAGTTTCTTTTCCCTAAAGACAACGTCAACTTTATCTATCTTGGAGTCATCAAAGTGGCTAGCAAGATGGCTGCAGATGAATATTTCAGCCTTGCTAATCCAGTTTTAGCCATTATTTACAATGGCTTGAGTATTATTTCGAATTCAACAAGCATTGAAGATCGTGGTGCGGTACTTCCCTACCATTATGTGTACAGTTGGTTGGGTGAGTATTTTGGCACTCATTTTTCTTCGTCGACTTTAGACAAGTCGAGGCCTTCTGCACTAACTTCAGTCAAGCTGGGGCCTTTGATGAAAAAGTACTCTGGCGTGTTTTCTGTGAAGAGCCTTGATGATTTGCAGGTGCGAACGTTATTTTAACTGTTGAATTAGACATGGCATGGCATGATTGATAAAGAAAAATGTTGAGATAGTAAAAGTGAAGTTTTGAGAATATATATGTATATTTATATTTTACATTTCTGGGAAAGTATACAAGTTTTACGGAGAGGGGTTACAACGTTTTGAGAAATGTTTGGATTTGGAAAAGAATTGTTTTACTGACCCACTCAATTTTGGTTTTGCGCCCCTCCAGGTTCAGGAATCACAAAGGTGTGGTGACTACGAGGAATTCGACGGTGTTCTGACAGATTGGACAAAATTAGGACTCACCTTCGGGTGTATCAACTTATAAATTATATCTTAAAGCTTCCGTATTGTGCAAATGGTTACGTCACTCTCACGTGACGGCCAGCATGCCCTCCTTCGGGACGGGGTGTGTCACCTACGGTGCAAAAATACATTTCCTCTACCAGAGTCACCTTGTCTCTGAAATCTGGGATCACTAGAAAATCTATCACTTTGCCTCTGACCAGCGGCACTAAAACCTCAGCTGGGAAAATTAGCTCTAGTTTCACTTATTTTGAAGCTCTGAGTCTTCCGAGGTCTTTGATATGATGGATCTTTAACTTTATCGTCTTTCTTCTGATTCTCATTCTTTTCTTATTCCTCGTTAATCTCGCTGATCATGTTCTCAGAGTCTTCAATGCTCCACAACATCTCGTAAACTCCTGGTAAAAAGTACAATGAATAGTGGTCGCCAAAGAACGTCACTTCTTCTTATTATCCAGCCAAAAACGACATAACACCTCGACCGGATTAGCAACAACATCCGAATGGTAACAAGGCAAGTCTGTAAACTCTCTATAATAATATGCCGGAGGAATGAACTTTTCCTTAAACAATTCTTTAAACGACTTCCAAACAGCTGTTCTTCCAATAACATCGGATAACATTCCTATCTCCATCAGAAGGCAGATTCAACACTTAGAAACTAGGTAGTCATCTCAACCCACCTGTCGGGAGGAAGATTCCCTTGACTTTGCATAATCTGAAACATCTTTTCCCAAATGATTAAGCCATCAATCTGCTGCCTCCGGTTTTTCATTTCCACAAAGTGATTCAAATTCAACTTATACACAGTATCAAGAGGAATCCTTTGGGTAATAGACTGAATCACATTAGTAGTTCCCATAACTAAGTTAAATCGGGGAAGCTAAGCTCATCTGAACAAAGTGGCTATCCACGAGGCGATAAAGTTCTGACAGAAGACACTAGGGAATTCTCAAGATGTCCAGGACTGCAACCTAGGCTCTAATACCAACTGACACACCCCGTCCCGAAGGAGGGCATGCTGGCCGTCACGTGAGAGTGACGTAACCATTTACACAGTTCGGAAGCTTTAAAAAAAAACAATTACTATGATGAAACACCTGAGGGTGAGTCCTACTTTTGTAACTTCTGTCAGAACACCGTTGGATTCCTCGTGGTCACCAAAGCTCTACTATCAAGAACCTGGAGGGGCGCAAAACAAAATTGAGTGGGTCAGTAAAACAAAGTTTTTCGAAAACTTTTCATTTAAAACATTACTAACCCTTCGCTGTAAAACATGTATACTTTCCCAGAAAAATAGTATAATAGCATAATACTTTTCATAAATCTCAAATCATCAATTTTTCTCAAAAACCAGAAAGTATGCCATGTTATAATTTCAAAAACATAATGAATGATGCATCAATGTAACAGGTGAAATGGTGAATTAACCGGAGACCCTGCAGTTGGTCCTGTACGGTCAATTCTATAACTCAACATCCAATCCAACCGGAGTCACCTCGGTGACCTGTACGGCACTACACTGCATATAAGTCGGAACTACCTGAAGTAGTCTGTACGACATGAATGGTGTATAATACGCTCTAGTGCTTCTCTCAAAAATCATCTGTGCACATAATCTAAGGTCACCTATCAGTCGGAACCCTCTCATGGTCTGTACGACATATCAGAACCCTCTCATGGTCTGTACGACATGCACCTACTTGGATCCAAGGTGAGCGTGCGGTGCGAGGTGAATAATATAAGCACTAACACTATGATTGCAGGTTATGAGCTATCAACATAATATACATCATCAATGATTCCCATGAATAATATAAAACTCACCTGATACTTATCTGTGCGTCCACAGCACCAATTCACACATATATATATATATATATATGCATCAATTATCAATTCATATAACTCATATCATTCATATCATTCATATTATGCATGCATGGCATTTTAGAAACATACTTTCATTAAAACTCAATTTCTGGGAAAATTCATAGTATATAGGTATAAATAGAAAGTACTGCCCACTCACTTGGAGTTCGCCCAACAACTCCCTAGCACAACACTTGAAGGCGTCATGACGATCGGCGCCTAGAACAATAATCAAATCCAACCTCAGAAATCATATCGATAGAATATATAACTTATATAAAATACGTCACTACGTTGTTCAATCCGGAAGATCTGCAACTCAGATTTCCAATCCATAACTTCCAGAGGTCCACAATATATCTCTAGAACAACATCCTAAAATTTCCTTACCATCCAACGGTCGGATCTCCGTCAATTGTCAAAACCAAGAGATCGTTAACATTCTATTTTATGAACTTACAACTTCAATTTCGGAAGATCCGTAAATCAGATTCCAAATCCGTAAGTTCCTATATTCCTCAAAATATTACGTATTACAACGTATCAAAGTTTGGTGACGATCCAACGGTCGGATCGTCAATTCACATTTTCACCTAACCACGAATTGTAACGAACTTAGGTTCAATTATTCAATTTACGTCCATCAATTATCAAAACTGAACCTAGAACTTAAAACACATGCTAAGAATGACATTAGCGGGCCATTGGCCATGCACCGCCGCACGGGCTGCCGCGGGTGGCGGTTGGCCGCCCCGACTCGCCGGAAAATCGAACTATTTAAAAAAATTCTCAAAAAATATAGAATTGAAGATCTCAATGAGTAGAGTATACTTTATACCTGAGTCCAAGGCCAATTTGGCCTGGAAACACTTCAATTTTACCAAAATCCGTGCGGAACCCTAGTTTTGTGTGTGATTCGATTCGGCGTTCAAACTTGCTCCGACGCCTCCACCACTGCATGGGCTTTGTTCCTGGGTTCTAAGGGAGTATAATGGTGGTTTTAATTGGAAGGAATCATTTCTAAATTCACCGGAGAAAGGAAAAACCCGCCGGAACCACCGTGGGTGTACGACTTCAATTCGAATAAATTTGACAAGAAATTTGATAATCTACCACCACAGGGATGTTGGGCTCGTCGAGAATGTTCCATAGACACCGGAATCACCTCCAACGGACCTCGGACGAAGGAGATACGACTGGGTCAAGAACCGGGTCGTAATATGGAACTGGGTCGTAGGTCCGATTAGCTAGTTCTTCTTCTTCCTCCTTTCCTTCCTGCTCTCTTCTCTGGTTGGCCAGCCCTTCCTCTCTCCGCTCCTAATTCGCCAACTCCTTCTTCTTCTCCGATTGGGCAGTTTTGCCCAATCATTCACCCAATCTTTCTTTTTCTCTGTTTTTCCTTTCCTCCCGATGCCTTCCTCATTCTTTTTCCCATTTCTAATAACAACTAATAACAATAATAACACATAAATATATATATATATATATATTAACCAAAGTAAAAGTACTTCTCAGGTTAGAGTTCCGTAAAAATTTTAACCGTAACTCCAAATCACGAACCGTCTACGCCCACGCTTCCGTAACGACGAATACTACGAGGATATGTCAAGAAAACAAATCTTAGATGGCACGACACAACGATTAACCTTGAATAATGCGTGTGCCTCAAAGGGCATTTTTGTAAAATCCTTTAATAAAACTTTAAAAACTCTTAAAATTAGGGACGGGCTGTCACAAACAACATTGTTAAAAGGGGGAAGACTTTTTCAACAATATTTGGTAGATTCTTATGCATCACTTGAAGAAGACAGGTTAGATTATAATAGACAAAACAAAAAAAAATTAAGAATTGAAATTTACAAGGGAATTTATGATGCAATATCGAAGGGTGATAACGATGCAAGTAATTTGGACCAACAAGTTGTGTTGCCTGCTTCATATACAGGAAGTCTTAGATATATCATTAATAATTATCATGATGCAATGGCTATTTGTAGAGAATATGAACTTCCCGATTTGTTCATAACATTTACTTGCAATATAAAATGGTCAGAAGTTGTAAGAGAATTTGAGAAAAAATCAGGATTCAAACCTAAGGATGATAGGCTTGATATAATTTTCGGCATGTTTAAAATGAAACTTGATGATATGCTTGACTTTATAAAATATGGAAAACCTTTTGGAGAAATTGAAGCAAGTTTTAAAAATTTATTTTGTTACTTGTATTAATTTTCAGTTTTTTTTTAATTTTTTTTAATCAAACTAACCTCATTTGTTTTTTTCTTTGTTTGTTTTATTTATTTTTTATCCTTTTTATAAACAGATGTTTGCACGAATGAATTTCAAAAAAGAGGTTTACCTCATTCTCATATATTAATATGGCTCAAGTCAAACTTCAAATGTGTTTCTCCATCTGATATTGATTCTATTATTTCAGTTGAAATACCAGATAAAACTTTTAATCCAAAGCTTTATGATTTTGTTAATTAATTTATGATTCATGGTCCATGTGATCACATTAATTTAAAATCTCCTTGCATGCGAGAAAATAAGTGTTATTAAAATTTTCCAAGACCTTATAGAAATGAGACTTTTCTTTAATCAAATGGGTTTCCAATTTATAAACGGCGTGACAATGATACAAAATTTTTCATAAAAATGGAATAAAAATTTATAATAGTTTTGTTGTTCCTTATAATGCAGAGCTACTTTTAAGATGTAATGCACATATAAACGTTGAATCCTGTTCTCAATCTATGCTTATCAAATATTTGTTCAAATATGTTAATAAAGGTTCAGATAGAGCACAATTAGTTCTTCAGCAAGATTTAAATGATGAAATATTAACATATCTCAATTGTAGATACATATTACCTTATGAGGTTGTTTGGCGATTGTTTCAACATTCGATACACCATAAAGAACGCTCTGTTGAATGATTACGAGTGCATTTACCATTAGAACAAAATATTGTTTTTGATGGTGATCATTCACTCATATCAATTATCAATCGAAGAGCTTTTGAACACACAATGTTGACAAGTTGGTTTGAGACAAATAAAATTTATGATGAAGTGCGTTTACTGACTTATGCACAGATGCCATCCAAATTCTTATATGATGCGCGAAATAAATGTTGGAAACCAAGAAAACGCAAAAGATCAATTGGCAAAATAGCATATGTGCACTCTGCATCTGGTGAGTTATATTATTTAATAATTCTTTTAAACTTGAAAAAAGGTTTTTAAATTTTGATGATATCAAAACTATTAATGGTGTGGTGCACTCTTTGTATCAGGCTGCGTTAAATTATTAGGATTATTAGGCGATGATAAAGAATGTTTAGATGCTTTATCAAATGCTACCCATGTTACATCATCCTCTCAATTAAGGCAATTGTTTGTTACAATAATTTTGTTTTGTGATGTAGCAAATCCTCAAGTTCTTTTTAATACTCACTGGAAAAATATGTATGATGATATTTTATTCAAACTAAGAAAAACTTTTGCGATACCTGATATGATTATACCAGAGGATAAATTAAAAAATTATGTTTTATTTGAGTTAGAGTTGCTTTTTAACAATGCATCTTCCTCATTGGAAAAACATCATTTACCAATGCCTGATGAACAAAAAATGTTGGAAATAAAAAATAAACTTTTGATAGAAGAATTCAATTACAATTGTGAAAAGTTATCCAAAAAGCATCAAATTTTAAAACATAGCTTAATAAAGATAAAAACATCAATTGTGAATGTAGGGTTCTTGATTATCAGACACCATTTGATGTGCTATAAAAACATGTTTCTCCCGTTTCTGTATCCAACTTCCCCTGAAGGTGTTTGGGTGTGTGGCCTATGTGCATGTCTACTCTCTTCAGCAGAGTAAACTTGATGCATGTGCTATTCAGTGTGTATTTATTGGATATGTTAACAATCAAAAAGGTTATAAGTGTTATCATCATTTGACTCAGAAAACTTATATTACTATGGATGTCACCTTCCAAGAGGAAGTTTCGTATTTTGTGAAGCTTTCTTCTGACTCCTTACTTTAAGGGGAGAGGAGGAGTGAAGTGCAAATTCGAAGAGATGGTATGGATGATGTGTTACAAATAAAGTTGGGGACGGAAACTGTTATGCTGCGTGATACTGACCAATCAACTATAGATGTTAATCGGTCAACTGCCATTTCTAAGACTATTTCTACTAATGACTTTTCAGATGTGCCCAATAAATTACCCGTATTGGTATGTCTGACGAATTGCCTTTTGATGACCAGTTGTCTGCTGCTGGTATGACTAACGATTACTTGTTGATGGTTTGTCCAGTGATGATTCTTCTAATGGTTTGGTACAAGTGAATGAAATTTTGTGAAAAACATGTTCATTTGAGCAACATCTATGGCATGCAGTTAACAATTAAAGGCGGAATCATGCTTGTATGCACTCAAAAACAAAACATTACCCATGAAATTCAAAGCCTAGTAGTTATGTGAACCAAGACTCAACTTAAGAACAAAGTGAGTTGAGAAATTTTATACCTTTGTTGATTCCTCTTTGCATAAGCAAAGGCTAATCACCCAAGGAGAGAGCCTTCATTCCTTGCTTCTTAGCTCCATGGATTTCTTGGATGAAGATGGTTGAAAGGATTCTCCAAGTTCCCAAAGTTGAGAACCTCTAAGCCTTCACACCAAGGAAGGATTTGAAGAAAAGATGAGTGACCTAGAGGAAGTAAGATTGCTAGCTAAATCCTTTAGGGTGGCCGGCCGCTTAGAGAGAAAAGGGAGCTTGTGTTCTCATCTTTTCTCCCAAAAGAAGCCCTATGGATGAAATGGCTATAAAGTTGCCTTTATACCACCTCTTAATGGAGTGGCAAACTTGCAATTAAGCCAAGTTCACTACCCTCTCTATATGGCCGGTTTTCCCAAGCCTTTGGGCTGTTTTGGGCTTCTTGAATTTTGTTTGTTAAGTTGTCATACAACTTAAGGTAATGGGCTTGACGGTTCGAAGCCCAATTTGGGCTTTAAGGCCCAAAACTAACTCAAGGTATAAAACGAACTTATTCATTTGATTAATTAACATATTAATTAATTCTTGCCATAAACAATTAAACCATTTAATTGTCCTTACTCATCTCCTTTGTTTCTTCAATCTCTATGATAAACTCATATTTATATATATTTTACATAAAATTCACTTGTCTTTTCTTAGTTAGTTCCTTATATTTTTGAGCTATTTACTATGTTTTTGTGTTTTGTGTGATTTATCAAGCAAAGAAAAGAAAAGTAGCACAAGTGAATTATTAAGTAACAAATTCGTCAAAACTGCCTGTGCAGATTAGCTAACTTTGAAAGCATGTTACGAACAGCTCAGAATGAATGAGAAAATGAGCCTTATATGCGTGGAAAGCTACGGATGTCTATTTTCAGGAGCAATTTACGGATTGTTAATATCATTTTTTCTAGAAGAAGTTATGGGCATTGTGAAACTGAAAGGTTCAGAAACATGGACATCACACACACAAAGAGAAAGGCAAGGCATGGACAGTTTGACATGGGCAGAAAATGGGTGGATTGTTGGCTGAAATAATGAAGAACATGTGTGTGCAAATGTAAAGGGAAACATGGACATCACACACTCATCCACCACACCCATTACATCTACTCATTACCACAACACTCATCACTACCACCTTAATTAGTTGGTGGTCCCCTCCCTAGCCTTTAAATACATCCACCCTTCACCATAACTCACCTATATCCATCCACCACCATAATTTACCACTCATCCATCAAACCACACCTGGTGCCGCTACAAAGAGAAGAAGGAGGACCCTTGGTCGTGCTTGCCATTCAAAATGGATTGTTGGAGCATTTTTAGGTGTTTTCTTTCTTTTGTTTTCAATGTTTAAATTTGTTTATCTTTGCTTTGTCACTATGAATGGCTAAACCCCTATTTAGTTAGGGGGAAGTTTGAAGCCATGAACATGCTTGAGATTTAAATTGATTTCTTCCAATTGTGATGTGATAAGTTGTGATTGCAATTCAATCATCTATTTTATTCATAACTGATTCTTGTATGTTTATTAAGGATGCATACTTAGTTTTCATGTATGAATTAGATGCTAGAATATAAATGAGTTTCACCTAATCGTTACAAGTTTATATTCATGAGAAGTGAAGGTTGTTTATCACAATCGCGTTAATTGAATTCTTGGCATAAGTTTCATGCAATTCATAGTTACAAGTGTTTCGTCAATTCTTATGAGTTGCATAGGACTTAATGATTCTTGCTTGTATCTGTAGTATGCAATTCATGTAGGGAACTTGTGGGGAGAGCTTTGGGTTGTTGTATGCAATCATCCAATTCAATGAAATTAGGAAAATCTGAGGATTAATTTAAGCGTACCGAATTAATCTGGGGTGTTGAGCATCATAGTTTATTGAAAAGCAATTGGAAATCAATTCATATACAAGTGTGTCATGTGTGAAGAACGGACCTCTAACTAATCCATCCATCATTTTAGTTCTGAAATTCATTTTATAATCTGCCTAGTTTTATAACTTGCTTGTTTATTTCAAATTCATCCAAACCAAAATCCCCTTTTTACTTTCTTGTTTCAAAGAGTTAAATTTCTGTTTTGTTTGTGTTTTTAAGTGCTTTGAGTCTATAAAGTCTAGTTAAGTGTTTTTAAGTTTCTTTTTGTAAGTCAGTTTAGTTTAGATTAGCAATCCCTCCTAATCCCCGGTCCAGAACGATCCCTACTTATACATATACTACAATTGTCAAAAGAGGGTTTAATTTGAGTGCTTAACTTTCATCGCATCACTCTACCTTACATGGTGTATGATCCATTAGGTTCCTTTTAGCGAGGTAGTGGGCGATTAGAACTCTTTCAAATCGATTATGAATTGAAACTTACTTTCAATTCTCCCCTTAGTGATTATACACGTTTAGGGCTTCCATAAACCATGAGTGACATCTAGCAGTATGTCATGGTTACCCACGCTAATCATAAGAGGTGGAGAACCTATTCAGTTTAGGATTACAATGCAATACGGTCTTTCTCTAATACAATACTCTTAACCACATTATTTGGTTTGATAGTTTATTCATGTCTATTATCCAATGTGATTCATTTACTTATATGATTACCTTGAATGTGATTCGGAACGACTTCCTAAATCTCATTCATGCTTTGGCCAGAGATTCTTAATCATATCATAAAGTATTCTCCCTTAAACAGTTTGAAGGTTAGAGATCCCTTGTTACGCATTCACTTGCCTCCATGGCTAAGTGGCTTAACCTCAACTATGTCGTGGACACCCTCGGATGGAGTGACTTTGACATAGTCAAAGATCAAGGACCTAATCACAAGACAACTATGATGCCTTAGGTCAAAGGACTACTTTGCATTATCCCAACCATGAGTTCTCATGTGACATGAGTATGAGAACTCCTTGTTGATCGCGTTCTGTAAACTCATTCTCTATTGATCACCTACGTACATGTCTTGGTGTCAGTCACACTAATGACTCGAGACCAGTCACTCTCCCTAAGAGAAGACATAGCACGTGCTGATCTTAACGGACTGTCAATGCCCAATTGGCAATCCTATGATTAGGAACGTTTAGGATATGTATACGAAAGAGAATGGTCTCATGAATCTAACTTCTTTAGATCGCATTCTCCCAATTACATATTCCTTGGACTTATCGTTTGAGCGTATAACATTTATATGAGACGGCTTCAAACAATAATTTTTGCCCTTTAAATTAAACTATATTAGTTTAACATGTGAAATGTCCGTAAAGTATCATCATATGGTTGGTTTTAGGTCACATTTCCAACAACAAGATGGTGACACACATGTGATAAATTCTGATGATTCTTCTACGTATCAGTTGCCTCCATGAGTTAATCGTGGAAAACCTAAAGTACAATGAGCTTGATATGCATGCCAAAGCCAAGTATCTTATCAACAATTATGTGTCTATTTATCGTTTGTCCAAACCATATGCATCTTACATATGTCACCTATCTAGTGTATCAGTTACAAAAAAATTGCAGGATACTTTGTCTGAACCTAAATGGGTTAATGCCATGAATGTTAAGATGGAAGCTTTGGAAAAGAATTCCACTAGGGATTTGGTTCCGTTTCCAAATAAGAAGAAAACTGTTGGATGTAGATGTGTGTTCACTATTAAGCATAAAGCATATGGATCTAATGACCGGTACAAGGTCGGATTAGTTGTTAAGGGTTATACTCAAACCTACGGTGTGGACTATTATGAGGTTTTGCTCCTGTTTCCAAACTTAACATTGTGCATGTTCTTATGTCCTTAGCAGCAAACTAGCATTGGCCCGTATTGCAATTTGATGTTAAGAATGCTTTCCTTCATGGTGATTTTAAGGAGGAAGTTTATCTGGTTCTCTCGCTTGGCATCGGTATATCTCCTGATTGTATAGTTTGAAACAATCTCCTAGATAGTGGTTTGGGAGGTTTACAAGTTTAATGAAGAAGTTTGGGTATTTTCAGAGTCATTCAGATCATACTTTGTTTCTAAAGCGACAAAATGGTAAGCTATCTGCATTGCTTATTTATGTTGATGACATGATAGTGATTGGTGATGATCAGGAGGAGGTACAACGCCTTCAAATACCTAGCTATTGAATTTGAGATGAAAGAATATGGTGAATTGAAGTATTTTCGTGGAATCAAGGTTGCACAATCCAAACATGGTATTTTTCTATCACAATGGAAGTATGTTCTTGATTTATTAGATGAAACAGGTATGTTAGATTGCAAACCTGTTGATATTTCGATTGAGCAGAGTCATCGTCTGGGCTTATTTTCGGATCAAGTTCCTGCTCATAATGAATGATATCAGAGGTTTGTGGGGAGATTAGCTTATTTGTCTCACACTCATCCTGATATTGCTTATGCAGTTAGTGTGGTAAGTCAGTTTATGAACTCACCTAGTGAAGCTTATATGGATGTAGTAATCAGTATTTTGAGGTACTTTAAGATGGCTCCTAGTAGAGTCTTGGTTTTATCCAAGAATGGTCATTTGAATGTAGAATGGTATACAGATGCAGATTAGGTAGGTTCTATCACTGACCGGTGATCTACATCTAGATATTTTGCTTGTGTGGGTGGTAATCTAGTTACTTGGAGAAGCAAGAAACAAAAACTGATGGGTAGGTCAAGTATTGAAGCTGAGTTTCGAGATGTCTCATGGTGTATGTGAGTTGTTGTGGTTGAAAAAATTGTTGTGAGATCTTGGATTTTAAACCCAAGGGTGCTATGAAACTTTATTGTGATAACAAGGCTGCTATTGAGTTTGCTCATAATCCAGTGCAACATTATCGAACACAATATGTGGAGATTGATTGAAATTTCATCAAGGAAAAATTGGATGCTGGAATTATTAATTTTCCGCTTGTGCGATCTCAAGATCAACTTGTTGATGTGCTTACTAAGGCTGTGTCTAATAGTGTGTTTTCCAACTCGCTTGACAAGTGTGGCATGCGTGACATCTTTGCTCCCACTCCAAAGGGAGTGTTGCGTATTATATATTTATATATTAATTAAAGTGTAAATAGTAGTCTGTTGTCCCATATTGACGAGGTACATATGTAATCCCTATTATAACTCATATGAAGGAAAAATTTTGTCCTAGCTAAGAACAAGTAAGAACATTTGAATACATATGCATACTATTAACACTTTAAAGTAGGCATGCATTCAAAAACAATTCATAAAACCCATGACTTTCAAAGCCTAGTATATGGTGAACCATTAAACTCATTAACAACATTAAAGAGAAGTAGATTTAGAGTTTCTTTACCCTTGAAGCTCATCCTTGTTTACACAAGGGATTCACCCAAGTGGAGGGCCTTCAAGTCACCTCCAAGCTCCTTGGATATTGCTTGTGATTTCCTTCTCCTTTTTGTGCTCCTTTGGTCCTTGAGGATGTAAGGAAAGGATCTCCAAAAACACCAAAGATTTGGTGTCTCTAAGTCTCCACACCAAGGGTTAAGTGTGACGATGAAATGGATGACTTGGAGAAGAAAAGATTGCTAGATTAATCTCTCTAAGTGGCCGGCCTCCTTGTGTAAAAAGAGAGAAAGTTTTTCACCTCATTTCACCAAGAAAAACCCTAATGAGAAAATTGCTATAAAGTTGCTTTTATAACATTTTTCTTAGGTGAGTGGCAAACTTGCAATTAAGCAAACTTTCACCATCTCCTCACCATGGCCGGCCTATATGTTGTGATTGGGCTTATTGCCCATTTTGTTTTAGTTGTCATACAACTTAAACATAATGGGCCTTGTGGACCAAAACACTTTTGGGCCCCGAAACCCAAAACCAACTTAAAAGCCCAATACGAACCTTTCGTAAAATTAATCAACTAATTCATTAATCTTGACCATTCTTCAATTAAACAATTTAATTGCATATCCATTTCATTTAATTTCTTCACTATCGCCCTTACTCGGTGTACTATCCATTAGGTTCTAATTAGCGAGGCAGTGGGCGATTGTTACTCTTAACGATCGATTGTGAATTGAAACCACATTTCAATTTTCCCTTTAGTTAGTGTTTGCTAATCTTCCAGGCTTCCACACACCATGAGTGACACCTAGCAGCATATCATGGTTACCCAAGCTAAGTAGAATTGGTTGGAGAACCTATCCAGTTACAACTACAATGCAATACGGTCATTCTCTAATACAATACTCTTAATCACATTGTTTTAGTGATAGTTTGTTTCATGTCTACTATCCAATGTGATACTTTTCTATATGATTCCCTTGAATATGATTTGGAACAAACTTCCTAAGTCATATTCATTTGCTTTGGCCAAAGACTTTAGAATCATATCTTAGAGTATTCTCCTTCCACCATGGAAGGTTAGAGATCCCTTGTTGTGCATTCATATGCCTACATGATTAGATAGCTTGACCCCAACAATGCCGTGGACACTCCGATGGAATGCCGTTTAACATGATCAAAGATCAAGGACCTAACCATTAGACATCTATGATGCCTCAGGTCAAAGGACTACTTTGCATATTGCAACTTTAGAGTTCTTACACGACATGTATGTTCGAACTCTCTTTTGATCGTTGTTCAGTGTACTCGATTACTCTTTCGAGCACCTATGTGTTTGTCTTAGTGTCCAACACCAAATGACTTGAGACTAGTCATACTCACGCTTGAGTCAACATAACACATACTAACCTTAGCGGATTGTCAATACCCAATTGGCAATCTTATGGCTAGGAACGTTTTAGGAATGAACATAAGAGAATGGTCTCGATAATCTAACTCACTTAGATCACTTGTCTCTTAGATCAAATACATCCCTTGGATTCCCTTATTGCATAAACACATGATACAATAAATAGTGTCTGACAATAAGCTTTGCCCTTCATTAAACATATAAAAGTTTAATACATTAAGTATTCCAAAAAGCTATTACATTAAATGAGTGGCTTTGTGGGCATACTTCCAACAATCTCTCACTTGCACTCAAAGCCATCCTCCCATGTATCTAATACCCATCTTTTCCATATGACGGTCAAGCTGGATTTGAGACATTGGCTTTGTCAGTGGATTTGCTACGTTATCGGCTGAAGCAACTTTGAGGATGTTGACTTTCCCCTCGACAGCATATCTTGTGATGATATTAAAGCGCCTGTCAAAATGCTTGTTCTTTTGATGAGCCCTGGGTTCCTTGGCTTGAGCTATTGCCCCACTATTATCACAGTACAAAGTTACTGGTGATGTAATGGTTGGAACCCCTCCAAGTTCAGTGATGAACTTCTTCATCCAGAACGCTTCTTTGCCGGCTTCAGCTGCAGCGACATATTCAGCCTCTGTTGTGGAATCAGCAATTACACTTTGTTTCTTGCTCTTCCAACTGACAGCCCCACCATTCAGAGTGAATACATATCCGGAGTTGGAACTTCTATCATCGACGTCAGATTAGAAATCTGCGTCTGTATAGGCTTCCACTCGCAACTCTGCCGCTCCTCCATATACGAGGAACATGTCCTTAGTTCTTCTTAAGTACTTAAGGACCGTCTTGACAGCTGTCCAGTGTTCTGGTCCTGGGTTAGATTGATATCGACTACTAATGCTCACATCATATGCGATATTAGGCTTTTTGCATATCATGGCATACATGAGACTTCCTATGGATGAAGCATAAGCAATAATATTCATTTGCCGTATCTCTACAGGAGTCTTAGGTCCCATGGACTTAGAAAGGTGAATTCCATGTCTCACAGGAAGAAGACCTTTCTTAGATTGTTCCATCTGGAACCTACTTAGCACCTTATCAATGTACATAGATTGGGATAATCCAGTTAGTCTTTTGGATCTATCACGATAGAGCTTTATCCCAAGTACATAAGATGCATCTCCTAAATCTTTCATGTGGAAGGTTTTGGACAACCACACTTTTACAGAAGAAAGTATTGCAGTGTCATTCCCAAATAGTAATATGTCATCTACATATAACACTAGGAATACTACTGCTTCCCCAATGACCTTTTGATAAACACAATTGTCGTCTTCGTTTTGAGTAAAACCAAACGTTTTGATTTCAGTGTCGAAACGAATGTTCCAGCTCCTGGAGGCTTGCTTAAGTCCATAAATGGAGCTTTGAAGCTTGCATACCTTAGTCTTTTCAGACTTGGACACGAAACCTTCGAGTTGAGTCATATAGAGCTCTTCCTCTAGGTAGCCGTTCAGAAAGGCCGTCTTCACGTCCATTTGCCAGATTTCATAATCATGGTACGCAGCTATAGCAAGCAAAATCCGAATGGACTTAATCATGGCTACCGGAGTGAAAGTTTCTTCATAGTCAATCCCTTCTCTTTGCCTGTAACCCTTTGCTACTAGTCTAGCCTTAGAAGTCTCCAAATTCCCATCAACGCCTATCTTCCTCTTGAAGACCCATTTGTTTCCAACAGGTACAATACCTTCTGGAGGATCTACAAGAGTCCAGACCTGATTTTGATACATGGAATCCATCTCGGATTTCATGGCCTCTTGCCATCTCTTTGAATCAATGTCGGACATTACTTCAGTGTAGTCCCTAGGGTCCTCCTTTGTGTCATTATCACCTAGAAGGTGCAATTCCGCAAAGTCATTGTCTAAGCCATACCCCTTATGTGGCTTACTAACCCGTTCAGATCTACGTGGAGCTAGGGGTTCAGGAACAGGGTTGTCAACTTGTTGAGTGCTTGTTTGTGGTTCATCATTAATCTCATTAATTTCCTTCAATTCTATCGTTTTCTAGCTACTTCCATTGACAACGAATTCGTCCTCAAGGAACATAGCAGTTCTGGCGACAAAGACTTTCTTGTCGTCAGGGTTATAGAATTCGTATCCCAAAGTCTGTTTGGAATACCCCACAAAGTAGCACTTAAAAGATTTTGCTTCAAGCTTGTCAGCTTCAAGCCTTTTAACGTAAGCCGGACAACCCCAAATCCTAATATGATTAAGATTTGTGCTTTTGCCATGCCATATCTCATATGGCGTTTGTGAAATTGACTTAGAAGGTACTCTATTAAGCAAGTAAGCTGCTGTATATAGAGTATATCCCCAGAATGTTACTGGTAGATTGGCAGAACTCATCATAGAACGAACCATGTTCATCAAGGTTCGATTTCTCCGTTCAGTAACTCCGTTATGCTGAAGAGTTCCTGGTGGAGTCCATTGTGATACTATTCCACACTCTTTGAGATAATCTAGGAACTCATTACTCAGATATTCACCCCCTCGATCCGATCTTAGGGTCTTTATCTGTTTCCCAGTTTGCTTCTCAACTTCATTCTTGAATTCTTTGAACCTTTCAAAGGATTCTGACTTGTACTTCATAAGATACACATAGCCAAACCGAGAGTGATCGTCGGTGAATGTGATATAGTAGGAGAAGCCTCCTCTGGACGTAGTAGACATAGGTCCATATACGTCAGTGTGGATTAACCCTAGAATTTCAGTGGCACGCTCTCCTTTTCCAATAAATGGAGATTTGGTCATTTTCCCTTTCAAGCAACATTCACAAGTACCCATCTGGTCATTACCTAATGGGCGGATATATCCGTCTTTCGACATCTTGTGAATCTTATCAAGGTTCACATGTCCAAGTTTAAGATGCCACATCTTTTCTTGGTTAACTTCTTCTCTAGCCCTTTTGGGTTTTGAGGTATTCCCGCTTTCAATATAGTGCCACCCACTATTCGTCTCTAGGTGAAAAAGTCCCTCTATCATATTACCATGAGAGATAATACGACCGTTCAAGTATAAAGTGCAACTCATTTTGTCAAACAATACTGAGTGCCCATCTCGTAAAAGCTTAGAGATAGAAATCAAATTCTTTATACATGAAGGAAAATATAAACAATTTTTAAGTTCCAGGACTTCCCCAGAGGGTAGTTTAAGCATGTAGGTGCCTATTGCTTTTGCAGAAATTTTAGTGCCGTTCCCAACTCGCACAACCATCTCCCCATTGCGCAGTGACCTGCTCCCTACTAGTCCCTGCAACGTATTGCAGATATGTTGACTAGCGCCTGAATCAAATATCCAAGAATTGGAGCTCACTGTAAAAGCACTCTCTATGACAGAAATAGTCTCTTCAAAAGTTCGTGTCATAAGGCTCGCAATTCGCACCCTGTATTTCTTCTTCTAACGTTCATCCTTTCCACAATGAAAGCATGTTCCTTTGGATGTTCCTTTGGATTTCTTTGCCTTCTTCTTATGCAACTTTTCCCTTGTAATTGCATTCTCACTCCCACTGTCCCTTTTGAAACCTTTTTCAAAATTGCAGCAAATGTCAATCATCTCGGTTAAAGTATGATCGAATCTATTCACTTTATAGCTTACAATAAACTTAGTGAAATCATCCGAGAGAGATGGAAGGAAAAAATCTTGGGCCATTTTCCCATCGATGAAAGTTCCTAAACTTTTAAGATCTTTAAATATCTTTTCCATCTTTTGTCCATGCTTATGGACCGATGTCCCCTTTGCCATTTTGGCATTCATTAGACTACAAACATTTGAGAATCGTACATTACTAGTCTCATTGTCATGCATCTTATGCAAACTTTCAACCATGGCACAAGAAGTGTCCATGTGCTTATGTAGCTTCATAAGCTCCTCACTAAGTGAAGTAAGGATTAAGCATTTGGCTTGTGAATCATCCTCATAGTGTCTAACATAATTTTGACACTCCTCCTTCGAAGCTAGTTTCGTAGGAGGTACATGAGGAGGGGATTGCTTAAGCACATACAATATGTCTTTCACCTTTGAGACATTCTCAATATGGCGATACCAAGCAAGGAAACGTTGGCCCCTAAGGCCCCTTTTGTCAAGTATAATGGTGGGTATTATTTTAGGCATGTCGTTAACTACATAACATAACAGAAATCGTATTAGATTGTTTGTTTTAAAACTATTTGATTGGGCCTTTGAATCAAATAGCACCACCCACTATTTTTGGCAAATTCCACATCCCTCAATAGAATTCGAGAGTTATATTGAACTCTTAGCGGGGCATGAGAGACTCACCATTACCAAGCCCACCTCAGAAGAATATCATATTGGCTAGCAACAATAATGATGAGAGGATAACACTTTAGCCATTTACAACTTTTGTAATTACCCATCTAGTTTGGCGTCTAGAGAATGATGCCTCAGAAGAATATCATATTGGCACCATTGCACTTAGTTATGTCATTCCCACCATGCTAGTTCAAGTAGGGGTTCAAGAATCGCCTCAGAAGAATATCATATTGGCCATACTCGTTGCCTACTTTCACTTCATCATATGTTTATGGGCTTCTCCTGAATGTAAGCACATACTTTGCATACCCCAGAACTGGACGAATACGGTGTATGAGTCACAAACGATTGAAGCCCATTATGGTGGAAAGCCTACGAAGACATGTTCAAAACATCTCTCCTTTTTCAACTTAATATTCGTTTTGAGGGAGTAGTTTTGGGCTTCATCAAAATCATTTTAATCTTTATTAAAAGAACTTGGGCCTATCATAACTATTGGTCCAAGTTAATATGAATTAGTAGCATATAATACTCCCACTCTTTCGTTGAAACAAGGGAGACTATATGAAACTAATAACGAATGCATTGCATCCTCATATGGGCTATATAGTCATATTAGGTTTAGGATGATTATGAACCGATTGATTTGATCCAACACGAGCCTTGTGTTGGACCTTGGGTTTAAGGTAGATAGTTGTTGATTTTAGTTACGCGTTTAATCTAATTAAACCGTTATTTCCTATTGGGCGTTGGACCCAACTATTCCATTTTGCATACATATAAACAAAAGGAATACATGAAATAATAAGAAGGGCTTATGCCCTTTTACAACACAAATGATGGACTTATGTCCATTTACAACAAATTGAATTAATCAAATTACATTCAAATCTACACTACCAAACCCAAACATTCATAATGTAAAGCGGCCAATCACATAGCTCAATTATCGAGGCCTTTGGTTCATAATCACCGTTTTCTTAATCAATCACATTAACTAAGAAAGCAACTTAAACAATTGGTTTTTGGATCCATAGAATTGATTTAAATGGAACTAAATGAAATGAAAATCCAATTCTCATTAAAGAGACAAAACAATTTTGTTCTGATTTTATTTGGGCCAAAAGGAAACTATGACCACAACAATTGGGCCATAATGCAAATACAAAAACTTTTGGGGTCACTTTGTAAAAACACAATAGTCCACAACTTCATGTAATTACAACTAGATCCCAAAATTTTATTAATGTAAAAACATCATTAAACGATCAAAACAATTTGTCCTTTAGAGTTTTTAGGCCTAAACGTAAAAACGTAAACATTTGGGCCAAAATACAAAAACACAAAAGTATCAAAACTTTATGTAATTGCACAAAAAGGCCCAAAAGTACCCCCACTAGGGGGTGGCCGGTTTTAGAGAGGTAAAAGGGAGTGTGAAAGGGTTTTATGCAAGTTGTGCATGCATGTGCAATATGCAAGTGGATTTTGGTGGGTGAGGTAAAGGTGAAATTGATGGTTTGTAAGAAAATGTTTTGTAAAACATTAAAGAGTTTTGTCAAACATTAAAGCCAATTTTAATGCTTCACCAATAACTATCACCCATAAAAAATAAACCAAAACTTTATGAAAAACATAAAACTTTTGAATCAAAACTTCAAAACCTTTTTGTTCTTGGCAAGAACTTCAAGAACATTGAAGAACACCATGAAAACTCATAATAGCTCCATGAATGTTTTCACTCACCAAAACTCAATTTTTCACCTCTCAAAAGAGGGCTAATATCCTAGGGTACTTAAGGGTTCCAAAAGTCACCTTAAAACCATTTTAACAAGACAAACAAGAACCCAAAAAATCACCCTTTGGATTTGGCCGAATTTCCCAAAATACATGGCACCAAATTTTAGTTCAAATATTCATGCTTAAATCAAATATTCTAGCAAAATTTATATATTCAAAAGCAAGAACAAAGCTTGTAACATTTACAACATTTAAATCATAAATCATGAAAATCACAAAACCCAAAAGGATTCACCATAAACTAGGCCTAGGCTCTGATACCACTTGAAGGAAAAATTTTGTCCTAGCTAAGAACAAGTAAGAACATTTGAATACATATGCATACTATTAACACTTTAAAGTAGGCATGCATTCAAAAACAATTCATAAAACCCATGACTTTCAAAGCCTAGTATATGGTGAACCATTAAACTCATTAACAACATTAAAGAGAAGTAGATTTAGAGTTTCTTTACCCATGAAGCTCATCCTTGTTTACACAAGGGATTCACCCAAGTGGAGGGCCTTCAAGTCACCTCCAAGCTCCTTGGATATTGCTTGTGATTTCCTTCTCCTTTTGTGCTCCTTTGGTCCTTGAGGATGTAAGGAAAGGATCTCCAAAAACACCAAAGATTTGGTGTCTCTAAGTCTCCACACCAAGGGTTAAGTGTGAAGATGAAATGGATGACTCAGAGAAGAAAAGATTGCTAGATTAATCTCTCTAAGTGGCCGCCCCCCTTGTGTAAAAAGAGAGAAAGTTTTTCACCTCATTTCCCCAAGCAAAACCCTAATGAGAAAATTGCTATAAAGTTGCTTTTATAACATTTTTCTTAGGTGAGTGGCAAACTTGCAATTAAGCAAACTTTCACCATCTCTTCACCATGGCCGGCCTATATGTTGTGATTGGGCTTATTGCCCATTTTGTTTTAGTCGTCATACAACTTAAACATAATGGGCCTTGTGGACCAAAACACTTTTGGGCCCCGAAACCCAAAACCAACTTAAAAGCCCAATACGAACCTTTCGTAAAATTAATCAACTAATTAATTAATCTTGACCATTCTTCAATTAAACAATTTAATTGCATATCCATTTCATTTAATTTCTTCACTATCGCCCTTACTCGGTGTACGATCCATTAGGTTCCAATTAGCGAGGCAGTGGGCGATTGTTACTCTTAACGATCGATTGTGAATTGAAACCACATTTCAATTCTCCCTTTAATTACTGTTTGCTAATCTTCAAGGCTTCCACACACCATGAGTGACACCTAGCAGCATATCATGGTTACCTAAGCTAAGTAAAATTGGTTGGAGAACCTATCCAGTTACAACTACAATGCAATACGGTCCTTCTCTAATAGGATACTCTTAATCACATTGTTTTAGTGATAGTTTGTTTCATGTCTACTATCCAATGTGATACTTTTCTATATGATTCCCTTGAATATGATTTGGAACAAACTTCCTAAGTCATATTCATTTGCTTTGGCCAAAGACTTTAGAATCATATCTTAGAGTATTCTCCTTCCACCATGGAAGGTTAGAGATCCCTTGTTGTGCATTCATATGCCTACATGATTAGATAGCTTGACCCCAACAATGCCATGGACACTCCGATGGAATGCCGTTTAACATGATCAAAGATCAAGGACCTAACCATTAGACATCTATGATGCCTCAGGTCAAAGGATTACTTTGCATATTGCAACTTTAGAGTTCTTACACGACATGTATGTTCGAACTCTCTTTTGATCGTTGTTCAGTGTACTCGATTACTCTTTCGAGCACCTATGTGTTTGTCTTAGTGTCCAACACCAAATGACTTGAGACTAGTCATACTCACGCTTGAGTCAACATAACACAAACTAACCTTAGCGGATTGTCAATACCCAATTGGCAATCTTATGGCTAGGAACGATTTAGGAATGAACATAAGAGAATGGTCTCGATAATCTAACTCACTTAGATCACTTGTCTCTTAGATCAAATACATCCCTTGGATTCCCTTATTGCATAAACACATGATACAATAAATAGTGTCTGACAATAAGCTTTGCCCTTCATTAAACATATAAAAGTTTAATACATTAAGTATTCCAAAAAGCTATTACATCAAATGAGTGGCTTTGTGGGCATACTTCCAACAATATATATACTCCACTTTAAAAATTAATGAATATACAAGAAATTTCCAAATATTATCATATATATTTTTTGTAATTTACCATATTTAATTCAACTAATCGATTGAGATGGGAGTCGAAGAGTGATAGGATAAGTGATTATCTTATTCACTAATATGAATTTTTAGATGTAATCCTTTATTTTGTCTTTTAATTAATTAGTTTGTTAGACTTATCTAGCCGGCAGAGCCTTTGGGCATGTGGCTTTAAAGGGAGCAATAGCTCTTTCTCCTTTGTAACAGTTAATTCAGATAATATACTAAAAAATATTGGAAGCTCTAGCTTCTTCTTTGTCGTTCTTCCGTATCTTCCTCCATTATTGCACAAGATAAGGTTGAATAAGGCATTGGAATTTGGATCATATCAGTTGGTATCTTCTTTCTAGTCTTGGTTTCCTTTTCTTGTATGCCCCTCCATAATTCAAACACCTGATTCTCTGTTATGGACGCTCAGACCTCTGCCTTGGATACTACTACTCTGTCTGATTCTCTAGAAACCAAATTGGCCATCTTCTTTGAGCAATTTGGTCGTGAAATGGCTTGCACTGGCAGCAATGGTTCTTCGTCTGAGATCGACCCTGCACCTCCAATGATCTTGATCGATCATACCGACCCACGTGACAGTGACCTTCGTCGCACTTTTTACCGTGATTTGTATGATAGAGGAGGTCTGACTCCTTATCATCGGTGGCAGCATAGGATCAATTTATTCCTTTGTGGAGAAGATCCTTTGGCTTGGATTTATAAGGTCAAATGATTTTGTTGAAGTGTAAAGCGTTTCCCATTAGAGTCTTAACCTCTAGAGTTGGCTACCAAGGGTTGTTAGGGCCAGCTCAAGGCAATAGCATAAACAGCTCTCGTCCCTTGACTTAAAGAAGGTGACTGATTAGTGTAAATCCTTGATTTAAGGAGTATATTAGTTCTCCTTGATTTAAGGATTATGTTAGATCTTGTCGGCTGTTTTCAGCAGCCATCTCTCCCATCTCTCTTTCTTCTCTCATCTTCAATATATACTCAGCTCTTGTACATTGAACATATGAAATACATTACAAGTTAAAACCAGAAAATCTACATGGTACTAGAGCAGGATCTTTTGTAACCCATCTCTGCCCATTCTTCCTGCTACGAATTCTTCTTTAAGGTCTAAACCATGGCTGAAGATAGTTCAATTAACCACGAGGAGGAAACTCAACATAGTTTCTCTTCAAAATTTTCAGATGTTGAGGTTAACACCAATCAACATCTTTGTTCAGTTCTATTGAAGGAGTTCAATTAACTTCCTTGGTCTAGAGCTGTTTCACTAGCTCTTAGAGTCAAAGGGAAGTTAGGTTTTGTAAATGGAAGCGTAGAAGCTCCAGACATCTCCTCCCCCACATATGATGCATGGCTCTGCAAGGACCAACTTGTCATGTCTTTGCTGCTCATTATGGAGAAACATGGTGCTAAGATTTTTAGCTACTCCAATTCCTCATGTGATTTCTGTAAAGCCTTGCAGGATATGTATGGAAATCATTCCAACTGAAGAAGGAAATTGTCAGTGCTCAACAAGAAGGGAAAACCTTTGTTCATCATCTTGAGAGCCTCAAAATCATGTGGAATGAGTTGGATGTATATCTTCCACATACTGTAGACCCTACCATTCTCTTCAAACGAGCCAAGGAAGACAAAATTTACCAGCTGTTAGGGAGTTTGAACTTTGAGTACGATGATCTAAGGAGTCACATCTTGATAAGTCAAGAACTGCTTACCTTCAACAATGTCTGTGCCATCATCCAACGAGAAGAAGCGAGGAAGAAGGTGATGAATGCTAAACACATCTCGAGATTGACTGAGACTTGTGCATATGTTTCAAATTACAAGAACTTAGAGACCAAAGGGTATAAGGGTAGAAACACACACCTAAAATGCAAATATTGCAATGGTGTTAGCCATGTGGAAGATAAGTGTTGGGAACTCCATCATGAACTCAAGGCTAAGTTCAGCAAAGATGGAAAAATGATACCAAGGTCTTCACAGCAATCTTAACCTCACTTCAAGGCACAACTTGCTAATGTTCATTGATGCGATGAAAGTTAACCACTCAAATTAAACCCCCTTGTTGTCAAATTGTAGTATAAATGCAAGTAGGGATAGTTCTAAACCGGGGATTATGAGGGCTTGCTAAAACCTTTAAACTTACTCAAAAACATAAAAACAAAGTTAAAAACGTTTGAATAGACTCAAGGGACTAAAACAGATTCTAAAGACGCAAAACAACTTAAATACACTCAAAATTGCCTAAAAACACTTACTGGGCAGATTTGACTCTAACACAACTTTGGATGAATTTAGTGTTTTGGTTTGAATCAAAACACTCAAAAACACCAACGAAATAGAAATTTAACACTTTGAAACAACAAAGTAAAAGGGGGATTTTGGTTTTGACGAATTCGAAATAAACAAACATCTTATAAAATTAGACAGATTGTAAAGCGAATTTAAGAAATGAGATGATGGATGGATTAGTTAGAGCTCCGTTCTTCGCACATGACACACTTGTACATGAATCGATTTCCAATTGCTTTTCAATAAACTACGATGCTCAACACCCCAGATTAACCGTATGCACAAATTAACCCTTAGATTTTCCTTTACTCATTGAATTGGATGAATGCATGCGACAACCCAAATCATTCTCTAAAAGTCCCCTATATGAATGCATAATAGAGATACAATCAGAGATCATTACGTTCAATGAAAATCATAAGTGTTGACGAGGCAATTATAACTATGAATGCATGATACAATTGCCAAGAATTCAATTAACGCGACTGTGATAAACAACCTTCACTACTCATGAATATAAACTTGTAACGATTAGGTGAAACTCATTTATATTCTAGCATCTAATTCATGCATGAAAACTAAGTATGCATCCTTAATAAACATACAAGAATCAGTTATGAATAAAATAGATAATTGAATTGCAATCACAACTTATCAAATCACAATTGGAAGAAATCAATTCAAATCTCAAGCATGTTCATGGCTTCAAACTTCCCCCTAACTAAATGGGGGTTTAGCCACTCATAATTGCAACAAAATTAGAAAATAACAAAGTAGACATTGAAAGCAAGAACGAAGTACACCTAAAACGCTCCAAAGTTCCAAGCTTGAAACGCCAAGGACCTTTGTTTTCACCACCTGAAACGCACAAGTGTCTAGGATGTGTATGGTTGTGGTAATGAGTGGATGTAATGGGTGTGGTGGATGGATGTTTGGTAATGAGGGGATGTAGTGGATGTAATGGGTGTAGTGGGTGGATGTTTGGTAATGAGTGGATGTAATGGGTGTAGTGGATGAATGTTTGTAATGAGTGGATGTAATAGGTATAGTGGGTGAGTGTTATGGTAATGAGTGGATGTAATGGGTGTAGTGGGTGGATGTTTGGTAATGAGTGGATGTAATGGGTGTAATGGATGAATGTTTGGTAATGAGTGGATGTAATGGGTGTAGTGGATGAGTGTTTGGTAATGAGTGGATGTAATGGGTGTAGTGGGTGGATGTTTGGTAATGAGTGGATGTAATGGGTGTCATGGATGGATGTTTGGAGTTGTAGGTCAACACACTTGCACACACACATGTTGATTTATAGCCCTCAAATCTTCAAAAACGTCCATCCTCATGTCTCCATGCTTGCACTATCCAATCTTGGCTCAAAATTGCTCTAAAATGCTCCAAAATGCACTTTCTTGCCAACTTTGTTATTATGACCTACAAACACACGAAAATAGCTTAAAATACATAATTAACTAAGAAATAACAACACAAATGCACAAGAACAAGCTAACTAAGTTGCATAAATATGCTCCTATCAAATTCCCCCACACTTAGCTTTTGCTAGTCCTCGAGCAAAACAAAAGAAACAAAACGAAACAAAACAAATAAAACACAACCTAACCTTCCAACATTTGCCTCATGGATTTTCAATGAAACATGACATGCTAAAGATCACCACTTACATAGATTTAAGCATTCCTTACCCTCGAGCATACTTAATCATAGTCACCATTCACTAGGTCACATTTAATAAATTAAAACAACATTTTGAATACACTCTTATTTTCACACAAGAATTTCTGACTACACTCCCTATACTAGGTATATGTGAGAAGATTGATGTAAACATGAAAACTTGTACTCACATATGTTTTTCAACAAAGAAGCAATTTCTGGAATTATTAATTCATGTATATATATGATCTCATGAATGAAATGCTACTACTTAGATGCGAGAACCAGTGACAGCATATGCTCATATCAATTTCAAACTCCACAAATTGAAACACAACACTCAAGATTGAAGTCAAGGGTTGTAACAGAGCTTGGGGGTAATGGCTAACAAAGAAAGGATAGGAATAACAAACGTTCTTAAAGCGATAGCAAGCAAAGTAATGGAATCGACACTTTGAATTTACTTTAGAATGCAAAAATCAACTTTTAAACACAAAGGGAAGATTTATGCAACACTTAGGGTCGAATTCAATGCTTTGGACCCTTTCTTCAACAAACAACACTTTAGAGCTCTTTCTCATAAATTTTTCAACTCTTTTCACAACTTTTCTTCTTTTCATTCTATTTGCCACGAATTTTCCTTTTTCTTTTCCTTTTCTACCCGTGCCTTATGAAGGACTTTGGCACACACACACACAAGAATCACTTCCCCCACACTTGTTTTTCTGCAAAAGTTCAACAAAAGGAATTCCTTCTAAATTATGTTTTACTATGCTTCAAGAACAAGGGTATGGATGGTCCTAATCTAGGCTAGGTGAGGATAGTGTGGGTTAACAAAGAACATAGGCTACAAAAGGCTCAACGGGGTTAAACTTAAAAACATAATGAAATAGGGCACGACAATTTTGCTGTGGTGGTCACTACACAACTTCATCTTGAATATGTGTTATGCAAATCAATAGCATGCTTTGAATGAAATAGGCATGAGTTCTAGCATTTGGAACTAAATGATGAAACGCCTTCTAAGTAGCAACCAAACAAAGAATAATGAGATCATGCAACGACTTTAGAAAACAATAGTGCATAGATTATCAACTCTCCAAATAAACGTTTAGGCTCAAGTCACAAGGTTGTAGCGTTCATTTGAGTTCCTTCCTTCAAGCATGTTACAAAAATTGATTTTTCCTTTATGATTGCATGTGAATTCATAAATTATAACCACAACCAAGCATACACCAAAGAGTAAATCAAATTTTCATCCATGTTTATAACTCTCTTTAACAGTCATATAATTAAAAACTGAATCCTCATCATTGTGTTGGAAGGTACCCTAAGACACAAATAAACATACAAAAACAACTCTTTTTGGGTTTTTCAAAACAATTTTTCAAATTTTTATGAGATTTTAGGATTTTTATGTCAAAACACACTGAAACACTCCAAAACAGCTTAAAAACACTTAAAACAGCAAGGAACAACACTAGAAGTAATGGGTGATAAACTCCTACGAATTTCATGCAAAACAATGGTTACCCCCCCACACTTAAATCAAACATTGTCCTCAATGTTTCAAGCATAAACTCACACAAAAACAAGCAAATAAACAAACAACGAATAAACATGACAAGTATACCAAAGTAAAAAAAAACAGATAGAGTAGAGTTTAAAAACGCAAATTTGGTTTTGGAGATAGATGATCTTGTTGACTTTCCACAGCTTTGATTTCGAGCTGGTTTGGAATTCTGAGCGAGGAATATGAGAGTTCCTTGGTTTCAAATCAGAGTCATTCTGCTGGGTTGATTTGATTGTGCAGTCTGCATTTTTCTCTGCGTGTTTCTTCTGCATGGCGGGCAGGCACGAGGTAGAGGTGTTGGTCTGTTTCTTTCTTCAATCTTTCCAAGTGCCCACATCTTGCTTTCTTTCTCTTTATCCCTAGCTGAGGATGAATTGGCAAATTGTCTCCACATGTTTCGAGGTATCATTTTCACTTCCCTTATCTGTTCCCCAGGCAGATGTGGTAGACGGAGAGGAAGCATAAAATGATGAAGATGAGTACTCGAGAGTAATGCTAGGTAAGCAATCAGGAAGGGGTTCCAGGCAGTCGGTTCCAGATCGGAAGATTGATACCAAGTGCTGGCTGATTGCTCTCTTTCTCCTTGTCCCAAAACAACGACAAGGAGAAGGACAGGGAGAAGGCATGATATGAGATACTCTTGCTTTCAACCTTTATGATATGAATTACTTTTTCTTTGGATGAGTTGTTTGCAGAGGTACCCCAAGGAATAAGGAACACTGAGTGACTCGAGAGGGTTTGTTGGAAAGGCATTCTCAGAGAAGAAGGGTTATGTATGTCTACCTTGCAATGGAGGGTGAAGGTCGACATTTATAGGAAATAATAACCGGTACTATTATTTCACTCTTGTCGGCAACCGTTGGATGATTGAACAGTAAACTTCACGTGCTTTCTACTTCACCAGAAACCTTCGACAGATTGCCCGTGATTTCCGCAAAGCTGAGTGTGCATGTGATAGATGCTGACACATCTGGATAAAGCAGATGCCTTTTCGATATCTGGAATCGGTGCTTTGACAAACTGCCCGTTATTTCCGCAAAGCTGAGCGTGCATGTGAGAGATGCTGACACGTCTGGAAAAGCAGATAGCTCTCCGATTTCTGAGCTTGCCTCTTCGAGTTCTGAGCTCCGTCGAGTGCAAAGGTTGCATGTGACGAGTGCAGACAAATCTGGAACAGAGGATGGCCCGTGGTTTCTGAGCAAGCCCAACTTTTGAGAAAGCTAACGCCTCTTCAATTTTTGAATTGGCCTCTTTGAATTCTGAGCTCGCCTCTTCGATATCTGAAATCTCGTCGAGTGTTGATTTTTATAGAGGCACGCAGTTCATTTCAAAGCACACTTGAATTTGTCCTTGTATAAACTCCCTTCTTGCACTTCTAATATCTTAACTTGTCCGACCTCTTCTTTCTTTAACACATTTGAAAATGTCTGGCCCTTCTGACCGTAGTTTTAACTTGAACCTTGGTGAAGAGGCTGTCATACCTTCTCCAGACAATATATGGCGCCCATCCTTCATATCCCCTACTGGTCATCTTACCGTTGGGGATTCGGTGATGAAGAATGACATGACTCATGTGGTGGTGGCCCGGAACCTTGTCACTCCTAAAGATAACAGACTGCTTTCCAAATGGTCTGATGAGTTCGCTGTTAAGGATTCTTTGACTCTCAGTGTGCAGTGCGCATGTTCCGTGTCTAATATGGCCCAACGCCTATTTGCTCGAACCCGTCAAGTTGAATCATTGGCGGCTGAAGTGATGAGTCTCAAGCAGGAGATTAAAGGGCTTAAGCATGAGAATAAACAGTTGCACATGCTCGCACATAACTATGCTACAAACATGAAAAGGAAGATTGACCAGATGCAGGAATCTGATGGTCAGATTTTACTTGATCATCAGAGGTTTGTGGGTTTGTTCCAACAACATTTGCCTTCATCTTCTGGGGTTGTACCGCATAATGAAGCTCCAAATGATTAACCTCTGATGCCTCCTCCTTCTGGGGCTTCATTGACTACTGAGGCTCCGCCGACTACTGAGATTTCTCCTAAGCAGCCTTTATGAAGGCTTCCTCTTGTATTTTTTGCTTAATGTGCCTTATTTTTTCATGAAAATGAATGTAAAAATACCTTGCATATCTGTCAATGTTTCAAAAATAAACCCACACAAAAACCAATTAAACAAGAAACAAATAAAAATGACAATCATGGCAAAATAAAACCGCAGAAAATGGAAGGTTTTTAGAAACGCAAAACTGATTGTGGAGCGATTCAAAGATCTTCCTTTTTTTAAATACATGGGTTGCCTCCCAAGAAGCGCTTGCTTTAACGTCTTCTAGCCGGACGAAACTTCCTTCTAAGCTTGGATAGGGCCCATAGCATGGAATTGATCCTTGAATGGAAGGTGATACATGACGTGATTCGACAATGGTTTAAATTCTAGTGTAGGTGCTTGAATCATCAAAATCAGCAAGTTAGTATAAAATAAAATTGAAGTTGGAGAAGATGGCTTACTTGCTTGCTCCGACACAAACTCAATTACGAACACCATATCTTTGAAGGTTGCAGGGATATGGGACTTGGCCAGATTTGGTGTATAGGTCTTGAATGGAACTCCTCTTCTTATTGCCAATATCCATCTTGTTGGAATTGTTGAGGTTCTATGTAATCTGAATAATCTCTCCAATTGAATTGTAAGCGTTGGAAAACATGTTGTCCCATGATTGGCTATGGCCTTGATAACCCCAAGCATCTTCATTCGCAACGAATTGAGAACATTGATGAGTTGGATATCCTTGCCCATAGGACACAACATTGATGAGTAGGGACACTTTGCATTGTGGTCCTTTCGGCATATTGTGACAATTGAGAAGTAAGTTTCACCAATTGAGCTTGAATGGTAGCAAAATCCATGTCTTACTTCTGTAGTACCTGAAATCAAATATCAAAAGTAAAAAAAAAAAAAAAAAACACAAACAGAAACAAAGTCAGTAACTAAAAACAAAAGACATGAAAATAAACAAAAAGAAATAACAAGGGATTAGCAAAGTTGCTAATCCCCGGCAACGGCGCCAAAAACTTCATGCGAAAATTATCTTAACACACAAATTTAACCCTCTTTTGACAACTGTAGTATAAGTATAAGTAGAGATCGTTCTGGACCGGGGATTAGGAGGGCTTGCTAATAACCTCTAAACTGACTCAAAAACATAAAACTAAACTTAAAAATACTTAACAAGACTCAAAGCAAACTTAAAATACTCAAAACAGCTTAAAACAACTAAATAAACTTAAACTAGACACTAGGAATGACTTCGAATGAAAATTGTCTTTTACTTGAATCAAAACATTTAAAAACACAAATTAAAACAGATTCTAACTAATTAGACACACTAAAGTAAAGGGGATTGAGTTTTGGACGAAGTTGAAACAAACAAACAAGTATGAAAAACCAGACAGAGTGTAAAACAAATTTGAGAAATAAGATGATGGATGGATAGCTAGAGGCTTTTTCTCCACACATGACATGTATGCAAATAACTCGATTTCCAGTTACTACTTCATTGAATTATGAACAACAATGCTCCAAATTAACCATGACATCACTAGTTAACTCTCAAATTTTCCTTGTTTTATTGGTTTGGATGACATCATTCGACAACTCAAAACATTCTTTTAAAGTTCCCTACATGATATCATAATAGAGATACAATCAAAGATCATTATGTTTAATGAAAATCATAAGCATTGACAAAGCACTTGCAACTACGACATCATGTCACTCATGCTAAGAATTGAACTTAACACGATCGTTTATAAGCGACCTTCACTGCATGTGAATATAAGTTTGTAACGATTATGTGAAACTTCCTTATATTCTAGCAATGGATTTATGCATGCCAATTCGTAATTAAATCACATTTGAGTGGCAAACTTGTAATTAAATCAAGTTTGCATCCACTCTCCCTTATGGCCGGCCTTGTCTTTGTTATTGGGCTAATTGCCCATTTTGTTTTAGTTGTCATACAACTTAAACATAATGGGCCTTGTGGACCAAAATACTTTTGGGCCCCGAAACCCAAAACCATCTTAAAAGCCCAATACGAACGTTTCGTATAATTAATTAACTAATTAATTAACCTTGACCATATTTCAATTAAACCATTTAATTGCTTATCCATTTCATTTATATTTCTTCACTTTCATCCTTACTCGGTGTACGATCCATTAGGTTCCAATTAGCGAGGCAGTGGGCGATTGTTACTCTTAACGATCGATTGTGAATTGAAACTACATTTCAATTCTCCCTTTGATCAGTGTTTGCTAATCTTCAGGGCTTCCACAAACCATGAGTGACACCTAGCAGTATTGTTCGAAGTATGCCCACAAAGCCACTCATTTGATGTAATAGCTTTTTGGAATACTTAATGTATTAAACTTTTATATGTTTAATGAAGGGCAAAGCTTATTGTGAGACACTATTTATTGTATCATGTGTTTATGCAATAAGGGAATCCAAGGGATGTATTTGATCTAAGAGACAAGTGATCTAAGTGAGTTAGATTATCGAGACCATTCTCTTATGTTCATTCCTAAAACGTTCCTAGCCATAGGATTGCCAATTGGGTATTGACAATCCGCTAAGGTTAGTATGTGTTATGTCAACTCAAGCTTGAGTATGACTAGTCTCAAGTCATTTGGTGTTGGACACTAAGACAAACACATAGGTGCTCGAAAGAGTAATCGAGTACACTGAACAACGATCAAAAGAGAGTTCGAACATACATGTCATTTAAGAACTCTAAAGTTGCAATATGCAAAGTAGTTCTTTGACCTGAGGCATCATAGATGTCTAATGGTTAGGTCTTTGATCTTTGATCATGTCAAACGGCATTCCATCGGAGTGTCCACGACATTGTTGGGGTCAAGCTATCTAGTCATGTAGGCATATGAATGCACAACAAGGGATCTCTAACCTTCCATGGTGGAAGGAGAATACTCTAAGATATGATTCTAAAGTCTTTGGCCAAAGCAAATGAATATGACTTAGGAAGTTTGTTCCAAATCATATTCAAGGGAATCGTATAGAAAAGTATCACATTGGATAGTAGACATCAAACAAACTATCACTTAAACAATGTGATTAAGAGTATTGTATTAGAGAATGATTGTATTGCATTGTAGTTGTAACTGGATAGGTTCTCCAACCAATTCTACTTAGCTTGGGTAACCATGAAATACTGCTAGGTGTCAGTCATGGTTTGTGGAAGCCCTAATGATTAGCAAACACTAATCATTAAAGGGAGAATTGAAATGTAGTTTCAGTTCACAATCGATCGTTAAGAGTAACAATCGCCCACTGCCTCGCTAATTGGAACCTAATGGATCGTACACCGAGCAAGGGGGATAGTGAGGAAATTAAATGAAATGGATATGCTGTTAAATTGTTTAATTGAAGAATGGTCAAGATTAATTAATTAATTAATTAATTTTACAAAAGGTTGGTATTGTGCTTTTAAGTTGGTTTTGGGTTTCGAGGCCCAAAAGTGTTTTGGTCCACAAGGCCCATTATGTTTAAGTTGTATGACAACTAAAACAAAATGGGCAATAAGCCCAATCCACAACATATAGGCCGGCCATGGTGAGGAGATGGTGAAAGTTTGCTTAATTGCAAGTTTGCCACTCACCTAAGAAAAATGTTATAAAAGCAACTTTATAGCAATTTTTCTAATTAGGGTTTTCTTTGAGAAAAGAGGTGAAACACTTTCTCTCTTTCTCTCTACAAAGAGGCCGGCCACTTAAAGAGATTAATCTAGCAATCTTTTGTTCTCTAAGTCATCCATTTCATCTTCACACTTAACCCTTGGTGTGGAGACTTAGAGACACTAAATCTTTGGTGTTTTTGGAGATCCTTTCCTTACATCCTCAAGGACCAAAGGAGCACAAAAGGAGAAGGAAATCACAAGCAATATCCAAGGAGCTTGGAGGTGACTTGAAGGCCCTCCACTTGGGTGAATCCCTTGTGTAAACAAGGATGAGCTTCAAAGGTAAAGAAACTATAAATCTAATTATCTTTAATGTTGTTAAAGAGTTTATTGGTTCACCATATACTAGGCTTTGAAAGTCATGGGTTTTATGAATTGTTTTTGAATGCATGACTACTTTAATGTGTTAATAGTATGCATATGTATTCAAATGTTCTTCAATGTTCTTAGCTAGGACAAATTTTTCCTTCAAATGGTATCAGAGCCTAGGCCTAGTTTATGGTGAATCCTTTTGGGTTTTGTGATTTTCATGATTTATGATTTAAATGTTGTAAATGTTACAAGCTTTGTTCTTGCTTTTGAATATATAAATTTTGCTAGGAAATTTAGCATCTCAAATGTTGTAGATGTATTTCATTTAAGCATGAATATTGGAACTAAAATTTGGTGCCTTGTATTTTGGGAAATTCGGCCAAACCCTAGGATATTAGCCCTCTTTTGAGTGGTGAAAAATTGAGTTTTGGTGAGTGAAAACATTCATGGAGCTATTATGAGTTTTCTGGATGTTCTTCAATGTTCTTGAAGTTCTTGCCAAGAACAAAAAGTTTTGAAGTTTTGATTCAAAAGTTTTATGTTTTTCATAAAGTTTTGGTTTAATTTTGATGGGTGATAGTTATTGGTGAAGTATTAAAATTGGCTTTAATGTTTGACAAAACTCTTTAATGTTTTACAAAACATTTTCTTACAAACCATCAATTTCACCTTTACCTCACCCACCAAAATCCACTTTCATTTTGTACATGCATGCACAACTTGCACCAAATCCCTTTCACAGTTCTTTTACTCTCTAAAACCGGCCACGCCCTAGTGGGGGTACTTTTGGGCCCTTTTGTGCAATTACATAAAGTTTTGATACTTTTTTGTTTTTGTATTTTGGCCCAAAAGTTTACGTTTTTACGTTTAGGCCTAAAAACTCTAAAGGACAAATTGTTTTGATCCTTTAATGATGTCTTTACATTATTCAAATTTTGGGTTCTAGTTAAAATTACATGAATTTGTGGACTTTTGTGTTTTTTCAAAGTGACCCCAAAAGTTTGTGTTTTTGCATTATGGCCCAATTGTTGTGGTCATAGTTTCCTTTTGGCCCAAATAAAATCAGAACAAAATTGTTTTGTCTCTTTAATGAGAATTTGATTTTCATTTCATTTAGTTCCATTTAAATCAATTCTATGGATCCAAAAACCAATTGTTTAAGTTGCTTTCTTAGTTAATGTGATTGATTAAGAAAAGGGTGATTATGAACCAAAGGCCTCGATAATTGAGCTATGTGATTGGCCGCTTTACATTATGAATGTTTGGGTTTAGTAGTGTAGATTTGAATGTAATTTGATTAATTCAATTTGTTGTAAATGGACATAAGTCCATCATTTGTGTTGTAAAAGGGCATAAGCCCTTATTATTATTTCATGTATTCCTTTTTGTTTATATGTATGAAAAATGAAATAATTGGGTCCAACGCCCAATAGGAAATAACGGTTTAATTAGATTAAACGCGTAACTAAAATCAACAACTATCTACCTTAAACCCAAGGTCCAACACAAGGCTCGTGTTGGATCAAATCAATCGGTTCATAATCATCCTAAAACCTAATATGACTATATAGCCCATATGAGGATGCAATGCATTCGTTAGTAATTTCATATAGTCTCGCTTGTTTCATCGAAATAGTGGGAGTATTATATGCTACTAATTCATATTAACTTAGACCAATAGTTATGATAGGCCCAAGTTCTTTTAATAAGATTAAAATGATTTTGATGTAGCCCAACACTACTCCCTCAAAACAAATATTAAGTTGATAAGCGAGAGATGTTTTGAACATCTCTTCGTCGGCCTTCTACCGTGGTGGGTTCCAATCGTTTGTGACTCATGCACCGGCTTCACCCTATCATGGGGAAGTACAAAGTATGTGCTTACATCTAGGAGGAATCCATATACATATGATGAGGTAAGTGTAGGCAATGAGGATAGGCGACATCGTATCATCGTGAGGCTATTCCTGAACCCCTTCACAAACTAAGCATGGTGGGAATAACTTAACTAAGTGCAATGGAGCCGACATCGTATCATCGTGAGGCAACATTCTCTAGAGGCCAAATGGATGGGTAATTACAAAAGGTTGTAAATGAATAATGCGTTATTCTCTCATCATTATTTTTGCTAACCAACATCGTATCATCGTGAGGTGGGCTTGGTAATGGTGAGTCTCCCATACCCCGCTAAGAGTTCAATATAACTCTCGAATTCTATTGAGGGATGTGGAATTTGCCAAAAATAGTGGGTGGTGCTATTTGATTCAAAGACCAATCAAATAGTTTTAAAACAAACAATCTAATACGATTTCTGTTACGTTATGTAGTTAACGACATGCCTAAAATTATACCCACCATTATACTTGACAAAAAGGGCCTTAGGGGCCAACGTTTCCTTACTTGGTATCGCCACATTGAGAATGTCTCAAAGGTGAGAAACATATTGTATGTGCTTAAGCAATCCCCTCCTCATGTACCTCCTACGAAACTAGCTTCAAAGGAGGAGTGTCAAAATTATATTAGACACTATGAGGATGACTTACAAGCCAAATGCTTAATCCTCACTTCACTTAGTGAGGAGCTTATGAAGCTACATAAGCACATGGTCACTTCATGTGCCATGGTTGAAAGTTTGTATAAGATGCATGACAATGAGACTAGTAATGTACGATTTTCAAATGTTTGTAGTTTAATGAATGCCAAAATGGCAAAGGGGACATCGGTCCAGAAACATGGACAAAAGATAGAAAGGATCTTCCAAGATCTTCAAAGTTTAGGAACTTCCATTGATGGGAAAATGGCCCAAGACTTTTTCCTTGTATCTCTCTTGGATGATTTCACTAAGTTTATTGTAAACTATAAAGTGAATAGATTCGATCATTTTTTAAACGAGATGATTGACATGTGCTGTAAATTTGAAAAAGGTTTCAAAATGGACAGTGGGAGTGAGAATGCAAACACAAAGAAAAGGTTGCATAAGAAGAAGGCAAAGAAATCCAAAGGAACATGCTTTCATTGTGGAAAGGATGAACGTTGGAAGAAGAAATACAGGGTGCGCATTGCGAGCCTTATGACACGAACTTTTGAAGGGACTATTTCTGTCATAGAGAGTGCTTTTACAGTGAGCTCCAATTCCTGGATATTTGATTCAGGCGCTAGTCAACATATCTGTAATACGATACAGGGACTAGCAGGGAGCAGGTCGCTACGCAATAGGGAGATGGTTGTGTGAGTTGGGAACGGCACTAAAATCTATGCAAAAGCAATAGGCACCTACATGCTTAACCTACCCTCTGGGGAAGTCCTGGAACTTAAAAATTGTTTATATTTTCCTTCATGTATAAAGAATTTGATTTCCATCTCTAAGCTTTTACGAGATGGGCACTCAGTATTGTTTGACAAAATGAGTTGCACTTTATACTTGAACGGTCGTATTATCTCTCATGGTAATATGATAGATGGACTTTTTCACCTAGAGACGAATAGTGGGATGCACTGTATTGCAAGCGGGAATACCTCAAAACCCAAAAGGGCTAGAGAAGAAGTTAACCAAGAAAAGATGTGGCATCTTAAACTTGGACATGTGAACGTTGATAAGATTCATAAGATGTCGAAAGACAGATATATCCGCCCATTAGGTAATGACCAGATGGGTACTTGTGAATGTTGCTTGAAAGGGAAGATGACCAAATCTCCATTTACTGGAAAAGGAGAGCGTGCCACTGAAATTCTAAGGTTAATCCACACTGACGTATGTGGACCTATGTCTACTACGTCGAGAGGAGGCTTCTCCTACTATATCACATTCACCGACGATCACTCTCGGTTTGGCTATGTGTATCTTATGAAGTACAAGTCAGAATCCTTTGAAAGGTTCAAAGAATTCAAGAATGAAGTTGAGAAGCAAACTGGGAAACAGATAAAGATCCTAAGATCGGATCGAGGGGGTGAATATCTGAGTAATGAGTTCCTAGATTATCTCAAAGAGTGTGGAATAATATCACAGTGGACTCCACCGGGAACTCCACAACTTAATGGAGTTTCTGAAAGGAGAAATCGAACCTTGATGAACATGGTTCGTTCTATGATGAGTTCCGCTGATCTACCAGTAACATTTTGGGGATATGCTCTATATACAGCAGCTTACTTGCTTAATAGAGTACCTTCCAAATCAGTTTCACAAACGCCCTATGAGATATGGCATGGAAGAAAGCCAAGTCTTAATCACATTAAGATTTGGGGTTGTGAAGCATATGTCAAGAAGCTTGAAGCTACTAAGCTTGAAGCGAGATCAGTAAGGTGCTATTTTGTGGGATATCCTAGAGAAACTATGGGATATGAGTTCTACCATCCTGATGACCAGAAAGTCTTTGTCGCCAGAACTGCTAAGTTTCTAGAGGACGAATTTGTTCTCAAAGGAACTATAAGCAAAGAGATGGAAATTAATGAGATTAATGATGAACCACAAACAAGCACTCGACAAGTTGACAACCCTGTTCCTGAACCCGTAGATCTGAACGGGTTAGTAAGCCACCTAAGAGGTATGGCTTAGACAATGACTTTGCGGAATTGCACCGTCTAGGTGACAATGACACAAAAGAGGACCCTAGGGACTACACTGAAGCAATGTCCGACGTTGATTCAAAGAGATGGTAAGAGGCCATCAAATCCGAGATGGATTCCATGTATCAAAATCAGGTCTGGACTCTTGTAGACCCTCTAGAAGGTATTGTACCTGTTGGAAACAAATGGGTCTTCAAGAGGAAGATAGGCGTTGATGGAAACGTGGAGACTTATAAGGCTAGACTAGTAGCCAAGGGTTACAGGCAAAGAGAAGGGATTGACTATGAAGAAACTTTCTCTCCTATAGCCATGATTAAGTCCATTCGGATTTTGCTTACTATAGCTGCGTACCATGATTATGAAATCTGGCAAATGGACGTGAAGACGGCCTTTCTGAACGGCTACCTAGAGGAAGAGCTCTATATGACTCAACCCGAAGGTTTCGTGTCCAAGTCTGAAAAGACTAAGGTATGCAAACTTCAAAGGTCCATTTATGGACTTAAGCAAGCCTCCAGGAGCTGGAATATTCGTTTCGACACTGAAATCAAAACGTTTGGTTTTACTCAAAATGAAGACGACAATTGTGTTTATCAAAAGGTCGTTGGAGAAGCAGTAGTATTCCTAGTGTTATATGTAGATGACATATTACTATTCGGGAATGACACTGCAATACTTTCTTCAGTAAAAGTGTGGTTGTCGAAAACTTCCACATGAAAGATTTAGGAGATGCATCTTATGTACTTGGGATAAAGCTCTATCGTGATAGATCCAGAAGACTAACTGGATTATCCTAATCTATGTACATTGATAAGGTGCTAAGTAGGTTCCAGATGGAGCAATCTAAGAAAGGTCTTCTTCCTGTGAGACATGGAATTCACCTTTCTAAGTCCATGGGACCTAAGACTCCTGTAGAGATACGGCAAATGAATATTATTGCTTATGCTTTAGCCATAGGAAGTCTCATGTATGCCATGATATGCACAAGGCCTGATATTGCATATGCTGTGAGCATTACTAGTCGATATCAATCTAACCCTGGACCAGAACACTGGGCAACTGTCAAGACGGTCCTTAAGTACTTAAGAAGAACTAAGGACATGTTCCTCGTATATGGAGAAGCGGCAGAGTTGCGAGTGGAAGCCTATACAGACGCAGATTTCCAATCTGACGTCGATGATAAAAGTTCCAACTCCGGATATGTATTCACTCTGAATGGTAGGGCTGTCAGTTGGAAGAGCAAGAAACAAAGTGTAATTACTGATTCCACGACGGAGGCTGAATATGTCGCTGCAGCTGAAGCCGGTAAAGAAGCGTTCTCGATGAAGAAGTTCATCACTGAACTTGGAGTGGTTCCAACCATTACATCACCAGTAACTTTGTACTGTGATAATAGTGGGGCGATAGCTCAAGCCAAGGAACCCAGGGCACATCAAAAGAACAAGCATTTTGACAGGCGCTTTAATATCATTAGAAGATATGCTGCCGAGGGGAAAGTCAACATCCTCAAAGTTGCTTCAGCCGATAACGTAGCAGATCCACTGACAAAGCCAATGTCTCAAATCCAGCTTGACCGTCATATGGAAAAGATGGGTATTAGATACATGGGAGGATAACTTTGAGTGCAAGTGGGAGATTGTTGGAAGTATGCCCACAAAGCCACTCATTTGATGTAATAGCTTTTTGGAATACTTTATGTATTAAACTATTATATGTTTAATGAAGGGCAAAGCTTATTGTCAGACACTATTTATTGTATCATGTGTTTATGCAATAAGGGAATCCAAGGGATGTATTTGATCTAAGAGACAAGTGATCTAAGAGAGTTAGATTATCGAGACCATTCTCTTATTTTCATTCCTAAAACGTTCCTAGCCATAGGATTTCCAATTGGGTATTGACAATTCGCTAAGGTTAGTATATGTTATGTCAACTCAAGCTTGAGTATGACTAGTCTCAAGTCATTTGGTGTTGGACACTAAGACAAACACATAAGTGCTCGAAAGAGTAATCGAGTACACTGAACAACGATCAAAAGAGAGTTCGAACATATATGTCATGTAAGAACTCTAAAGTTGCAATATGCAAAGTAGTCCTTCGACCTGAGGCATCATATATGTCTAATGGTTAGGTCCTTGATCTTTGATCATGTCAAACGGCATTCCATCGGAGTGTCCACGGCATTGTTGGGGTCAAGCTATCTAGTCATGTAGGCATATGAATGCACAACAAGGGATCTCTAACCTTCCATGGTGGAAGGAGAATACTCTAAGATATGATTCTAAAGTCTTTGGCCAAAGCAAATGAATATGACTTAGGAAGTTTGTTCCAAATCATATTCAAGGGAATCATATAGAAAAGTATCACATTGGATAGTAGACATGAAACAAACTATCACTTAAACAATGTGATTAAGAGTATTCTATTAGAGAAAGACCGTATTGCATTGTAGTTGTAACTGGATAGGTTTTGCAACCAATTCTACTTAGCTTGGGCAACCATGACATACTGCTAGGTGTCAGTCATGGTTTGTGAAAGCCCTAATGATTAGCAAACACTAATCATTAAAGGGAGAATTGAAATGTAGTTTCAATTCACAATCGATTGTTAAGAGTAACAATCGCCCACTGCCTCGCTAATTGGAACTTAATGGATCGTACACCGAGTAAGGGGGATAGTGAAGAAATTAAATGAAATGGATATGCAATTAAATTGTTTAATTGAAGAATGGTCAAGATTAATTAATTAGTTAATTAATTTTACGAAAGGTTCGTATTGGGCTTTTAAGTTGGTTTTGGGTTTCGAGGCCCAAAAGTGTTTTGGTCCACAAGGCCCATTATGTTTAAGTTGTATGACAACTAAAACAAAATGGGCAAGAAGCCCAATCCACAACATATAGGTCGGCCATGGTGAGTAGATAGTGAAAGTTTGCTTAATTGCAAGTTTGCCACTCACCTAAGAAAAATGTTATAAAAGCAACTTTATAGCAATTTTTCTAATTAGGGTTTTCTTTGAGAAAAGAGGTGAAACACTTTCTCTCTTTCTCTCTACAAAGAGGCCGGCCACTTAGAGAGATTAATCTAGCAATCTTTTCTTCTCTAAGTCATCCATTTCATCTTCACACTTAACCCTTGGTGTGGAGACTTAGAGACACTAAATCTTTGGTGTTTTTGGAGATCCTTTCCTTACATCCTCAAGGACCAAAAGAGCACAAAAGGAGAAGGAAATCACAAGCAATATCCAAGGAGCTTGGAGGTGACTTGAAGGCCCTCCACTTGGGTGAATCCCTTGTGTAAACAAGGATGAGCTTCAAGGGTAAAGAAACTCTAAATCTACTTCTCTTTAATGTTGTTAAAGAGTTTATTGGTTCACCATATACTAGGCTTTGAAAGTCATGGGTTTTATGAATTGTTTTTGAGTGCATGACTACTTTAATGTGTTAATAGTATGCATATGTATTCAAATGTTCTTCAATGTTCTTAGCTAGGACAAATTTTTCCTTCAAGTATGTCATGGTTACCCAAGCTAAGTAGAAGTGGTTGGAGAACCTATCCAGTTACAACTACAACGCAATACGGTCCTTCTCTAATACAATACTCTTAATCACATTGTTTGAGTGATAGTTTGTTTCATGTCTACTATCCAATGTGATACTTCTCTATATGATTCAATTGAATATGATTTGGAACAAACTTCCTAAGTCATATTCATATGCTTTGGCCAAAGACTCCCGAATCATATCTTAGAGTATTCTCCTTCCACCATGGAAGGTTAGAGATCCCTTGTTGTGCATTCATATGCCTACATGACTAGATAGCTTGACCCCAACTATGCCGTGGACACTCTTGAGGGAATGCCTTTGACATGATCAAAGGTCAAGGACCTAACCATTAGACATTTATGATGCCTTAGGTCAAAGGACTACTTTGCATATTGCAACTTACGAGTTCTTACATGACATGTATGCTCGAACTCTCGTTTAATCGTTGTTCAGTGTACTCGATTACTCTTTCGAGCACCTATGTGTTTGTCTTAGTGTCAAACACTAAATGACTTGAGACTAGTCATACTCGCGCTTGAGTTGACATAACACATAGTAACCTTAGCGGATTGTCAATGCCCAATTGGCAATCATATGGCTAGGAACGTTTTAGGAATGAACATAAGAGAAAGGTCTCGTTAATCTAACTTACTGAAATCACTACTATCTTAGATCAAATACATTCCTTGGATTCGCTTATTGCTTAAAAACATGATACATTAAATAGTGATTAACAATATGCTTTGCCCTTCATTAAACATATAATAGTTTAATACAATAAGTATTCCAAAAGCTATTACATCAAATGAGTGCCTTTGTGGGCATACTTCCAACAATCTCCCACTTGCACTCAAAGCCACCTTCCCATGTATCTAATACCCATCTTTTCCAGATGGCGCTCAAGTTGGATTTGAGACTTTGGCTTTTTCAGTGGATCTGCTACGTTATCTGCTGAGGCAACTTTGAGAATGTTGACTTTTCCCTTGGCAGCATATCTTCTAATGATATTAAAGCACATGTCAAAATGCTTGTTCTTTTGATGAACCCTGGGTTCCTTGGCTTGAGTTATCGCCCCACTATTATCACAGTAAAAAGTTGCTGGTGATGTAACGGTTGGAACCACTCCAAGTTCAGTGATGAACTTCGTCATCCAGAATGCTTCTTTGCCAGCTTCAGCTGCAGCGACATATTCTGCCTCCATCGTGGAATGCTTGTTCTTTTGATGAGCCCTTGTTTCTTGCTTTTCCAGCTAACAGCCCCACCATTTAGAGTGAATATATATCCGAAGTTGGAACTTCTATCATCGACGTCAGATTGGAAATCTGCGTCTGTATAGGCTTCCACTCGCAACTCTGATGCTCCTCTATAAACGAGGAACATGTCCTTAGTTCTTCTTAAGTACTTAAGGACCGTTTTGACAGTTGTCCAGTGTTTTGATCCTGGGTTAGATTGATATCGACTAGTAATGCTCACAACATATGCGATATCAGGCCTTGTGCATATCATGGCATACATGAGACTTTCTATGCAGAAGCATAAGGAATAGCAATCATCTGCCATATCTCTTCAGGAGTCTTAGGTCCCATGGACTTAGAAAGGTGAATTCCATGTCTCATGACAGGATTTTTACTACTTATGTGAACGGGTTTAAATCTCCTATTTTACTTGCAAGAATCACAAGGTTATTGTAATATAAACGGATCTCGTAAAGTCGTCTCCACAGGGATTATTAAATAATTCGAAACTAATCAGATTCCATTTAATTATTGTAAAGTAGAAATTGGGGTGATTGATTTTATAACCTAATTAAAATAAAAACGAATTTAATTAATTAAAATAAACAATCTGCAATATTAGAGTTGTAAAGAAAAGAAAACAGTTTTGGGAGAATAAAATTAAGAAAGCACTAGGGTTCCACCATCACCTAGCAATCCTATGAATTTTTACCAATTACTTATGATCTACACATGCCACTTTGAAGGTTAGATTTTCCTAATTCATATTCTCCTTGGAACCTCCAACAAAGAACGTATATCTAACATGCAACCTGTCCGGACGTTCGGATCAAATCTGAACATGAAAGACTCATTATGCTTTATGAAAATCCTTTGAAAAACCATGCAATCCTTAAGACGTGATATTCATCCTAAGTGAAATTACAATTATCAATCACAAGAAGCCAACATCAATTTCAGGGAACCTTCCGACCCAAATTGCATAAAATTACTTTTCTAAAAATCCTAATGGTGATCAGGCATTAACACAATTAGATAGTTTTTATCCCGGTGATTAACAATTCAAAGTACGCATGCAATCAATCATAAGCAATTAAATAAAAATCACATATTCATGCTAAGGCTCAAGGCTTCGCCCTAGCAATAGAAATTAGTGAAGGATTATTTTGTGAAAACATGTTCATTTAAGTAACATCATATAGCATGCAATTAACAATTAAAGGCGGAATCATGCTTACATGCACTCAAAAACAAAACATTACCCATGAAATTCAAAGCCTAGTAGATTGGTGAACCAAGATTCAACTCAAATCATAGTGAGTTGAGAAATATATACCTTTGTAGATTCCTCTTTGCATAAGCAAAGGCTAATCACCCAAAGAGAGGGCTTTCATTCCTTGCATCTAAAATCTATGGATTTGGATGGAAGAATAGGTTTCTCCAAGTTCCCAAAATTGAGAACCTCTAAGTCTCCACATCAAGGTAAGATTGATGAAGAAATGAGTGACCTTGGAGTAGTAGGATTGCTAGATACACCCTCCAAGGGGGGCGGCCTTCTAGAGAGAAAAGAAGAGACATGTTCTCTCCAATTTTCTCCAAAAGAACCCCTTATGAATTTTTAGGCTATAAAGTTCTTTATATAGTCATTTATTTAAATTACCTAAAGAACCAAAACCCTAATTCAACATACATGGCCGGTCATATAAGGGATATGGGCTTTTGGGCCTGTGTGAATCTTTATTCATTAAATTGTCATACAACTTAAGTCAATGGGCTTGACGTTCGAAGCCCATTGGGCCTTAAGGTCCAAAACTATCCCGAGGTTTTTAACAAACTTATTCGTTTGATTAATTAACATATTAATTAATCATTGCCATAAATAATTAAACCATTTAATTATTCTTACTCATCTCCATTGTTTCTTCAATCTCCACCTTACATGGTGTACGATCCATTAGGTTCCTTTTAGCGAGGCAGTGGGCGATTAAAACCATTTCACATCGATTGTGAATTGAAACTTACTTTCAATTCTCCCTTTAGTGATTATACACGTTTAGGGCTTCCACAAACCATGAGTGACCCCTAGCAGCATATCATGGTTACCCAAGCTAATCAGAAGAGGTAGAGAACCTATTCAGTTTAGGATTACAAATGCAATACGATCTTTCCCTAATACAATACTCTTGACCACATTGTTTGGTTTGATAGTTTAGTTTATTCATGTCTACTATCCAATGTGATTCGTGTGCTTATATGATTACCTTGAATGTGATTTGGAACGATTTCCTAAATCTCATTCATTCTCTGGCCAGAGATTCTAAATCATATCATAGAGTATTCTCCCTCAAACAGTTTGAAGGTTAGAGATCCCTTGTTGCGCATTCACTTGCCTTTATGGCAAAATGGCTTAACCCCAACTATGTCGTGGACACTCTCCTAATGGAGTGACTTTGACATAATCAAAGATCAAGGACTTAACCACAAGACAACGACGATGCCTCAGGTCAAATGACTACTTTGCATTATCCCAACAATGAGTTCTCATGTGACATGAGTATGAGAACTCCTCGTTGATCGCGTTCAGTGGACTCATTCGCTATTAAGCACCTACATGCTTGTCTTGATGTCACACACACCAATGACTAGAGACTAGTCACTCTCCCTGAGAGAAGACATAACACGTACTGATCTTAACGTACTGTCAATGCCCAATTGGCAATCCTATGATCAGGAACGTTTAGGATGTGTCTACGAAGGAATGGTCTCATGAATCTAACTTCTTTAGATTGCATTCTCCCAATCACATATTCCTTGGACTTTATCGTTTAAGCATATAACATTTATATGAGACGGCTTAAACAATAATCTTTGCCCTTGATATTAAACTAGATTAGTTTAACTTGTGAAATGTCTGTAAAGTATCATCATATGATTGGTTTTAGGGCACATTTCCAACAATCTGCCACTTGCACTGGAGCCAATCAGCTTGATTATCAGTGATGATACCTCTTCTGTAGTCATTTCAAAAAATGGCTGAGTAGTAGGCCTAGACAATGGATATCTATATGTTATCCATAGAAGCAACCTTGAGAATAACGACGTCACCATTATACATGATTTTCAATCATGTGGTTCAGTCTCTCATATGAGTTCGGATCTTGATGAGACCTTGATTCCCTGGCTTGAGCTATCGCCCCTTTAGTGTCGTAGTGTCAGTACACTAGATACACTTTCTGGTTGGAACCGAATAGAGAGTTCATGAATGAACTTTCTCATCCAAACAACATTGTTGTAAGCTTCTATATGGCAATATATTTTGCATTCATAATGGAACACACTAAAGTCATTACTTTAATGTTTCCATCCAAATATCTCTTTAGTCATAATAAAGAGATATCTGATTTTCTCTTCATTCATAATGATGAAACATCTAATGATGGATTAGATTCATAATCTAATACATTTACGCTTCCTTTACGTTACTCTAATTCTTCCTCAATCTTTGAGGAATCTATCCTTTAGTATTTCTTAAATACTTAAGGATTCCCTTGAGAGTTGCCATGGTTCTCATCCTGGGCTTGCTCTGATATCGTCTTGTACCGTTCTAGGTACAACTCATATCAATGTTTTTCATACAATATGAAATACATAAATCACCTTTCAGCGTATGCATAAAGGATTCTATTTATGCATTATTTCTTTGGGAGTCAAAGGGCACTTTCCCTTTGAGAAGAGCAACTTCTTAGTCTCACTAGAGTTGTCCTTTTTTATCGAAGTTCATCATCAAATGAGAAACCTCCTAGCATCTTTTGTCTATAATTAGGGATTGATATAATCCAATTATATCTTGAAATCTATCATTATACATCCCATGTTTATAGACTATGTCTCCCATATACATTCTATCGTTATAAAATGTTTAAAGTCATAACTTTAACAATGAAGTATTCTTTTAATTTCCAAAATTAATATATCATATATGTGTCTATATATATTCAAATTTAGGAACATGATTAACTCCCACTAATCGTTTGTAAACCTAGTAAACAAAAGATTAATTTACATCTTTATGAGAAATCAAACGATTTGACCTTTCTCTCATAAGACGCTTATAGCTCCCACTAGCTTGTTAAGATCCATGACGGATGGATCTCTACAACTTACATGTCTTGTGATTCATAGTTTTAGACATATATTATCAAGACTATTTTAATAATGGTTTCGGAAACCCATATTATGTCCTAACATTGAATCACCATTTAGTTGTAGCTAGCAATCTTCGAATTAATTGAAACTAAGACTACGTCAAAAATGGTTCCTTCAAAGTCAACCATTCTCTTTGATTGCAAAGTATTCAGACTTGTGTTTATTTAAAATAAACTATAGTCCAACCGAGGGTGATCTTCGGTGAATGTCAAACAACATGAGTAGCATTATGTTTGTGGACTAGTGCCACTAACATCCAAGTGAATTAACCTCAACAACTTTGTGATTCTTTCTTCTTTCCAAAAGAATAAAGATTCAAACATTTTGCCTCTATACAATTTTAACAAGAAGGCATTGGATCCGGATCTAACGATCCAAGGCATCCATCTATGACCAACTCGTAATTTATGTTTTAGAGGTATCATAACTCAGTTGGGATTAGTTACTACCTTGCAACCATTTGGGTTTTAAGCATCGTTGTATTCTAAACAGTTAACACTACCAAATCATCTCTACTATAGAGACAATCAATTAGATTACTATAATCCAATCATTGACTAATAAAGAACAATGTTTTGTCAAACAAAACATTCATCCATCTCTACTATAGTGACAGAATTAAGTTCCTTAATTTGGAATGTAAAGACAATCTTTGATTTTTCCAATTTCTTTGGTAGTTCATATGAGGAAGTAAGTACTATCTGCTTTCGCATAGATCTTTATTTTATTCACGTTCCGAATGTGAAGCACCTTTTCTTCTCTCATATATCTTCTACTTCTGATTAGTCACACTTTTACAACGATTGTAAAACGTAGTTACTAATACGGAATCAAGCATTCAAGTAGAAGAACCAACTGTTTTGAACTATTCAAGAACAATTTACAACACCTTCGAAAGGTGTGTTCTTGACATTTGCAAGACATTTCTTGCAAATACCCCTTCCAATGTCCATCCTTTCATAAAGAAAGTTTGTTCCCTTGGAGTTAATTTTATCTTCTTCATTTGACTTTGATCGGATCAAATTTATATATATTTTTACTTCAAATTCACTCGTCTTTTCTTAGTTAATTCCTTATATTTTTGAGCTATTTACGTTATTTTTGTGTTTATAGGATTTGTTATGCAAAGAAAATAAAAATGGCTAAATGATTTTTATTTATCAAAAACGTGGCAGTGTGGTAGGTGGAGCTGGATGAGTGGATACCATCTAGAAGAATAAGTGCAGCTGGTAGGTGAGGGGAGAAGAAGAATAAAAACGAGAAGGTGAGGACTTGCGGAACGGGGGGGAGAACACTGCCCTTTGGCAGCGAGGTCAGAGAGCAGCAAAGGAACAAAAGAAAAGAGGGGAGAGTGGAGAAAAGACTGCCAGAAAAATAAAAAAAAGGAAGCAAGAAGGCTGCTGTGCAGCGCAGGAAAGGGAGCTGCCCGTGGGGCAGGTGAGAGAGAGAGTAGAAAGGAGAGCCTTGCGGGGAGCAAAGCTGCTGGCGGCATCAGAAGCACAGGGAGGAGGTGCAGAAAACTGTGCGCACAGAAACAAGCAGCGCAGAGAAATAGAGAAGAAGCTTCACTCCATTTCTCTCTCGGTTAATTCTCTCCAAATCTATATTTTACTTTTGGTTTATTTGTGTTTTAATAATGTGTAACTAATTTTATTTTGGCTAGAGGTTAATTCAAAGCCATGATATATATTTGTAATATGAATTGATTACATCCAGTTGTGATTTATAAGTTGTGAATTCAATTTACTTATCCGTTCGTATAAAAACTGATTTGTGTATGTTGGTTGAGAGTGCACGCTTAATTTTCATGCATGAATTTGACGCTAGAATATAAGGGAATTTCACCTAATCGTTACGAACTTATATTCATAAGTAGTGAAGGTTGCTAGTCACAATCATGTTAGGTAAATTCTTGGCATAAGTTTCATGCAAATCATAGTAACGAGTGTCTCGTCAATGCTTATGTTTTTCATAGAACTTATTGATTCTTGCTTGTATCTCTATTATGCAACTCATGTAGGGAACTTGTAGGGAATGTTTTGGGTTGTCGTATGCAATCATCCAACCCAATAACTTGTGGAAAAACTGAGGGTTAATTTAAGCGTACCTAATTAACTTGGGGCATTGAGAATTAATAGCTTATCGAAAAGCAACTGGAAATCATTTTGTATGCAAGTATAACATGTGTGGAGAATAACCCTCTAGCTAGTCCGTCATCTATCCTTTCATCTTAATTTCATGCTTTTGTCAATTCTGTAATTTATTTAAGTTTAATTTACTTCTCGTCAAAACCAAACACCCCCCATTATTAAATTATATTATTTAGTTAGTTTTCATTGTTGTTAGTCTTTTAATTCAATTTCCGTCCATTTCAGTTCCTAGTGTCTAATTTGATTGTTTCCATTATTTTGAGTCATTCTAAGTGTGTTTCGAGTTATTAGAGTTTTTAGCCTAGTTTTGTGTCCTTGAGTCTTGTTTAATATTTTTAAATTAATTTAGAATAGATTAGCAATCCCTCCTAATCCCCGGCCTAGAACGATACCCTACTTACATCTATACTACAATTGTCAAAAAGAGGGTTTAATTTGTGTGTCAAGTAATTCTCACATCAAATTTTGGCGCCGTTGCCGGGGATTAGCAACTTTGCTAATCCCTTTATTTTTGTTTTTGTTTATGTTTATATTGGTGTTTGTGTATTTTACTTTTGATATTTGATTTATTTTTCTTTCTTTGATTTTAGGTACAAATGGAGCGAGACATGGCACTTGCGACCATTCAAGCTCAATTGGCACAGCTCACTGCTCAATTGACTCATAATGCCGAACGGACCACAATGCCAAGTGTCCCTACACTTGATGTGCCCTATGGGCAAGGATATCAAAGTCCTCAATTTTCTGCCAATGAAGATGTTTGGGGATATCAAGGCTATAACCAATCAAGGGGCAACATGTTTTCCAACGCTTACAATTCAGATTGGAGAGGTCATTCAAATTATATGTGGGGGGAACCTCAACAATTCCAACAAGATGGATATTGGCAGCAAGAGGAGGAGTTCTATTCAAGACCTATGCAATATGCTCAATCAAACTCAGGTTCGTCAATAAATTATAATCAAATTCTTAATGATTTAAATTGTTTGGTGCAGGGCTCACAAAATCAAGCCAAGGAGGCTCAACAAGATGCATATTGGCAGCCATATGAGGAGTTCTACACCACACCTATACAGCCACCACCGCATACCCCACAACAATTCCAATCAAATTCAAGTATGTCCATGGATAGTGATCAAATTCTTCAAGTACTAACCTCTTTGACGCAGGACCAACAAAATCAAGACAAGAAGTTGGATAAATTGAAGAGTCAAATGGGTCAAAAGAGTGGACGAATTGGATATGCAAGTTGGGCAGATTGTGGAATTCATGGCACAGATTCGAGATCAAAGCGAACTTTCCAACTCAAACATTGCAAATTCAAAGGCAGAAGTTGAAATCGATGAAGCCATCACTTTGGAAGGTGACATGAAGGATGAAGCTGTCCCAGAACCATCCAAACATAGCCCGAACATGGATGAATTGCTGCTGCAAGCAGAAGAGGAGGAGGACGACCTGGGCAGTTTAGAAGAATTCTTGCTGCAAACTCCTCAAATCCCCATGTCATCTAACTCAGGTGAGGAAGTTTTAAATTCACTTCATTCTAACATTATTCCACCGAATGTCCTTTGTCCTGGCAGGTTTTTGATTCCAAATACTAAAGAGAGTGAAAAAGACATTGTGGAAGCTCTTCCAAAGGTGCAAAGTGATATCCCAATTCTTGGTGCACCAAAACAAGTTCCCGATGGTATTGAAATGTTCAAAGAACCTTGCACACCAAGAAAAGGGATTCAAGAGAATGAAGTGGTTGAAGCATATCAAGAATACATCCAAGAGGCTTTGCATGAGACAATCAAACCCAAAGCAGTTGAATTTGATGACACGGGACAAGCCACAACCATCATAGTAAACCTGGCCAAGTTCAAAATTCCAGAAATGTTCACAAATGTGGTGTTTGTCATTGAGTTTGTGTCAGAAAAAGAAAGTAAGCCATCTTCTCCAATTTTAATTTTAATTTATA
>VIEB01000852.1:10340-44084 GCA_006547085.1 Malus baccata | reverse complement strand
AGGTGGAGCTGGATGAGTGGATACCATCTAGAAGAATAAGTGCAGCTGGTAGGTGAGGGGAGAAGAAGAATAAAAACGAATACATAACGAATATAAATTGATTGATTTTAAGCCATTTGATTCGGGTCTTTAAATCAAATAGCACCACCCACCATTTTTGGCAAATTCCATATCCCTCATTGGAATTTGAGAGTTTTGGAGGAAACTCTTAGTAGGGTATGGGAGACTCACTACTACCAAGCCCACCTCACAATGATATGATGTTGGCTAGCATTAATAATAATGAGAGAGTACACTTACTCATTTGCATCTCTTGCAAGTACCCATCTTATTTGGCCTCTAGAGAATGTTTCCTCTCAATGATATGATGTTGGCTCCATTGCACTTAGTTAAGTCATTCCCACCATGCTTAGTTCGTGAAGGGGTTCAAGAATAGCCTCACGATGATATGATGTCGGCCATCCTAGTTGCCTACACGCACCTCATCATATGTTTATGGACTCCTCATGAGTATAAGCATGCACTTTGCACTCCCCCATGATAGGGTGAAGGCGGTGTACAAGTCATAAACGATTGGAGCCCACCACGGTAGAAGGCCACGAAAGAGTGTTCAAAGCACTCTCACGCTTATCAACTTAATAATGGTTTGGTTGAGGGTTTTTAGGTCTCATCACATACAAATATCATTTTTATTTTTATTAAAACAATTTTGGTCCTATTACAACTATTGGTCCATATGATTGTTTTTAGTTGTATATAATACTCCCACTATGCTTATAAAACGGTTTTTAAAGCAAGAGTATATGATACTACTAACATAAACTTTGCATTCATTTGATGGACAATATAGTTGCCTTAGGGCCTTAGGATGACTATGAACCTTTGTTTAGATTCAACACGAGCCTTGTGTTGAATCTCGGTCTAGGGATGGTGATTGATTTTAGTTACACGTTTAATCACATTAAGGCGTGTTGTCTTAGGGGCGTTGGACCCAACTACTTCATTTTCATGCATATCAAATAAAGCAAGAAAGAAGTACTTCAAAGTAAAGGTGAGCTTATGCTCATTACAACATTTGCATAAGACAAATTACTTTTAAAGTAAAGAAGAGCTTAAGCTCTTTCACAACATTTGATCAAATCAAATTACAACCAAAATCTAATCTACACATTCCCATGGTTCAAACAAATTTGAAACGGCCTATCACATAGCTCAATTATCGTAGGCTTAGGTTCATAATCACCCTTTAATTAATTAACACTTTAACTAATTAAATTGAATGCAACATTTTCATTTGGTTTTTGTATCCATAAAATTGATTTAAATGGAGCTAAAGAAAATGAAAATCCAATTCTCATTTAAAGAGACAAAACAATTTTGTTCTCTACTTAATTTGGGCCATCTTCCAATAACCACAACATTTGGGCTATATTGCGAAAACATAAACTTTTGGGGTCACTTTGTAAAAACACAAAAGTCCACTACTTCATGTAATTACAACTAGAACCCAAAATTTAAACAATGCAAAAACTTCATTAAAGGATCAAAACAATTTGTCCTTTAGCGTTTTTGGACCTAAACGTAAAAACGTAAACTTTTGAGCCAAAGTGCAAATACACAAAAGTATCAAAACTTTATGTAATTGCATAAAAGACCCAAAAGTACTCCAACTTGAGGGAGGGCCGGTTTTGGAGAGGAGTGTGAGTGATGTGTGTGTTGATTTGTGAGTTTTGACATAAAGCATGCAAGTGGTGCAAGTGGTGGGTGTGAAAGGGAATTAATCATTTCACACCCACCATTATTTCTATCACCATTTAAACAAATATCTAACACATTTAAATATAAGATAAAACATAAAACAAAAACTTTATGAAATTAATCAAAACTTTGAATCAAAACAACAAACCTTTTTGTTCTTGGCAAAAATGTCAAGAACAATGAAGAACACTCATGAAAAAACTTAAAATTTTCCATGAACATTTTTCACCCAAAAACATCCCAAAACCATTTAAACTGAAGGGAAATTACATATAACCAAACTAGGGTACATAGGGGTTCCAAAAGTTACTTGAAAACATTTTTAACAAGTCAAACAAGAACCCAAAAATCCACCCTTTGGATTTGGCCGAAAATTCCCAAAAACATGGCACCAAATTTTAGCTCCAATATTCATGCTCATATGAACTACATCTACAACATTTGAGATGGCTAATTTTCCAAAAACTTTACATTCAAAGAAACAAGAATAAAGCTTGTAACATATTACAACTTTTAAATCAAAACTATGAACTACAAAACCCAAAAGGATTCACCAACTACTAGACCTAGGCTCTGATACCACTCGAAGGATTATTTTGTGAAAACACGTTCATTTAAGTAACCTCATATAGCATGCAATTAACAATTAAAGGCGGAATCATGCTTACATGCACTCAAAAACAAAACATTACCAATGAAATTCAAAGCCTAGTAGATTGGTGAACCAAGATTCAACTCAAATCATGGTGAGTTGAGGAATATATACCTTTGTAGATTCCTCTTTGCATAAGCAAAGGCTAATCACCCAAAGAGAGGGCCTTCATTCCTTGCATCTAAAATCTATGGATTTGGATGGAAGAATAGGTTTCTCCAAGTTCCCAAAATTGAGAACCTCTAAGTCTCCACACCAAGGTAAGATTGATGAATGTAGTGAGCTTTAGGTCAATGACTCCCAAACCACTAGGGCTTTAGGGCACTAGGTGTAGAACACCCCTAAGGACTTATTAACCCGAGCTGAAAAGGCTACGAAACCAACTAACCACCCTGCCCCATGCCAAAACTCTACCGTTTGACGCGAGAATCACTGCTGATTAGGCAGGACTGGCCCGGTTTCTAGGCAAAACCTCGGGTGAGACAATTATTACTTTATTCACAATAATAACTAACTTTACTTAAAACAAAAATTAAAAATAAACTTAGACTAAAAGTAAGTGTTTCAATCTCACTCCCCACAAACCATGTTGGTGTGATGTGCAAAGTTCAAAGTATAATTCATGAATTAGTGTCTAAGCAACGATAAATAGAAAAGACTCTACTATGGGATTAACCTTCACCATGTCCATTTGTTATAACGTTTAAAATAATCTATGGATATTAAATCACACTTTGTCCTCAAGGTGTGGATATTAAATCAAAAGAATGAAAATTTTAACTGACAAAAAACCTAAAATTTTTATTTCCCACCCTCAAACTTAAATCACACTTTGTCCTCAAGGTGTGGAATAAACAAAATAAAATCAAATGACTACTTACGACTAGAGAATCCTAAAACACAAACATAAATGAATCTAGTCAAATAAAAAAAAATACTGAAATGAACTAAAACATCAAATAGACAAAGAAACAGCAGAAAATATAATAAAACAAATAAAATATAAGAACAAGAAAAAGAACGAGCTGACTTGGAGTCGAACTCAAGACCTAAAAGCATCATGCCGCACTGACCAACACGTGTGTCAAGCCCTCGCAGCTATATTTAAGCTAGGTTTCAACTTGCTTTTGTCATTAAGCTCCGAAACCTCGAGCCCAACGCCAAGAACCTCCATCTCTGCCCTATCTCTCCTCTCTTTATGCTCTGCAACTTAAACCAAACCTTAGCAGCATCCTATCTCTCTTCTTCATTACTAAACATGAGTTTTGGCCTCCCAAATTCATTTCTCGAAGCTTTCCAAAATCAGTGCGGCACCCCATTTCACCACTGCCTCTCATCTTTCAGAATCAAACTAAAAGGTAAAAAAATTCCTCCAATTTTTCCAGTGCATGATTAATGTACAAGAACTGTGAGACGCATGCATGTGGAAAAGTAAAACAGTAATGGACACTGTGAGGATTTGAAAGCAGAACCAGAAGCTTTGTGAAGATGCGCGGCCCAACACTAGCTTGTATTTGAACCCAGCAAGTCATGGCAAACTTTGGGCCTTGAAAACCAACACACGGAGCTGATTGAGTTCCCTTTGGATTTAGCCCACGTGAAAAGAGTGCTCCGTCCATTTTACTGAGTACCAGACCACAACCCAAGTCCCTGTGCACCAGCACATGCTCACCAAAACCCGTGCACTAGCAATTTAAAACTTTGGATTCCCTTTTTGAAAGTGGCATGCAGCTGGCATGCAAGTGGAAAGTGGCGTGCAGAGTGGTTTTCTGTCTCTGTCAGTCATCAATCACAGAGCTCAAACGGCTCTCTCCCCTCTCTTCAAACCGTGTCCTAGGGAAGCATAAAAAACAGATGAGGCACACACGTGTCATGCATCAGAAAAGGTAGCTCCATAGGATTCCAAATCAAAGGTTAAGATCAACCCCATGTGCCCATCTAGCTCTCTCTAGAAATTCTGAAAAATACTTCTACTCTCTCCATTTTTTCAGTAAGTCCTTCTTCCTCTCTCGTTGTTCTCTCATTTCTCTAAACCCTCACATCCCTTTCATTTCAAACCTCCTCATTCACAACAGTTCTTTCTTCCACTAAAATCAGAAATGGCTCTCAGAAACGCACAATCCTTCTGTCTCTTAGAAATTCAGCCACCTCCTCGCTCGGATCTCTTCCCATGTACCTCGACGCAAACCCGTAGCTTTAGCCACGCAACCACACTCTTGTCGGCAACAACCCAAAACAATTGCGGTCATGGAAATGTAGACACATTTCAGCTCCAATCGTCCCACAGAGGTAAACATCACCCCTGGCCTGGTGTAATCCATCTGATGATTTTTTTTATTTTAATTTTTTTTATATAGAAAAGAAACGAACTAACAGAGGCTTGGCTGATTTGTGTCAGGGGTGTTGGATCCGCAGAAGTCATAATGGGCAAAAGAAAAAGCAACACTCGATTAGCTCAGATTCGAAACACAAAAAGGTAAACTCATAACCCTCCATAACTGATCTCTTACTGCATGTCTCATATAACTTCATCGGCATGTGTAAAATCTGTACATCTCGTTAGGGTGCAAAGGTTCTCGAGCTGGAGCTGAACAATAGCAAGGACAAAACAAACATTGAAGACATCGCGGACCCGAGTCATGCAGAGGTAAAAATTTTATTCGCCACCAGTGATGACCCCAAATTTTGCTGCAGTACCCCTTCGCAAAGGTCTTGATCTGTCGATATGGAAGGTATACACTCAACCCTGCTCTTGTTTGAATGTCAGTATTAACTTCATCAAACATTGTTCCAAAAATGTTAGCAAAAACCCTATCATGTATATTCTTGTTTTACCATGGATTAGACTAATAACATGGACAAAAAAAAAAATTAATATGACGAAGGTGAACTTAAAGGAATGAGAAATAAAAACAGTTCATATGACCAAGGAAAAAAAAAAGAAAACATAAAAAGGGAAGGACTCCATATTTTAGGAACAACTAAACAAAAAGGATAATACCTGCAGACCTAGAATGATTTTCACAATGTTGTGTGTGTTAAGTGATATAGAACCTGGATCATGAAAATCAAAGAGTCATTAGTCTTTCTGTTATGAACTGTGCAGACGAAGGTAAAACTAGTATGGGGTTGGGGATGTGTCTTGATATGTAAACATGATATTTATGTCCCAGCATGGTTTCATTGTGTTGCTCTGTGCTGCAGGAAATGCGGATTCATGATAGAGCCCATGGGAAGAAAAGTGGATGGACAAACATCAGCTTCAATAAACAAACGGCACAAGCTTCCAAGAGCATAGATCGGTGCATCTGGGAGGTAAAATTTCATATCCTTGCAAGTTGAATTGTTGTAGATCTGGTAATAAAAGCTGTACTCAGTCTTGTGGTGTATGGATCTATGATTTAACTGTGGTTCTCCTCCATGCATCGCAAAACTGAGCTACAGAAAATTAACTGCTCAAAATTATGTCTCTGTGCTGGATCTGCAACAATCTCCCCCAAACTTGCATCTGCGAATGACTTGTTATGTTAACTGTGTTAAATTTCCAGCATAGTGTAGATGTGGTTGATGTGAATGTTAGACTTGCTGCTGGGTGTAGGATTCCAGCATAGGACGCGCTTTATTTTTCCACGTTCGCAACCTGCAATTAACCAATATGCGTTAAAAAAAAAATAAAAATAAAAATAAACTGGGTAAATAAAATCAGCTTGCAATTTTCCATTTTTGAATTTTTCGTTTTTTTTTCTTTTATATATATTTTTTTTATGTATGCTTTTTTTTTTGTTTTTTTTATATTAAAGAGAAAATCAAACGAAAATTAAAATTAGGAAAGAGTTTAGAAAAATTGGGTTGCCTACCAATAAGCGCTTTATTTTAAGTCTGTAGCTAGACATTGCGGAAGTCCGGTGGCTAGATCACTGGTGCCTTCAGAGTCAAAGACTCGTATACATTATCAAAGGGTGACTCCACGTATGGTTTCAGCCTGTGACCATTCACCTTGAATGTGTTGCCTTGAGCCTCATTAGATATTTCAACTGCCTCATAAGGAAAGATTTTAGTAACCAAATATGGCCCAGTCCAGCGAGATTTCAATTTCCCTGGAAACAACTTTAGCCTTGAACTGAATAGCAACACCTTTTGCCCTGGCTGAAATTCTTTCCGTAAAATTTGACTATCATGAAACGCCTTAGTTCTTTCCTTGTAGATGCGAGAACTTTCATAAGCACCCTGACGAATTTCCTCCAGCTCATTGAGCTGCAATTTACGTTGTCCCCCAGCTGAGTCATATGTAAAATCTAACTCTTTAATTGCCCAGTACGCCTTATGTTCAAGTTCCATAGGTAGATGACATGCTTTCCCATAAACGAGTCGAAAGGGTGACATCCCAATAGGAGTTTTATAAGCTGTTCTGTAGGCCCACAATGCATCATTTAATTTTAAACTCCAATCTTTTCGTGTTGAACCAACTGTTTTCTCCAAAATGCGTTTTAATTCTCTGTTTGAAACTTCCACTTGACCAGATGTCTGTGGATGATAAGGTGTAGCCACACGATGATTAATCCCATATTTTGCCAACAAATTAGCAAATGGTTTATTAATAAAGTGCTTCCCCCCATCACTAAGAATAACACGTGGGATTCCAAAACGTGGAAATATAACCCCTTGGAGGAACCTTAGGACTACTGATCCCTGATTAGTTGGTCCTGCAATGGCCTCGACCCACTTAGAAACATACTCCACAGCAACTAAAATATAGTGATTCCCATGGGAAGATGGAAATGGTCCCATGAAATCAATACCCCAAACATCAAATAATTCAACAATCAAAATACTTTGCTAGGGTATCTCATTCCTTTTGGACTGGTTGCCGACTCTTTGACACCTATCACAAGCCTTGCACCAATTATATGCATCTTTAAAAAGTGTAGGCCAAAATAACCCATTCTGCAAAAAAATTTCTGCTGTTCTTTTCTGCCCAAAATGTCCCCCATAATTTTCTGCCCAAAATGTCCCCCACAAGCAAAATGATGAGCAAACCTTAAAACACTTTCCTGTTCGGCTTCGGGAATACACCTGCGAATAATCTGGTCTGGGCAATACTTAAATAGGTATGGGTCATCTCAGAAATAATGCTTCACATCAGATAAAAACTTCTTTTTCTGCTGCAACGTTAAATCCGGATGCACTACACCTTTAACCAAATAATTAACAATATCAGCGAACCAAGGTGTACAGAATTGGACTGCAAATAGCTGTTCATCTGGAAAACTCTCCCTCAGTGGTAGGGAATCCTCTTCTGAAGCTGTCGGAATATTCAATCTAGACAAGTGGTCAGCCACCACATTTTCACTGCCCTTTTTATCTCTGATTTCTAAGTCAAACTCTTGCAATAAAAGAATCCAACGAATCAATCGAGGCTTAGCATCTTTTTTAGACAACAAATATTTCAAAGTTGCATGATCTGTATAAACAATCACTTTAGCCCCAACTAAATACGAACGAAATTTTTCCAAAGCAAAAACAACTGCCAACAATTCCTTCTCTGTTGTTGCATAGTTGAGTTGTGCATTATTGAGGGTTCGACTAGCATAATAAATAACTTGGAGAAGTCTATCTTTCCGCTGTCCAAGAACTGCTCCCACTGCATAATCTGATGCGTCACACATCAGTTCAAAAGGTAGGCTCCAATTAGGAGCTGCAATAATGGGTGCTGTAGTGAGGAGTGTCTTTAACTTCTTGAAGGCCTCCAAACAAGCCTCATCAAAAACAAAAGGAGCATCTTTAGCCAATAAATTACACAAGGGTCGGCTAATCTTCGAGAAATCCTTGATGAACAGTCTATAAAACCCGACATGGCCAAGAAAAGATCGAACACTCTTAACAGTTGTCGGAGGTGGCAACTTTTCAATTGCATCAATTTTATCCTTATCAACCTCAATACCTCTGTTAGAAATCAAGTGGCCTAAGACAATTCCCTGCTTAACCATGAAATGACACTTTTCCCAATTTAAAACCAGGTTGGTCTTAATGCATCTTTCAAGAACTAGAGATAAATTCTGCAAACATTGGTCAAAAGAATCCCCAAAAATAGAAAAGTCATCCATAAATACCTCAACTACATGTTCAACTAACCCAGTAAATATGCTCATCATGCAACGCTGAAACGTGGCAGGCACATTGCATAAACCAAAAGGCATTTTTCTATATGCGAAAGTCCCAAAAGGACAAGTAAAGGTTGTCTTTTCTTGATCCTCAGGTGCAACTGGAATCTGGTTGTACCCTGAATAGCCATCCAAGAAACAGTAGAAAGCACGACCAGCCAACCTTTCCAACATTTGATCAATGAATGGCAATGGAAAATGATCTTTTCTAGTACCAGCATTGATCTTTCTATAATCAACACACATACGCCACCCTGTAGTCAAACGAGTAGGCACAAGTTCATTATTATCATTTTTCACAACTGTAATACCAGAACGCTTTGGCACCACCTGAGTTGGACTAATCCACTTACTATCTGAAATAGGATAGATCATCCCAGCATCCAAAAGCTTCATAACTTCATTACGAACAATTTATTTCATAATTGGATTCAACCGATGTTGAGCGTCAATGGCAGGTTTTACTCCATCCTCCATCAAAATTTTGTGCATACAAATTGTAGGGCTGATCCCTTTAATGTCAGCTATAGTCCAGCCAATTGCATCTTGATGACTCCTTAAAATGCACAACAATTTATCTTCTTCTGTTGATGATAAATCAGCAGCTATAATAACTGGCAGCGAAGAATCTGCACCCAAATAAGCATATTTCAAGTGTTCTGGAAGCACCTTTAACTCCAGTTTAGGTGGTTGTACCTTAGAAGGCTGCAACAGCTTTTTGGGTTCCCCCAAACTCTCAAAAGCGTGCCTCCAACGTGGGGGTTGAAAAGGAACACTTTCCAAAGCTGAAACAAACTCAAAAACCTCTTCATCTTCTGTATTTTTATTCTCAAACCCATGCAACACATTTAACAATGGATCAGATGTCAAACGTGGCATAATTTCAACATGTAATAAGCTGTCAAGAACATCAACACACATACAATCATGCACATCACCTGGCCTTTTGGTAGCTTCAAATAAACTGAACACAACAGATTGATCTTGCACTCTAAGTGTAAGTGTCCCAGTCTCTACATCAATTAACGTTCGAGCTGTTGCCATGAAGGGATGTCCCAAAATAATCGGTGTTTGCATATCTTCATCCATATCCAAAATCACAAAATCTGCAGGAAGATAGAGATTATCCACTTTAATAATTAGGTCTTCAATAATACCCCTTGGATAAGCAACTGAACGGTACGCTAGTTGTAGAATAACTGATGTAGGCTTGATTTCTCCTTGTCCTAGTCTCTGAAAAACAGAAAAAGGCATTAAATTAATACTAGCACCTAAATCAATTAAAGCACGTTTAAAATGAGAATTTCCAATTGTGCATGAAATTGTAAAACTCCCTGGATCTTGTTTCTTTGGGGGCAACTTGTGTAGTAGAACAGCGCTGCACTGTTCTGTAAGAATCACTTTCTCAAAATCAACGAGCTTCTTTTTCTTTGTGCAAACGTCCTTTAAAAACTTGGCATAAGACGGAATGTTCTTGATGGCATCAATTAATGGCAGATTAATCTGAACCTTAGACAAAGTCTTCATAAAATCTGTCAATTGTTGATCTTTAACTTTAGGCTTCAACCGTTCGGGATAAGGCATAGGTGGCTCATAAACATGATCCTCAACAATATCTGCACCATTTTCGAAACTGTTCAATGTCTGTTCAGAATCCTTCAAATTGGCAGATTTTTCAACATTCCCCGACTCTGTTTTTGGCTGTGAAGCCACCCGCGAATTTTGAACGCAATTTTCATCCCTGTTATCAAAACTTTTGCCGGAACGTAGAACTCTAACTGCCTTTCAATCTGCACCTCCCCTTGGATTTGGTTCGGTTTGGCTGGGAAATGTACCCGGTGCCCTTCCAGAAACCTGCAAAGCAATCTGCCCCATCTGTTTTTCCATGTTTTTCACTGTTGCCTGTAGATTTTGAATTTCTTGAGTGCTAGTATTTGCCAAATTTTCAATTGCAACCTCCCAAGCAGCCTTAGGTGCCGCAGGTTGCTGTACCTGCTGTTGGAATTGAGGCCTATTGTGTTGTTCCTTGTCCCACCTTAGATTAGGATGATCTCTCCAACCTGGGTTGTAGAAATTAGAATACGGGTCATATCGGGGCCGCTGGAAATTGTTAAATGCATTAACCTGCTCTGCTGTAAAATCTGGTGAAACATCTTTTTGTTGGTAGCTCCTAAAATCGTGAGTTATCATGTTGCAAATGCTGCAGGCAGCTTGTAAGGGCTGCTGTACAGCAACCTGAGAACCTGACATTCTTTGTAATAACATGTCAAATTTTGCGTCAAGCCTTTTCTCCATTTTTGTAATTTGTGCTGTAACATATGGAGAGCCGTTGGACATCTCAAAAACAGACCTAGATTGTGGCTGCTCAACTGCCCACTGTTGTGTATCCACTGCCATTTTTTCAAACAACAAACAAGCCTCTTGTGCATTTTTGTCTTTGTACGAACCTTCACATGAAGCGTTGACAAGAGTTTTTGTAGTCATATTCAACCCTCTGAAAAATATATGCATTTGATCAGTAGTGTTAATACCCAAATGCGGACATTTTCTAATCAACTCTTTGAACCGCTCCCACGCCTCATGAAACTCTTCATTTGGTTTTTGGGCGAAAGATAAAATCTGAGTTCTCATGTCAAGGGTCTTAGAAGCCGGATAATACTTATTTAAAAAATTTTCGCTAAGTTGGGCCCAAGTAGTAATGCTTCCAGATGAGAGTGTGAGGAGCCATCTCCTTGCTTGATCTTTTAGTGTGTATGGAAATAAACGCAGCTTAATAGATTCGGCTGAAAATCCCCTCACCAAAATGTTTTTGCACCCCATTAAAAATTCTGCAATGTGCATGTTAGGATCATCAGATGATAACCCATGAAACGTAGGTAGAATATTCAACATGTGCTGTTTTATTTCAAATGCAGTCCCTTCCTCCACTGCCGGATATGTAATGCAACTGGGTATATTTGTGGTATGGGCAGTCAGTGAATCACCCAGGGGCAAACCTGCCTCTGGAATTACAAATGCCATTTTTTCTTTGTTGTGCAGGTCCCCAAAAAAGACTGATTTCAGAAATGTCTCCTGCAGAGGACGAACCCGCTGCAAATTTTGCTCTCTGCGTCTCCTACCTAAATTCTGCTCAAGTTCTGGATCAAATGGAATCAATTTCTGCATTGTTGTACAGGTGCTGACCATGCACAGATTTCTAAAATCTGCACTGATGTACTGTTGTAATCTGCAAAAATAAAATAAAAACGAAAATTAAATTATTATTTTTTATATGTATAAACAGCAATAACTAATTGAAAATCTGATTCGTAGGGATTATTTTAAATAATCCCCAGCAACGGCGCCATTTTCTTGATAGGATTTTTATTACTTATGTGAACGGGTTTAAATCTCCTATTTTACTTGCAAGAATCACAAGGTTATTGTAGTATAAACGGATCTCGCAAGGTCGTCTCCACAGGGATTATTAAATAATTCGAAACTAATCAGATTCCATTTAATTATTGTAAAGTAGAAATTGGGGTGATTGATTTTATAACCTAATTAAAATAAAAATGAATTTAATTAATTAAAATAAACAATCTGTAATATTAGAGCTGTAAAGAAAAGAAACAGTTTTGGGAGAATAAAATTAAGAAAGCACTAGGGTTCCACCATCACCTAGCAATCCTATTAATTTTTACCAATTACTTATGATCTACACATGCCACTTTGAAGGTTAGATTTTCCTAATTCATATTCTACTTGGAACCTCCAACATAGAACGTATATCTAACATGCAACCTGTCCGAACGTTCGGATCAAATCTGAACATGAAAGACTCATTATGCTTTATGAAAATCCTTTGAAAAACCATGCAATCCTTAAGACGTGATATTCATCCTAAGTGAAATTACAATTATCAATCACAAGAAGCCAACATCAATTTCAGGGAACCTTCCGACCAACATTGCATCAAATCACTTTTCTAAAAACTCTAATGGTGATTAGGCATTAACACAATTAGATAGTTTTTATCCCAGTGATTAACAATTCAAAGTACGCATGCAATCAATCATAAGCAATTAAATAAAAATCACATATTCATGCTAAGGCTCAAGGCTTCGCCCTAGCAATAGAAATTAGTTCCGCATACTCATAATTGAAATCATAGAAAATATATTAAAGAAAAGGATTGAAAGCACCTCCAAGTAAAAAGTCTTCAAAACCCTAACAATTGTCTCTGTCTCCAAAATTGCATAAAAGAAAGCGTCCTTAAAATTGTAGACGGCTAAGCAATATATTTGCCAAGCCACCCCCCAAACCCTAGGAAACATAACCTTAAATTAAATGATAAAATTCGTCTAAAATATGAAGAGCCACGTTTTGGCCCATAAGCTGCTCCAAAACTGGCCCAATATAGTTGGATCTAATGTTTGGAATAATCTGAACACTTTTCCAGAAGGCCACGAACCCATCCGAGGTCATTTTGAGCTCCAAAAACGCAATTTAAGCCTAAAAACGTCATTTTCCAGCACTGCGCACTGCTTCTTTATTTCATCGCCAGAAAATAACCGCTTTGGTGGAAAAATCCCAAATTATGATATGATCAAGCTAAGTGACTCACGAACGTCCTCCAACTGGAATTACTCCAAAATTCGTCCATTTGGTCATGTTTTGCTCCAGAGCAAGTTGAAAGTCCTATATTGAAAATACAATTCAAAGTATCAAAATTCTTCCAAAATATTAACCAAAATATACTAAGATTAGGGTAATATATATAATGTAAACTATACTCATCATCTCACAGGAAAAAGACCTTTCTTAGATTGTTCCATCTGGAACCTACTTAGCACCTTATCTATATACATAGATTGGGATAATCCAATTAATTTTTTAGATCTATCACGATAGGGCTTTATCCCAAGTACATAAGATGCATCTCCTAAATCTTTCATGTGGAAGGTTTTGGACAACCACACTTTTACAGAAGAAAGTACTGCAGTGTCATTCCCGAATAGTAATATGCCATCTACATATAACACTAGGAATACCACTGCATCCCCAACGACTTTTTGATAAACACAATTGTCGTCTTCGTTTTGAGTAAAACCAAACGTTTTGATTTCAGTATCGAAATGAATGTTCCAGCTCCTGGAGGCTTGCTTAAGTCCATAAATGGACCTTTGAAGCTTGCATACCTTAGCCTTTTTAGACTTGGACACGAAACTTTCGGGTTGAGTCATATAGAGCTCTTCCTCTATGTAGTCGTTCAGAAAGGCCGTCTTCACGTCCATTTGCCATATCTCATAATCATGGTACGCAGCTATAGCAAGCAAAATCCGAATGGACTTAATCATGGCTACATGAAAGAAGGTTTCTTCATAGTCAATCCCTTCTCGTTGCCTATAACCCTTGGCTACTAGTCTAGCCTTATAAGTCTCCATGTTCCCATCAACGCCTATCTTCCTCTTGAAGGCCCATTTATTTCCAACAGGTACTATACCTTCTGGAGGGTCTACAAGAGTCTAGACCTGCTTTTGATACATGGAATCCATCTCGGATTTCATGGCCTCTTGCCATCTCTTTGAATCAATGTCGAACATTGCTTCAGTGTAGTCTCTTAGGTCTTCCTTTGTGTCATTGTCACCTAGAAGGTGCAATTCCCCAAAGCCATTATTTAAGCCATACCTCTTAGGTGGCTTGCTAACCCTTTCAGATCTACGTGGAGCTTGGGGTTCAGGAACAGGGTTGTCAACTTGTCGAGTGCTTGTTTGTGGTTCATCATTAATCTCATTAATTTCCATCGTTCTACTTATAGTTCATTTGAGAACAAATTCATCCTCTAGAAACTTAGCAGTTCTGGCGACAAAAACCTTTTGGTCGCCAGGATGGTAGAACTCATATCCCATAATTTTGTCTAGGATATCCCACAAAATAGCACCTAACTGATCTCGCTTCCAGCTTAGTAGCTTCAAGCTTCTTGACATATGCTTCACAACCCCAAATCTTAATGTGATTAAGACTTGGCTTTCTTCGATGCCATATCGCATAGGGCGTCTATGAAACTGACTTGGAAGTTACTCTATTAAGCAAGTAAGCTGCTGTATATAGAGCGTATCCCCAGAATTTTACTGGTAGATCTGCAGAACTCATCATAGAACGAACCATGTTTATCAAGGTTCGATTTCTCTTTTCAGAAACTCCATTAAGTTGTGGAGTTCCCGGTGGAGTCCACTGTGATATTATTCCACACTCTTTGAGATAATCTAGGAACTCGCTACTTAGATACTCTCCCCCTCGATCTGATCTTAGGATCTTTATCTGTTTCCCAGTTTGCTTCTCAACTTCATTCTTGAATTCTTTGAACCTTTCAAAGGATTCTGACTTGTACTTCATAAGATACACATACGTCAGTGTGGATTAACCTTAGAATTTCAGTGGCACGCTCTCCTTTCCCAGTGAATGGAGATTTGGTCATCTTCCCTTTCAAGCAACATTCACAAGTACCCATTTGGTCATTACCTAATGGGCGGAAATATCCGTCTTTCGACATCTTGCGAATCTTATCAAGGTTCACATGTCCAAGTTTAAGATGCCACATCTTTTCTTGGTTAACTTCTTCTCTAGCCCTTTTGGGTTTTGAGGTATTCCCGCTTTCAATACAGTGCATCCCACTACTTGTCTCATGTGAAAAAATCCCTCTATCAGATTACCATGAGAGATAATACGACCGTTCAAGAATAAAGTGCAATTAATTGTCAAACAATACTGAGTGCCCATCTCGTAAAAGCTTAGAGATAGAAATCAAATTCTTTATACATGAAGGAAAATATAAACAATTTTTAAGTTCCAAGACTTCCCTAGAGGGCAGTTTAAGCATGTAGGTGCCTATTGTTTTAGCAGAGATCTTAGTGCCGTTCCCAACTTGCACAATCATCTCCCCATTGCGCAATGTTTTGGTTTAGGGTCCCTGCAACGAATTGCAGATATGTTGACTAGCGCCTGAATCAAATATCCAGGAATTGGAGCTCATTGTAAAAACACTTTCTATGACAGAAATAATCCCTTCAAAAGTTCGTGTCATAAGGCTCGCAATGCGTACCCTGTATTTCTTCTTCCAACATTCATCCTTTCCACAATGAAAGCATGTTCCTTTGGATTTTCTTGCCTTCTTCTTATGCAACCTTTTCCTTGTGATTGCATGCTCACTCCCACTGTCCTTTTTGAAACCTTGTTCAAACTTACAACACATGTCAATCATCTCGGTAAAAGTATGATTGAATCTATTCACTTTATAGTTTACAATAAACTTAGTGAAATCATCCGAGAGAGATGCAAGGAAAAAGTCTTGGGCCATTTTCCCATCGATGGAATTTCATAACCTTTCAAGCTTTTGAAAGATCCTTTCCATCTTTTGTCCATGTTTATGAACCGATGCCCCCTTTGCCATTTTGGCATTCAATAGACTACAAACATTTGAGAATCGTACATTACTAGTCTCAATGTCATGCATCTTATGCAAACTATCAGCCAAGGCACAAGAGGTGTCCATGTGCTCATGCAGCTTCTTAAGCTCCTCACTAAGTGAAGTGAGGATTAAGCATTTGGCTTGTAAGTCATCCTCATAGTGTCTATCATAATTTTGACATTCCTCATTTGAAGCTAGTTTAGTAGGAGGTACATGAGGAGGGGATTGCTTAAGCACATACAATATGTCTTTCACCTTTGAGACATTCTCAATGTTGGGATACCAAGCAAGGAACGTTGGCCCCTAAGGCCCCTTTTGTCAAGTATAATGGTGGGTGTCATTTTAGGCATGTCGTTAACTACATAACATAATAGAAATCGTATTAGATTGTTGATTTTAAAACTACTTGATTGGGTCTTAAATCAAATAGTACCACCCACTATTTTTGGCAAATTCCATATCCCTCAATGGAATTCGAAAGTTGTTTGAACTCTTAGCGGGGTATGGGAGACTCACCATTAGCAAGCCCACCTCACGATGATACGATGTTGGTTAGCAAAAATAATGATGAGAGAATAACGCTTTAATCATTTACAACACTTGTATTTACCCATCTAGTTTGGCCTCTAGAGAATGATGCCTCACAATGATATGATGTTGGCATCATTGCACTTAGTTAAGTTATTCCCACCATGCTAGTTCGTGTAGGGGTTCAAGAATAGCCTCACAATGATATGATGTCGGCCATCCTCGTTGCCTACCTCACTACATCATGTATGTATATATGGACTCCTCATGAATGTAAGCACATACTTTGAACTCCCCTATGATAGGGTGAAGCCATTGTAGGAGTCACAAACGATTGGAGCCCATCATGGTGGAAGGCCTACGAAGAGATGTTCAAAATATCTCTCGCTTATCAACTTAATATTCGTTTTGTTGAGGGAGTAGTGTTGGGCTACATCAATTTTATTTTAATCTTATTAAAAGAACTTGGGCCTATCACAACCATTGGTCCAAGTTAATATGAATTAGTAGTATATAATACTCCCACTATTTCGATGAAACAAGCGAGACTATATGGAACTACTAACAAATGCTTTGCATCCTCATATGGACTATATAATCATATTAGGTCTTAGGATGATTATGAACCGTTTGATTTGATCCAACACGAGCCTTGTGTTGGACCTTGGGTTTAAGGTAGATAGTTGTTGATTTTAGTTACATGTTTAATCTAATTAAACCGTTATTTCCTATTGGGCGTTGGACCCAACTATTCCAATTTGTATACATATAAACAAAAAGGAATACTTGAAATAAAGAGAAGGGCTTATGCTCTTTTACAACACAATTGATGGACTTATGTCCATTTACAACAATTTGAACTAATCAAATTACATTCAAATCTAAACTACTAAACCCAAACATTCATAATGTAAAGTGGCCAATTACATAGCTCAATTATCCAAGCCTTTGGTTCATAATCACCCTTTTCTTAATCAATCACATTAACTAAGAAAGCAACTTAAACAATTGGTTTTCGGATTCATAGAATTGATTTAAATGGAACTAATTGAAATGAAAATCCAATTCTCATTAAAGAGACAAAACCATTTTGTTCTCATCTTATTTGGGCCAAAAACAATGACCTCAACAATTGGGCCATTATTTGGGCCAAAAACAATGACCTCAACAATTGGGTCACTTTGTAAAAACACAAGAGTCCACAACTTCATGTAACTACAACTAGAACCCAAAATTTTAACAATAACAAAAACATCAATAAAGGAGTAAAACAATTTGTCCTTTAGAGTTTTTGGGCCTTAACGTAAAAACGTAAAATTTTTGGGCCAAAATACAAATACACAAAAGTATCAAAACTTTATGTAATTGCATAAAAGGCCCAAAATTACCCCCACTTGGGGTTGGCCGGTTTTAGATGTGAAAAAGTAGTGTAAAAACGTTTTGGTGATAAATCAAAACTTGAAAGATATTTTGTGCAAGTGGAACATGCAAGTGGATATGTAGGTGAGGATAAAGGTGATGGGTATAGGTTGTAAGAAAATGTTTTGTGAAACATTAATAGCATTTATCATCCCTCACCAATAATCCATCACCCATCATAAATAAACCAAAACTTTATGAAAACATCAAACATTTTGAAGCAAAACTCCAAACCTTTTTGTTCTTGGTTAGAAACTCAAGAACATTGAAGAACACACATGAAAACTCATAAGAGCTCCATGAATGTTTTCACTCATTAAAACTCAAATTTTCACAACACAAAAGAGGTTTAATGTTGGAAATGTACCCTAAAGCCAATCATTTGATGATACTTTACGGACATTTCACATGTTAAACTAATCTAGTTCAACATATAAAGGGCATAGATGATTGTTTGAGCCGTCTCATATAAATGTTATATGCTTAAACGATAAAGTCCAAGGAATATGTGATTGGGAGAATATAATCTAATGAAGTTAGATTCATGAGACCATTCTTTCGTAGACACATCCTAAACGTTCCTGATCATAGGATTGCCAATTGGGCGTTGACAGTCCGTTAAGATCAGTACGTACTATGTCTTCTCTCAGGGAGAGTGATTAGTCTCGAGTCATTGGTGTGTGTGACATCAAGACAAGTACGGTAGGTGCTCAATAGAGAATGAGTTCACTAAACGCGATTAACGAAGAGTTCTCATATTCCATGTCACATGAGAACTGATGGTTGGGATAATGCAAAGTAGTCCTTTGACCTGAGGCATCATAGTTGTCTTGTGGTTAAGACCTTGATCTTTGATTATGTCAGAGTCATCCCATCATGAGGGTTTCCACGGCATCGTTGGGGTCAAGTGACTTAGCTATGGAGACAAGTGAATGCGCAACAAGGGATCTCTAACCTTCAAACCGTTTGAAGGAGAATACTCTCTGATATGATTTGAATCTCTGGCCAGAGTATGAATGAGATTGGGGAATGCGTTCCGAATCACATTCAAGGTAATCATATAAGCACAAGACACACATTGGATAGTAGACATGAGAAAATAAACTATCAAACCAAACAATGTGGTCAAGAGTATTAGATTAGAGAAAGACCGTATTGCATTTGTAATCCCGAACTGAATAGGTTCTCTAACCTCTTCTGATTAGCTTGGGTAACCATGATATGCTGCTAGGTGTCACTCATGGTTTGTGGAAGCCCTAAACGTGTGTAAACACTAAAGGGAGAATTGAAAATTGTTTCAATTCACAATCGATGTAAAATGGTTTTAATCGCCCACTACCTCGCTAAAAGGAACCTAATGGATCGCACACCATAAGAGGTGGAGATTGGAGATTAAACGGAAATGAGTAAGAATGATTAAATGGTTTAATCATTTATTTATGGCAAGGATTAATTCATATGTTAATTAATCAAACGAATAAGTTCGTTAAAGACCTCGGGATAGTTTTGGACCTTAAGGCCCAATGGGCTTCGAACGTCAAGCCCATTAACTTAAGTTGTATGACAATTTAATGAATAAAGATTCATTAAAGCCCAAAAGCCCAAAAATCCCTAAATGGCCGGCCATAGTGAATGAATTAGGGTTTTGGTTATTTAGGTCACTTAAAGAAGTGACTATATAAATGACTTTATAACTAAAAATTCATGAAGTGAAAATAAGGGTTTTATTTTGGGGAAAATGGGTGAGAATTGTCTCTCCATTTTCTCTCTAAAGAGGCCAACACCTTGGAGGGTACATCTAGCAATCCTACTACTCCAAGGTCACTCATTTCTTCTACAATCTAACCTTGGTGAAGAGACTTAGAGGTTCTCAATTTTGGGAACTTGGAGAACCTATTCTTCCATCCAAATCCATGGATCTAAGAAGCAAGGAATGAAGGCCCTATCTCTTTGGGTGATTAGCCTTTGCTTATGCAAAGAGGAATCTACAAAGGTATTAATTTCAACTCACTTTGTTTTGAGTTGATTATTGGTTCACCAATCTACTAGGCTTTGAATTTCTTGGTTTATGTTTTGTTTTTAAGTGCATGCAAGCATGATTCCGCCTTTTAATTGTTATTAGCATGCTATTGATGTTGCTTAAATGAACATGTTTTCACAAAATAATTCCTTCAAGTGGTATCAGAGCCTAGGTCTAGTAGTTGGTGAATCCTTTTGGGTTTTGTAGTTCATAAGTTTATGATTTAAAAGTTGTAATTGTTACAAGCTTTATTCTTGCTTCTTTGAATGTAAATTTTGTTTGAAAATTTGCCATCTCAAATGTTGTAGATGTAGTTCATATGAGGATGAATATTGGAGCTAAAATTTGGTGCCATGATTTTAGGGATTTTCGGCCAAATCCAAAGGGTGATTTTTTGGGTTCATGTTTGTCTTGTTAAAAGTGTTTTAAGGTGACTTTTGTAACCCCTAAGTACCCTAGGATGTTAACACCATTTTGAATGGTGAAAATTTGAGTTTTATGGCTTGAAAACATTCATGGAGCTCTTATGGGTTTTCATGGATGTTCTTCATTGTTCTTGATGTTCTTGCCAAGAACAAAAAGGTTTTGTGTTTTGATTCAAAGTTTTGATTATTTCATAAAGTTTATGTTATATGTTTTTCAAATGATTTATCATGTATTTAAAATGTTAGATATTTGATTAAATAGCAATAGAAATATCTATCATCATTATGAAAGGTAAAAGCAAAGGTGATAAGAATTTCTTTTCTTATGCACCACTTGATTGTTTTTGACAAAACTAATAAATCAAAACACACACCACACCTTTTATCCCTAAAAACCGGCCACCCTATTAAAATAGGGTATTTTTGGGGCTTTTATGCAATTACATAAAGTTTTGATACTTTTGTGTATTTGTACTTTGACCCGAAAGTTTACGTTTTGACGTTAAGGCCTAAAAACGCTAAAGGACAAATTGTTTTGCTCCTTTAATGAAGTTTTGAATTTATTTAAATTTTGGGTTCTAGTTGTATTTACATGAAGTAGTGACTTTTGTGTTTTTACAAAGTGACCCCAAAAGTTTATGTTTTCGCAATATGGCCCAAAAAGTTGTGGTTATTGCATGATGGCCCAAATAGGATGAGAACAAAATTGTTTTGTCTCTTTAAATGAGAATTGGATTTTCATTTTGTTTAGCTCCACTTAAATCAATTTTATGGATACAAAATCCAAATGAAAATGTTGCATTCAATTTAATTAGTTAAAATGTTAATTAATTAAAGGATGATTATGAACCTAAGCCTATAATAATTGAGCTATGTGAAAGGCCGTTTCAAATTTGTTTGAACCATGGGAATGTGTAGATTAGATTTTGGTTGTAATTTGAATTGTTCAAATGTTGTAATGAGCATAAGCTCACCTTTACTTTGAAGTATTTCTTTCTTGCTTTATATGATATGCATGAAAATGAAGTAATTGGGTCCAACGCCCTAAGACAACACGCCTTAATGTGATTAAACGCGTAACTAAAATCAATCTCCATCCCTAGACCGAGATTCAACACAAGGCTCGTGTTGAATCTAAACAAAGGTTCATAGTCATCCTAAGGCCCTAAGGCAACTATATAGTCCATTAAATGAATGCAAACCTTATGTTAGTAGTAACATATACTCTTGCTTTAAAAACCGTTTTAAAAGCATAGTGGGAGTATTATGTACAACTAAAACAATCATATGGACCAATAGTTGTAATAGGACCAAAATTGTTTTAATAGAGATTAAAATGTATATTGATATGTGATGAGACCTAAAACCCTCAACCAACCCAATATTAAGTTGAAAGCGTGAGAGTGCTTTGAACACTCTTTCGTGGCCTTCCACTGTGGTAGGCTCCGATCGTTTGTGACTTGTACACCGGCTTCACCCTATAATGGGGGAGTACAAAGTGCATGCTTACACTCAGGAGGAGTTCTATATACATACATGATGAAGTGAGGTAGGCAACGAGTTTAGCCAACATGATATAATTCTGAGGCTATTCTTGAACCCCTACTTGAACTAGCATGGTGGGAATGACTTAACTAAGTGAAATGACGCCAATATGATATAATTCTGAGGCAATCATTCTCTAGAGGCCAAATAAGATGGGTACTTGCATTAGTTGCAAATGAGTAAGCGTACTCTCTCATTATTATTAACGCTAGCCAACATGATATAATTCTGAGGTGGGCTTGGTAATAGTGAGCCTCCCATAACCTACTAGGAGTTTCATCCAAAACTCTCGAATTCCTATGAGGGATATGGAATTTGCCAAAAATAGTGGGTGGTACTATTTGATTTAAAGACCCGAATCAAATGGTTTAAAATCAATCAATTTATATACGAGAATGGTTGACTTTGAAGAAACCATCTTTGAGATAGTCTTGGTTTCAATTAATTCGAAGATTGCTAGCTACAACTAAATGGTGATTCAATGTTTGGACATAATATGGGTTTCCGAAACCATTATTAAGATAGTCTTGATAATATATGTCTAAAAATATAAATCACAAGACATGTAAGTTGTAGAAATCCATCCATCATGGATCTTAGCAAGTTAGTGGGAGCTATTTGCATTTTATGAGAAAAAGGATCAAATCGTTTGATTTCTCATAAAGATGTAAATGAATCTTTTGTTTACTAGTTTTACAAAAGATTAGTGGGAGTTAATCATGTTCCTAAAATTTAAATATATATGATATATTAATTTTGGAAATGAAAAGAATACTTCTTCGTTAAAGTTATGACTTTAATACATTATATGAAGATAGAATGTATATGGGAGATATAGTCTATATACATGGGATGGAAATCTATAATGATATATTTCATGATATAATTGGATTATATCAATCCCTAATAATAGACAATGGATGCTAGGGAGTTTCTCATATGATGATAAACTTCAAATAGAAGGACGATTCTAGTGAGACTAGCAAGTTGCCCTTCTCAAAGGGAACGTGCCCCTTTGACTCCCAAAAAATAATGCGTAAATTGAATCCTTTATGAACGTGCCCCTTTGACTCCCAAAGAAATAATGCGTAAATTGAATCCTTTATGCATACGCAGAAAGGTGATTTATGTATTTCATATTGTATGAAAAACATTGATATGAGTTGTACCTAGACACGGTACAAGACGATATCAGTGCAAGCCCAGGATCAGAACCATGGCAACTGTCAAGTAAGTACTTAAGTATTTAAGAAATACTAAAGGATAAATTCCTCAAAGATCGAGGAAGAATCAAAGTAACGTAATGGAAGCGTAAATGTATTAGATTATGAATCTAATCCATCATTGGATGTTTCTTCATTATGAATGAAGAGATAAACAGATATCTCTTTATTATGACTAAAGAGATATTTGGATGGAAACATTAAAGTAATGACTTTAGTGTGTTCCATTATGAATGCAAGATATATTGCCATATAGAAGTTTACAACAATGTCGTTTGGATGGGAAAGTTCATTTAAGAACTCTCTATTCGGTTCCAACCAGAAAGTGTATGACACTAATGGGGCGATAGCTCAAGCCTGGGAATCAAGATCTCATCAAGATCCGAACACAAATGAGAGACTGAACCACATGATTGAGAATCATGTATAATGGTGACGTTGTTATTCTCAAGGTTGCTTCTGTGGATAACACATATAGATATACACTGTCTAGGCCTACTATTCAGCCATTTATGAAATGACTTCAGAAGAGGTATCATCAAGATGACCAAGCTGATTGGCTCTAGTGCAAGTGGGAGATTGTTGGAAATGTGCCCTAAAGCCAATCATGTGATGATACTTTACGGACATTTCACATGTTAAACTAATCTAGTTCAACATATAAAGGGCATAGATTATTGTTTGAGCCGTCTCATATAAATGTTATATGCTTAAACGATAAAGTCCAAGGAATATGTGATTGGGAGAATGTAATCTAATGAAGTTAGATTCATGAGACCATTCTTTCGTAGACACATCCTAAACGTTCCTGATCATAGGATTGCCAATTGGGCGTTGACAGTCCGTTAAGATCAGTACGTACTATGTCTTCTCTCAGGGAGAGTGATTAGTCTCGAGTCATTGGTGTGTGTGACATCAAGACAAGTACGGTAGGTGCTCAATAGAGAATGAGTTCACTGAACGCGATTAACGAAGAGTTCTCATATTCCATGTCACATGAGAACTCATGGTTGAGATAATGCAAATTAGTCCTTTGACCTGAGGCATCATAGTTGTCTTGTGGTTAAGACCTTGATCTTTGATTATGTCAAAGTCACTCCATCAGGAGGGTGTCCACGGCATCGTTGGGGTCAAGTGACTTAGCTATGGAGACAAGTGAATGCGCAACAAGGGATCTCTAACCTTCAAACCGTTTGAGGGAGAATACTCTATGATATGATTTGAATCTCTGATCAGAGTATGAATGAGATTAGGGAATGCGTTCCGAATCACATTCAAGGTAATCATATAAGCACAAGACACACATTGGATAGTAGACATGAGAAAATAAACTATCAAACCAAACAATGTGGTCAAGAGTATTAGATTAGAGAAGGACCGTATTGCATTTGTAATCCCGAACTGAATAGGTTCTCTAACCTCTTCTGATTAGCTTGGGTAACCATGATATGCTGCTAGGTGTCACTCATGGTTTGTGGAAGCCCTAAACGTGTGTAATCACTAAAGGGAGAATTGAAAATAGTTTCAATTCACAATCGATGTAAAATGGTTTTAATCGCCCACTACCTCGCTAAAAGGAACCTAATGGATCGCACACCATAAGAGGTGGAGATTGGAGATTAAACGGAAATGAGTAAGAATGATTAAATGGTTTAATCATTTATTTATGGCAAGGATTAATTAATATGTTAATTTATCAAACGAATAAGTTCGTTAAAGACCTCGGGATAGTTTTGGACCTTAAGGCCCAATGGGCTTCGAACGTTAAGCCCATTAACTTAAGTTGTATGACAATTTAATGAATAAAGATTCATTAAAGCCCAAAAGCCCAAAAATCCCTAAATGGCCGGCCATATGTAGATGAATTAGGGTTTTGGTTGTTTAGGTCACTTAAAGAAGTGACTATATAAATGATTTTATAGCCAAAATTCATTAAGGGAAAAATAAGGGTTTATTTTTGGGGAAAATTGGTGAGAATTGTCTCTCCATTTTCTCTCTAAAGAGGCCAACACCTTGGAGGGTACATCTAGCAATCCTACTACTCCAAGGTCACTCATTTCTTCTACAATATAACCTTGGTGAAGAGACTTAGAGGTTCTCAATTTTGGGAACTTGGAGAACCTATTCTTCCATCCAAATCCATGGATCTAAGAAGCAAGGAATGAAGGCCCTATCTCTTTGGGTGATTAGCCTTTGCTTATGCAAAGAGGAATCTACAAAGGTATTAATTTCAACTCACCTTGTTTTGAGTTGATTAGTGGTTAACCAATCTACTAGGCTTTGAATTTCTTGGTTTATGTTTTGTTTTTAAGTGCATGCAAGCATGATTCCGCCTTTTAATTGTTATTAGCATGCTATTGATGTTGCTTAAATGAACATGTTTTTCCAAAATAATTCCTTTAGTTAATATCCTAGGGTACTTAGGGGTTCCAAAGTCACTTTAAAACCATTTTAACAAGACAAACAAGAACCCAAAAAACCACCCTTTGGATTTGGCCGAATTTCCCAACATACATGGCACCAAATTTTAGTTCCAATATTCATGCTTAAATGAACTACAGCTACAAAATTTGAGATGCTAAATTTTCAAGCAAAATTTATATTCGAAAGCAAGAACAAACGTGTAACATTTACAACATTTAAATCACAAATCATGAAAATCACAAAACCCAAAAGGATTCATCATAAACTAGACCTAGGCTCTGATACCACTTGAAGGAAAAATTTTGTCCTAGCTAAGAACATATGAGAATATTTGAACACATATGCAAACTATTAACACATTAAAGTAGGCATGCATTCAAAAACAATTCTAAAACCCATGACTTTCAAAGCCTAGTGAATGGTGAACCATAAGACTCTTTAACAACATTAAAGAGAATGTAAGGTTTTAGAGATTCATTACCCTTGAAGCTCATCTTTGTTTACACAAGGGATTCCCCCAAGTGGAGGGCCTTCAAGTCACCTCCTAGCTCCTTGGATCTTCCTTGTGATTTTATTCCTTTTTTATTCTCCTTTGCTTTTTGAGGATGTGAGGAAAGGATCTCCAAAACACAAAAGATTTGGTGTCTCTAAGTCTCCACACCAAGGATGAGGTGTGAAGAGGAAATGGATGACTTAGAGAACAAAAGATTGCTAGCTAAATCCTCTCTAAGTGGCCGGCCTCCTTGTAGAGAAAAAGAGAGAATAATGTTTCACCTCTTTGCCTCAAAGAAAACCTAATGAGAAAATAGCTATAAAGTTGACTTTATACTACATCACATTTGAGTGGAAAACTTGTAATTAATTCAAGTTTGCATCCACTATCCCTTATGGCCGGCCTTGTCTTTGTTATTGGGCTAATTGCCCATTTTGTTTTAGTTGTCATACAACTTAAACATAATGGGCCTTGTGGACCAAAACACTTTTGGGCCCCGAAACCCAAAACCAACTTAAAAGCCCAATACGAACCTTTCGTAAAATTAATTAACTAATTAATTAATCTTGACCATTTTTCAATTAAACCATTTAATTGTATCTCTATTTGGTTTATATTTCTTCACTTTCATCCTTACTCGGTGTACGATCCATTAGGTTCCAATTAGCAAGGCAGTGGGCGATTGTTACTCTTAATGATCGATTATGAATTGAAACTACATTTCAATTCTCCCTTTGATTAAGATTAGTTTTTGCTAATCTTTAGGGCTTCCACAAACCATGAGTGACACCTAGCAACATGTCATGGTTACCCAAACTAAGTAGAAGTGGTTGGAGAACCTATCCAGTTACAACTACAACACAATACGGTCATTCTCTAATACAATACTCTTAATCACATTGTTTGAGTGATAGTTTGTTTCATGTTTACTATCCAATGTGATACTTCTCTATATCTTAGACTCCCGAATCATATCTTAGAGTATTCTCCTTCCACCATGGAAGGTTAGAGATCCCTTGTTGTGCATTCATATGCCTACATGATTAGATAGCTTGACCCCAACAATGCCGTGAACATTCTCGATGGAATGCCTTTGACATGATCAAAGATCAAGGACCTAACCATTAGACATTTATGATGCCTCAGATCAAAAGACTAATTTGCATATTGTAACTAATGAGTTCTTACATGACATGTATGTTCGAACTCTCTTTTGATCGTTGTTCAGTGTAGGCGATTACTCTTTCAAGCACCTATGTGTTTGTCTTAGTGTCCAACACTAAATGACTTGAGACTAGTCATACTCACGCTTGAGTTGACATAACACATACTAACCTTAGCTGATTGTCAATGCCCAATTGGCAATCCTATGGCTAGGAACGTTTTAGGAATGAACATAAGAGAAAGATCTCGTTAATCTAACTTATTTAAATCACTTCTCTCTTAGATCAAATACATTCCTTGGATTCCCTTATTGCTTAAACACATGATACAATAAATAGTGATTAACAATATGCTTTGCCTTTCATTAAACATATAATAGTTTAATACATTAAGTATTCCAAAAGCTATTACATCAAATGAGTGGCTTTGTGGGCATACTTCCAACAGTTATCAAGGCCATAGCCAATCAGGGGACACCATGTTTTCCAACGCTTACAATTCAGATTGGAGAGATTATTCAGATTTCATATGGGGAGAACCTCAACAATTCCAACAAGATGGGTATTGGCAGCAAGAAGAGGAATTCTATTCAAGACCTATGCAGCCACCACAACAATCTGCCCAATTCAATTCAGGTACGTCTTTGGATAATGATATGTTTAATAAGTTACTCACCTCTTTGAACCAGGAAGTAGAAAATGGCAATAAAGTGATGCAAAATCAAGCCAAGAAGACGGGAGAATTGGATAAGCAAATTGGGCAGATTATGGAGTTCATGGCATAAATTCAAGAGCAAAGTGAACTCTCCAACTCAACTATTGAAAATTTGAAGGAAGATTTTGAAATCCATGATGCTATCGCTTTGGGAAGTGCTATGGAGGTTGGAGGTGAACCCAAGACATCCAAACCAAGCCAAAACATGGATGAATAGCTGTTGCTCGAAGAAGAGGTGAATAACAAGGCCACGGCAAGGGAAGAACCACCCATGCCGCAGCCCCATATGCCCTCTATGCTGTCCACTACAACCACGGTAAGCCTAAATTCAATTTGTCCTGACCCCGTTTCACCAAATGTCCTTATTCCTTGCAGGATCATGCAATCCAAGGAAGAAGAGGGTGAGAAAGGCATCTTCGAAACCTTTCCAAAGACTCAAGAGCAAGAAATGGATGGGGAATGTCTAGAATTCATCAAAGAAGATACACTTGAGACGAAAATTCCCAAAGAAGTTGGATTTTATGACACGGGACAAGTCATAACTCTCAAAACACCAAATTTAGCCAAGTCCCATATCCCTGCAACCTTCAAAGATGTGGTGTTCGTAATTAAGTTTGTGTTGGAGCAAGCAAGTAAGCCATCTTCTCCAACTTTGATTTTATTATATACTAACTTGCTGATTTTGAAGATTCAGGCACCTACACTAGAATTTAAACCATTGCCGAATCAGGTCAAGTATTACCGTCCATTCAAAGATCAATTCCATGCTATGGACCCTATCCAAGTTTAGAAGGAAGTTTCGTCCGGTTGGAAGACGTTAAAGCAAGCGCTTCTTGGGAGGCAACCCATGTATTCAAATAAGGAAGATTTTTTAATTGCTCCACAATCAGTTTTGCGTTTCTAAAAACCTTCCCTTTTCCGTATTTTTATTTTGCCATGATTATCATTTTTATTTGTTGCTTGTTTAATTGTTTTTGGTGTGGGTTTATTTTTGAAACACTGACAGTTATGCAAGGTATTTTTACATTCATAAAAATGAAAGGAACATTAAGCAGATAAATACAAGAGGGAGCCTTCACAAAGGCTGTTTAGGAGAAGTCTCAGTAGTCGGCGAAGCCTCAGCAGTCGGCGGAGCCCCAAAAGGAGGAGGCATCGGAGGTTGATCATTTGGAGCTTCATTACACGGTACAGCCCCAGAAGACGAAGGCAAATGCTGTTGGAACAAACCCATAAACCTCTGATGATCAAGTAAAATCTGACCATCAGATTCCGGCATCTGGTCAATCTTCCTCTTCGTGTTTGTGCATAATTATGTGCGAGCCTGTGCAACTGTTTATTCTCATGTTTAAGCCCTCTAATCTTCTGCTTGAGACTCATCACTTCATCCGCCAATGATTCAACTTGACGAGTTTGGGTAAATAGGCGTTGGGCCATATTAGACACGGAACCTGCGCACTGCACACTGAGAGCCAAAGAATCCTTAACAGCCAACTCATCAGACCGTTTGGCAAGTAATCTGTTATCTTTGGGAGTGACAAGGTTCCTGGCCACCACCGCAGCTGTCATATCATTCTTCGGCACCGAATCCCCAACGATAAGGGGACCAGTAGGGGATATGAAGGATGGGCGCCATATGTTGTTTGGAGAAGGCGAGACTGCCTCTTCACCAAGGTTCAAGTCAAAATGACGGTCGGAGGGGCCAGACATTTTCAGAGGTGTTAAAAAAATAAGAGGGTGGACAAGTCAAGATCGTAGAAGTGCAAGAAGGGAGTTTTTACAAGCAGAAATTCAAGTGTGCTTTGAACGTCCTGCGTACCTCTATAAAAATCAGCACTCGATGGGATTTCAGAGATCGAAGAGGCGAGCTCAAAAATCGAAGAGGCCAACTCAAAAATCAAAGAGGCGCTAGCTTTCTCAAAAGCTGGGCTTGCTCAGAAACCACGACCAATCTTCTTTTCCAGATTTATCCGCACTTGTCACATGCAACCTCTGCACTCGATAGGATTTCAGAGATCGAAGAGGCAAGCTCAGAAATTGGAAAAGCATCTACTTTTCCAGACGTGTCAGCATCTGTCACATGCAGAGTCAGCTTTGCGGAAATCACGGGCAATTTGTCGAAGCGCCGATTCCAGATATCGAAGAGGCACTTGCTTTTTCAGACGTGTAAGCGCCTGTCACATGCACACTCAGCCTTGCGAAAATGACGGGCAATCTGTCGAATATCTCTTGTGAAGTAGAAAGCACGTGAAGTTTACTACTAAATCATCGAACGGTTGCTGACAAGAGCGAAAGAATAGTACCGGTTATTAATTCCTATAAATGTCACCCCTCACCCTCCATTGCAAGGCAGACATACTTAACCCTTCTTTTTCTTCGAGAATGCCTTTCTAACAAACCCTCTCGAGTCACTCAGTGTTCCTTATTCCTTGGGGTACCTCTGCAAAAAAAACTCATCCAAAGCAAAAGTATTTCATATCATGAAGGTTGAAAGCAAGAGTATCTCCTATCATGCTTTCTCCATGTCCTTCTCCTTGTCATTATTTTGGGACAAGGAGAAAGAGAGCAATCAGCCAGCACTTGGTATCAATTTTCCGATCTAGAACCGACTGCCTGGAACCCCTTCCTGATTGCTTACCTAGCCTTGCTCTCGAGTTCTCATCTTCATCATTTTATGTTTCCTCTTCATCTACCACATCTGCCTGGGGAACAGATAAGGGAAGTGAAAATGATACCTCGAAGCATGTGGAGATAATTTGCCAATTCATCCTCAGCTAGGGACAAGGAGAAAGAAAGCAAGAGGTGGGCACTTGGAAAGATTGAAGAAAGAAACAGACCAACACCTTTACCTCATGCCTGCCTGCCGTGCAGAAGAAACAAGCAAAGAAGAATGCAGACTGCATAATCAAATCAACCCAGCAGAAAGAGTCTGATTTGAAACCAAGGAACTCTGATATTCCTCGCTAAGAATTCCAAACCAGTTCGAGATCAAAGCTGTGGAAAGTCAACAAGATCATCTATCTCCAAAACCAGATTTGCGTTCTTAAACTCTGATGTAATGAAAGTTAAGCACTCAAATTAAACCCTCTTTTGACAATTGTAGTATATGTATAAGTAGGGATCGTTCTGGACCGGGGATTAGGAGGGATTGCTAATCTAAACTAAACTGACTTATGATAGGAGCATATTTATGCGACTGGGTTAGCTTGTTCTCATGCATTTATGTTGTTATTTCTTAGTTAATTATGTATTTTAAGCTATTTTCATGTGTTTGTAGGTCCAAAGGGTTAATGTGGCAAATAAGTGCATTTTGGAGCATTTTGGATCATTTTTGGGCATGGAATGGATAGCTTTTGCTTGGAGCAAAAGGAATGGACGAAATTTGAAGTTTGTGCATTATCCTCTCCCTATAAATAACCATTTTAGCACACTCATTTCAGCCAACACATTCACCTACCACTACATACACTCATTTCACCTAATACATCCACTCATTACCACCACCCATTACATCATCTTCCTAGCCTATAAATACATTCATCCACCCTTCATCAAGGGGGAGGGAGATCAATCCAAACACATCCATTCATCTTCACATCCATTCCTCCATACAAACAAACCTTCAAACACTTACCAACACCTTGTACCGTAGAAAAGGAAGGGAAAGAAAGTGCTTAGACGTGCTTGCTGTCCAACTTGGATCGTTGGAGCGTTTAGGTGTTTTCTTTCTTTTGTTTCCAATGTTTAAATTCATTTTCTTTTGTTTTGTTGTGAATATGAGTGGCTAAACCCCTCTTGGCTAGGGGTGATTTCAAAGCCATGATTATGTGTGTAATATGATTTGATAAATTCCAGTTATGAACTCTTGAATCGTAAATGCAGTTGGCTTAACTATTTGATTGATAACTTATTTGTATTTGTTAATTAAGGGTCGACACTTAATTGGCATGCATAAATCCGTTGCTAGAATATAAGGAAGTTTCACATAATGGTTACAAACTTATATTCACATGTAGTGAAGGTCGCTTATAAACGATTGCGTTAAGTTGAATTCCTAGCATGAGTGATATGATGCCATAGTTGCAAGTGCTTTGTCAATGCTTATGAATTTCATTAAACGTAATGATCTTTGATTGTATCTCTATTATGATGTCATGTAGGGAACTTTAGAAGAATGTTTTGGGTTGTCGAATGATGTCATCTAATCCAATAAAACAAGGAAAATCTGAGAGTTAATTAGTGATGTCACGATTAATGTGGAGTATTGTCATTCATAATTCAATGAAGTAGTAACTGGAAATCGAGTTATTTGCATACATGTCATGTGTGGAGAAAAAGCCTCTAGCTATCCCATCCATCATCTTATTTCTCAAATTTGTTTTACAATCTGTCTAGTTTTTCATACTTGTTTCTTTGTTTCAACTTCGTCCAAAACTCAATCCCCCCTTTACTTTAGTGTGTCTAATTATTTATAATCTATTTTAATTCGTGTTTTTAAATGTTTTGATTCAAGTAAAAGTTAAGTTTCGTCCAAAGTCATTCCTAGTATCTAGTTTAAGTTTATTTAGTTGTTTTAAGTTGTTTTGAGTATTTTAAGTTTGCTTTAAGTCTTGTGAGTCTTGTTAAGTATTTTTAAGTTTAGTTTTATGTTTTTGAGTCAGTTTAGAGGTTATTAGCAAGCCCTCCTAATCCCCGGTCCAGAACGAACCCTACTTATACTTGTACTACAATTGTCAAAAGAGGGTTAAATTTGTGTGTTAAGATAATTTTCGCATCAACTTACAAAAAGAAACTTAAAAACACTTAACTAGACTCTATAGACTCAAAACACTTAAAAACACAAGCTAAAACAAATTCTAACTAATTAGACACACTAAAGTAAAGGGGGATTGGGTTTTGGACGAAAATAAAGTAAAACAAAACATAAACTAGAACTAAGCAGATTTGCAAAAAATTGGTTGTTTTGGATGGATTAGTTAGATGTCCGTTCTTCACACATGACACACTTGTACATGAATCGATTTCCAATTCCTTTTCAATAAACTATTATGCTCAACACCCCAGATTAACCGTGATGCATAAATTAACCCTCATATTTTTCTTTACTCATTAAATTGGATGAATGCATGCGACAACCCAAATCATTCTCTAAAAGTCCCCTATATCAATGCATAATAGAGATACAATCAGAGATCATTACGTTCAATGAAAATCATAAGTGTTGACGAGACAATTATAACTATGAATGCATGATACAATTGCCAAGATTTCAATTAACGCGATTATGGTAAACGACCTTTACTACTCATGAATATAAACTTGTAACGATTAGGTGAAACTCATTTATATTCTAGCATCTAATTCATGCATGAAAATTAAGTATGCATCCTTAATAAACATACAAGAATCGGTTATGAATAAAATAAATAATTGAATTGCAATCATAACTTATCAAATCACAATTGGAAGAAATCAATTCATATCTCAAGCATGTTCATGGCTTCAAACTTCCCCCTAACTAAATGTGGGTTTAGCCACTCATAATTGCAACAAAATCAGAAAATGAATTTAACATTGGAAACAAAAGAAAGAAAACACCTAAACGCTCCAACGATCCAAGTTGACAGCACGCACATCCAAGCACTTTCCTTTCCTTCTTTTGCTACGGCACAAGGTGTTGGTGAGTGTTTGAAGGTTTGTTTGTATGGAGGAATGGATGTAAATATGAATGGATGTGTTTGGATGAAGGTTGTATTGAAATGGGAGTGAAT
>VIEB01000851.1:30819-188193 GCA_006547085.1 Malus baccata | reverse complement strand
AGGTCCTGTGTTTGAATCTCTCTTTCCATAGTTTAGATGACTTTAGTGTAAATTATCCTACCGTTTGTAAAAAAAAAAAAAAAACAGTACTCATTCGTAGATTTTGATGTACCGGACTTATAACGTGCGTGTCACCTCACCTGCAAGTTAATAAAACTAATTGAAGATTAGAAATTGGCTACTCCAAACACATAGGTTGAAACATCCAAGTTAATTAATTAGTAGCATGGACACAGTTTTAGTGGACCAACTTTTATCCGACGTACCGTGTAATATATTTTCGTGCACCAGCCCATGATTCTGACGTACTGTGTAATATATGTTCGTGCACCAGCCCATGATTCTGACTGATCTATATATCTTTAGGAAACAGTGACATGCATCTTTAGAGTAATCCCCTCATCCATCTCCATGCCATTTCCTTTTCTAGTTACCAGACACTAGATGAAAATCGAGAAATGGTTTGGAAATTTCTTACGCACATGCATGGGCTTGATTTTTGTTCGGTGCCGACAGTGTATGTTGGGGTTTCCTATTGTGGTGATACAAATCAATCAATCACGCGCTTAACATATTCTAGTTCTGTCAAATGGTAACTATATATGTCATTTACGTGTGCATAACAACATTATATAGCGATGTGCAAATATCGTGTACTATAAAAAATATTTTCAAAGATAAATTGAACCCTTAGATCATCTCTAACTCTTGGAGTAAACCTCAAATTTTAGGTTCTAAACTTACCCCAACTTGCTCCAACCTTTAGGCCAAATATGAGTTTAACCCAAAATTCATTTATGCTGCAAATTTAGCCTAGGAATCTTCCGGGTTAGTGGAGCTGGCCTACCATATATGTGTACTTTTTTTAGTTTTATATTTATAAATTTATTGAATCTAATGGCTAAGATCATATATGATCAAATCCAACGGTAAAAAAAAAATAAAAATCTAACGGTCCAAATTTAAATTCAATGGCTAAAGTAATTAAAAGAAAATTATCTTGGTTAAAACCTAAATTTTTTTAGTTAAAAATTTTAGGTTTTTACCCAAGAGTTGAAGATGGTCTTGGCATTTACCATTCCTCAACAAATTAAAGCATAATCATTTGCAGAAGTTGGCAACAGCAAAGCAATTAATCGCCCAATTAGACCATCTCCAAAGGAGATATCAAATTTTAAACACAAATTTTAAATTTGAAGGCTTATGTGGTACATTGATCTTTTTATAAATTTTGTTCTCCAACCGATATGTCAAATTTAAACTATTATTTACTTTTTATAGTTGTAATTAACATTTTAAAACAAAAGATAACTATTAAAATTATAAAAAGCATTTATTAATTACTAAAAATAGATTTAAATTGCTGTCAAATTTGATAGCAACTTTCTTTGTTGCCTTTCCATGTCAAGCCACATAGAAATTGGTGTTTCAGTTGAAAAGCACTAATGATGTCTTTTATTACTATTATTACTAATATGAACTTTTTGACATATCCTTTGAAGATGCTCTTAGACGTTTAAATGAAAAGCAACCAAAAATAACAAAAGTGATTGATAGTTAGCATATTCTTTTAATTGTTTTTGTAATCCATATAGCATTAAGGACAAAATGTCCACCGAGATTGATCCTCGTGTGTCACTTCTACTTGGTTCTTAATTTCTTCTAAGAGTTGTCAAGAAAATACTTAACAAAGTTTATTTTATTGCCAAAGAGGCAACAAAAATAATTGAATGAGCAGAAAAGTGAAATATAGAAATTAAATACACAACATCATGGATTTGGATTCGCTCCGGACTTTAGTGTTCGGAGCCTAGGGATCAAATCATTTGGGTTGCACAAATTCAATCCAACGGTCCTCATTAATTCATTTTTCTGGCCCACCACACAAACTAACGACTCTGATTTCTTTTACACACCAATCAACGGCCCATACGATTTGATCTTTAGGCTCCGGACACTAAGGTCCGAAGTGGATCCAAATCCCAACATCATGATCTCACTTAGAATATAATGAATATATTTTGGGAAGGTAATTGCTTTTTTTATTTCAATATATATACAAACATCAACCAAATTTGGGATGCCTTAGGCCTTGAATTTTTTTTAACTTTATTGCAGAAGATGTAAACATTTCAATTAGAATCTAATAAAACTTACCCCTTTACCAAAAAAAAAAAGGTTAATAGCTTAAATTGTATATTAAGTTGCATGGAATGAAATCGCAAATAATTGTTAATATTGGGCACTTTTAGGCCACATAATGGTGCAAGTTCAGCAAAAAAGTCACGAAAAGCTTAAGGTAAGGCCAAAGCCCAAGGTCCAAAGGGTTTAAACAAAGATTATACAAACGTTCAACCCATAATTATTATTTTATTAGCATGGTGTGATTGTAAATTTCCATCACGATTTCGTACCTTTGCATGTATTTAAGCTTGGCTTGGAGTATTTTTACGGCAATCAAGCTTCGAAATGTGATTGAGCTTGCATGTGCGATTTTTAAGCCCTAACAACAACACTCTATAGTTATAGCAAATAACCATTTCAGTAGTGTTACATACACCAAATTTGGGCACTATATGATGTCACACATTCTACACCCTTATAAATTTTTATTACAATTATTAATCAAATTCTAACTTGAAGTAAAGCACAAATTTAATTAGTGCCACATCCATGCATAAACCTGGGTGTGCCTAGCATTATTCTTTGGAAACAATCAAGTTGGAAATTTGGAATGTTGCAATCTTTATATGCATTCTAATTTTTTCTCTCCTGCAGCCTCATTTCTCACATTTTCTAAAATAGAAACTATAGCACTGTAAGTCTTAGCTGATGTACCTTGCTTTGGCTTGGGGCTGGCAGCAACCTCTCCCCCCTCCTAGTGCCCATTCTCCTCCTAACCTCTCCACCTTCATACCCTCTCTACTCCTTGCTTCCCATCCCCTCTTTTTCCCCCCACCACTCCCTTATGACCCTCCCTCTCTTTTTCCCTTTCTCCCCAATTTTTTGTGTTGCGTGTTGAGGATAGTGGTCCAATGGTTAATAAGATGCCACTTGTCATTAGATAAGAAAGGTTGTTAGATTAGGCAGTTATAAGATAGCTTAAGAGATCAGCTTTAGTATGAAAAAGAATATAAGTATGTAATGATCTCTAACAGAAAATGTAATGAAATTCTTGAGTATTGATCATTAAAATCTCTCTCTTTCTTTTTCTCCAAGCTATCTCTGTTCTTATCTTCTTCATTGCTTTTTCTTCTTTTTCATCATATTACAGTAAGGTTTACATGGTATCATCGCCGGAATAACGAATCGCTCGGTGATCGATCTTGATTGTATTGCTTCCGCTATACATCTTTCCTCTTTCTCTGATCCTAATTCATTTCTTCTCGAGTCTTTTGATTTTGCTTCTTGAGCATTGATTGGGCAAGAACTAATTTCTTGCACACCAGGTGTTTGTTAAAAGGTCTTTGGGTTTTTGAATTCGAATTGTTCAATAATGGTGACATCTTCTCAGCTACAGATTGTCTAGACTTTGATGATGGCTCTTATCTCCATAGTTTCTACTTCTGTGACAGCCAAGCTTGATGAATCCAACTACTTGACTTGGAATTTCTAGGTTCAATTGATGCTCGAAGGTCATGGAATTATAAGGTTTGTTGATGGGTCCATGCCTTGTCCTTCAAGGTTTCTTGCNATAACAATTCTACTCGAGGGATTCTTGGTTCTTCTCCATAAAGTCAATATCCTTCATCCAATTCTCAAGTGTCACCTTGCCAAATTTGTGGTAAATATGGCCACTTTGCTAATACATGTAGATTTCAGAATACTGAATCTCCAATTCCTGAAGGTTGCCAAATCTGTGGAAAAAGAAACCATAGTGTTTAGTTTTTCCATTTCAGGAATTCAAATGGTCTATCTTCTCAGCCATCTATGAATGCATATCATGTTAATGCTTCAGCACCACCTTTGGGACAACAAGTGAATTCACAGCAAGTATGGCTTACTGATTCAGGTGCTACCAACCATATGACTGCTGATCTGAGCAATTTGTCTTCTAGCTACACCATATCCATCCACATAAATGATTCAGATTGCTAGTGGTAAAGGTCTGAGTGTGTCTCATGTGGGCTATACTGATTCAGTTGTCTTCTGCTTACAAATTAAAGCTGAATTATGCACTTTCTATGCCTAAACTCACTCAAAACTTACTCTCAGTACATAGAATATGCCTTGACAACAACTGTTGGCTAATTTTTTATGCTTTTTGCTTTTTGGATTCAGGACAAAGTCACAGGGAGAGTATTGTTCAAAGGCCTCTGCAATAATGGATTGTACCCCATTTCTATACCTACAAGACCTGCATACTCCAAACCAATTTTTCCAGTTGCTGCATATCTTAGTCATAAAGTTAGCTCTAGCCTATGACATAGCAGATTAGGTCATCCCTCTAACTCTATAGTCTCTCTTATTCTTAAGAAATCCAACATATATATAGAACTATATTCTTCTCCAATGTTGTGTTCTACATGCTTAAAGGGAAAATTTAGTAAATTGCCTTTTGCCTCTACCTTGTCCAAATCCAATAAACCCTTTGAGATTGTTCATAGTGATATGTGGGGCCCTTCCTTGTCTCTCTATAGAAGGGTTTAAATACTATGTTACTTTCATAGATGAGTGTACAAGATACTGTTGGATTTTTCCTATCAATAATAAAGCAACTGTTTGTTCCATCTTTGTTGCCTTTTATCAGTTTGTGTTAAATCAATTTTCTGTATCCATTAAGACATTACAAAGTGATGGTGGGGATGAATACATAGGAAAACTCTTTTCTAGTTCAAAAGGGAATAATTCATCAAATGCCATGTCCTCACACACCAGAAGTCTGGCTGAGAGGAAGCACATATACATTATTGAAACTTTAATCACTTTACAACAAGCTCAATTACCTCCTAGTTTTTGGTCCTTTGCTTGTCAAACCTTAGTCTACCTAATCAATAGAATGCCAACTCAAACACTTAATCATAAATCACCCTTTGAAGTCTTATATGGATATGTTCCTGAAGTTAACTGTTTAAAAATTTTTGGTTGTTCATGCTACCCATTTTTAAGACCATTTAACTCTACTAAGTTGCAGCCCAGAACCAGTAAGTGTGTCCTTCTTGGTTATGCTTCCAAATACAAGGGATTTATATGTTATGAAGTGTCTAGGAAGAAAATCTTTATCTCTCAACATGTTATATTTGATGAAAGAGAGTTTCCTTACCCATCTTTGGCTAGTACACAACCATTGCCAGTGTCTAAACCACCACATATAACAGTGTCAATACCTATTCCAATTCCTAATTTTCAAAATGTGCTTATATCTCCAGTTTTACCATCTCTCACATCACCCCCATCACACTCGAGTCCTCATGAGCCTCATTTAGTACAACATTCAACACCACCAGATTATCCCCTACCTGTTTCCATATCACCAGTACCAAATCCTCCAATACAACAACATTCACCACAATCCATTACTGCAATTGAACATTCATCCTCCTCTATTATCCATGTAACTCCTGAATTCCAACCGAAGAGACTACAAGTGGTTCTTCCGATTCCTCCATTAAACTTGCATCCAATGCAAACTCGCTCAAAAAGTGGAATTTCCAAGAAAATGGCTCTCTTAGCAACAATTCATGAGAATGGTGGAGTAGATTTATCAATGGCTGAACCCGCCACATATAAGTCAACCTTAAAGAGTGAAGTTTCGTTCAATGCAATAAAGGAAAAGCTATCTGCATTATATTCTCAGGGCACATGGACTTTAGTACCTTTACCTCCAAATAAAAACTTGGTTGGATGTAAATGGGTATTCAAGATTAAGAAGAATGTTGATGGAACAATTGGGAGATATAAGGCTAGGCTAATTGCTAAAGGTTTTAATCAAGAAGAATGTATTGATTATGGGGAAACTTTTAATCCAGTAGTTAAACCAACTACTGTGAGACTTGTGTTGGCCTTGACAGCTAATTTTGGTTGGAAACTAAGACAATTAGATGTGAAGAAAGCATTCATCCATGGGATTTTACATGAGGAGGTTTATATGTCTCAACCACCTGAATTTCTTGATTCTCATCATTCAGATTATGTTTGTAAACTCCATAAGTCTCTGTATGGTCTTGAGCAAACTCCATAAGTCTCGCTTATTTGCAATGGTTTGATGTGGTCTCGCTTGTGTAGCGGTGATATTATGTGTGCTCCAGTATAAGTCTGTTGCGTATGCCGTCATTGTGGTAGATTTGGACCGAAATGCTTATGCTAGTGTGCAGTGGCGGATCCAGGAAATAATATTATGGGGGTTAGAAGGAATAGCGCGCGCAACGCAGAAATTTTTTATACCAGAAATAGCATGCATATCACCATTTCATCGAGTCTTGGTAGGCCTGAAGTCATTTGCAAATGCATACTACAGACATGTTAATGTATGCAAAGGGCAACACCCAAGGTATTCATGAACATTCATCGAGTTTTGGTAGGCCTGAAGTTTGTTGAAGGGCAAGTATGAAGCCAACTCTAATCTTCAAAAGGGCAACACTCAAGGTATCCATAGATATTCACTGAAGTTCGGAAGGTCAGCACCTAAGGTATCTATGGATGTTTATTGAAATTCGCACTTGGTAGCCGATTAGGGGTTTATTACTATTGCTTGTTTATTCGAATTACCTCCAAATCAAATAAATGATCAATGGAGATTGTACCCATGTGGCAACCCTTATAACTGTTACTGTTTATAGTTTGTAATGAAAATTGCTATCGTTTCTTGCAAAAAAAATGAAAATTTTAATCTTAGAATAAGAAACTACAATCCTACTTACGCCTATCTCTTAAGAACACCTAATATTTATTAGGTATCAAGCTTTTACATGTAAGCGACAAAAAAGTTAATTTCATGTAAAATCTTTTACTATTTTAAAAGTTCTTGAGATGGTCCTTTTTATTAATAATTAAGGCAATACAAGATGTGGGATGGGCAGGCAAAAGCTTCCTATATTCATGTACATTGTGGATTTTGGGTTGGCTTGGGTTTTTGCCTTCAAACATTGAAGACAAGTTAAATTTTGGTTTGCTTTGGTTTTGGTTTTTGCCTTCAAACATTGAAGACAAGTAAAAGTGCACCCTTCAAACATTGAAGACAAGTTAAAGTCGGGTTGGCTTTGGTTTTTGCCTTTAAACATTGAAGACAAGTAAAAGTGCACCCATAATACGAAGCAGATAGTAGGCAAAGTGTGATGTTTGTGATGGAGTATTGAAGTGTGATTTTTTCAGACTGTTGACTAGTAGGATTATCTGTTTCAATTAGTGATCTTTTAGGGTGGAGGCACATAGTTTGAGCTCAAGTGTGTGAAAATTTGTTTATGAAACTAGTTGTAAACACAAAAATTTCTATAATGAATAAGATAATAACATGTGTACAAAACAATATTTGTATTAATGAGTTTTTATGTTAACGACACTTTATCTTAGACGGAATATGATTTTCCAATGGTTGTGGCTTGATCTTGAGATTAAAATGGTATTGAAATTGGTAACCACATATATTATATAACCAGTCTTCCAATATTAATTATTCATATTTCTACAAGGACTTATTTTTCCAATCATTTCTTATGTTGTCACTCAAGAAAGCCGGCCCAACGGCAATTAGAGCCACTGTTCTAAAAAACGGCCTAGGCGGTGATGAGCCGAGGCGTTTTCTTGCAAATCGGTTGGAAAAATCGGATCAGCTCTAGGCGGGCTAGGCGGCTAGGTGGGGTAGGCAGACAAGTAAAAGTGCACCCATAATACGAAGCAGATAGTAGGCAAAGTGTGATGTTTGTGATGGAGTATTGACGTGTGATTTTTTCAGACTGTTGACTAGTAGGATTATCTGTTTCAATTAGTGATCTTTTAGGGTGGAGGCACATAGTTTGAGCTCAAGTGTGTGAAAATTTGTTTATGAAACTAGTTGTAAACACAAAAATTTCTATAATGAATAAGATAATAACATGTGTACAAAACACTATTTGTATTAATGAGTTTTTATGTTAACGACACTTTATCTTAGATGGAATATGATTTTCCAATGGTTGTGGCTTGATCTTGAGATTAAAATGATATTGAAATTGGTAACCACATATATTATATAACTAGTCTTCCAATATGAATTATTCATATTTCTACAAGGTCTTATTTTTCCAATCATTTCTTATGTTGTCACTCAAGAAAGCCGGCCCAACGGCAATTAGAGCCACTGTTCTAAAAAATGGCCTAGGCGGTGATGAGCCGAAGTGTTTTCTTGCAAATCGGTTGGAAAAATCGGATCGGCTCTAGGTGGCCGCCTAGGCAGGGCTAGGTGGTTTTTTTTTTTAAATGAAATTAAAAAATAAAATAAAAAATCCTATCTAAGTCTAAGTGGTTTAAAATTGTGAACTTGTTGTACATTTGTCATCCTACAATACTCCTCACTATGGTTATATGACATATATGCTTAATGTGTTTTTAAATTTTGGACTTGTTGTATACTCTTTTTACATTTTATCATTTTTCTTTATTATCTTATTCATGGATTTCATACAAATATAATTTTTTGTATGTGTCAATATGCACTTATTTACAAGATATACAAGAAAATTACCTAAATCTGACTAGGCGCCCACCTAGACCCCGCCTAGCCGCTAGGCGCCAGCCCGCCGCCCGACTAGCACCTAGCGTTTTTTAGAACCTTGATTAGAGCAATTCCACCCCTAAAAAAATGTGCCAGCACCCAGCCCATTTATCTACTCAGTGAACAGTAATAGACCCCAATGAACAGTAATAGGCCAAAGCATCTCCAACCCTAAAAACAATGCGCTGGCACCCAGTATAAAAATGCGTTGGCACAAGCGATCTCCACCCCTACAAAATGCGCTGGCACCCAACCCATTTAAATTATTTTTTATAAAATAATAAATAAATAAAATAGTTTTAATTTCATATAGGATTTTTAACCAATCTCGTCATGCCACGTGTCATTAGCCGAACATACTATTTTGTGAATAGATTTCTGCTAAGATTTTCAACCAATCTCAACACGCCACGTGTCACTTCTTGTTTACAATAATTTAGCCAAGATTTTGATAAGATTTTCAACCAATATTGTGAAGTCACATGTCATTATCCGAACGTACTATTTTATGGATAGATTTCGGATAAGATTTTCAACCAATCCCGACGCGCCACGTGTCACTTCCTGTTTACAATAATTTAGCCAAGATTTCAATAAGATTTTCAACCAATTTTGTGATGCCACATGTCATTATCCAAACGTACTATTTTGTGGATAGATTTATGATAAGATTTTCAACCAATATTGTAACGCCATGTGTCATTATCCGAACGTATTATTTTGTAATAGATTTAGATAAGATTTTAAACCAATCACGTAGTGCCACATGGCATTGTCCTAAACCTCATCCTTTTTTTTTGTCCATATAAACCCTACATCCCTACATCCATCCTCACACCAAACTCAATCCTTTTTCTTAGCTCAGAATCCTTCTTCATCGTTTTCAAATCTTGAGTTCTTACAATGTCTTCTTCAATGAGAGTGTATAAACAGTTGCAGGAGCAACAGAAAAGGTTGTTGGCACAACAGGAAGAATTGGTCAATCTCGAGGAAGGCGGAGGTGGAGATGAGGCTTTCGCAATGGAGGAGGATGAGGATGATCACCATAGAAGGCAGAAGGCCTCATATTCTTGCCGTGTCATGGAAGCTGTGGGTCAGATAGCCAAACCCAGACGTGCCGCAAATATCGATAGAAGAAGGGAAATACGAGTTAAGATCTTTTGGAAGATTATTTTATTCTCAACAGCTTATTCCCTAATCATGTTTTTAAACGTTGTTTTAGAATGCAACGAAGTTTGTTCGACAAAATCATGAGTGATGTTTGCAACCATGATCCATACTTTGATAAAAAAGATGATGCTTTTCATGTTCTAGGTCTTCTTCCCGAGCAAAAAATTACGGCTGCCTTGATAATGCTTGCATATGGAGCATTTGCAGATCAAGTGGATGAGATCGTGAGGATGGGAAAAACAACTATTCTGGAATCCCTGATGCGGTTTTGCTCTACCATTAAATCCCTCTACACCAATGAGTACCCCTAGAAACCCACACCGAGGGACATGTGAAGGCTTCTGAGGAAGGGTGAAATGCGAGGCTTCCCTGGCATGATCGAAAGCATTGATTGCATGTATTGGACTTGGAAAAATTGTCCAAGTGCGTGGTAATGAGCTTATGGCGGCAGAAAATGAACCAAAAACATCATTTTGGAAGTGGTGGCTTCATTTGATACATGGACTTGGCATGCTTTTTTTGGTGTTCCAGAAGCTCAGAATGACCTAATTGTCCTTGCCCAATCTTCAGTGTTCGACGAACTGCTGCAAGGAAAATCGTTGAGATACACATATTGGGTTAATGGTAATAAATATGAGGGACCATACTACCTTGCAGATGGCATTTACCCAAGGTGGTCAACATTTGTCAAAACAGTGCCATATCCACATAGTGAAAAAGAAAAACACTTTGCAAAATGTCAAGAGGGGTGTGGGAAGGATGTCGAGCGTTGTTTTGGTATCCTGCAAGCTCGTTGGGCGATTGTTAGGGCTGCAGCTAGAATGTTTGATGTCGAGGCTCTTCGATCTATCATGATGACGTGTGTTATTCTCCACAACATGATTGTTGAAAATGAGTATGATTATGATGTCGTCGATGAATACGAGCCGGATCCGATGAACAACTCAAGAACACAAATCTACTGTGCTCATGACCGGACTGAAGAACCCGTGCAACACGAGTTGTTGGAACGGGATGGACATTATAATGAATTGATTGTTCAGCGGTACACTTTGTTGCAAGAGCCATACTGGCATGTAACCCGCCAGAATGACTTGATTAAGCACCAATGGGGATTGCACGAAGGCGAAGATAATTAAAATGAGGCTTGTGGTTGAAGAATAAAGTGTATTTTTTTAAAGTAATCTTATTTAGTGTGTTTTTTTTTAGTTTATATGGTGAGGTTATGTAATTTTATTTGGTGTTTTTTTTATAAGTTTATTTTGTGAGTTTATGTAATCTTATTTGGTGAGTTTATGTAATGTTATTTGATGTGTTTAAATAAAGTACAAAAAATATATTTGAAATTTCATAAAGTTCTAAAAATAAATAAGAAATTACATAAAAATTACATAAGAAATTAAACAAAGTTCTAAAAATAAATAAGAAATTACATAACATATTAAATAAAGTACTAAAAATAAACACGAAATTATACATAGTATGTGGAGCTAGGATATGTAGTGCTACGATCTTCGTTGCTAGGATTTCTATAGCTAAAACCCCCTCGACTTGTTTCGACATCTATTGCACGTCTTCTTCGCACGACCTCTCTTTTTCCGATGTCCAAAAATATTTTGAATTCGGAGACAGTCCTATTAGAGGCTTGTTCATAGTGTCACGATCTACTTGAGCTTTCATTTCTTCTCTAAGCATCTGATTTTCTCCATGAAGTGCTTCTCTAATCATCTCGTTCTGTCGATTAACTATTTCTCTTTGTCTCTTAACTGCTGCATCATGGGCCTCAGTAGCTGCTATTATTGCTGCCATATCAGCATTTTTTTTCCTCATCTATAGCCTTTTCTTGCGCCATGTTCAGTTCACCTTGGCGAGCAAGTTCCTCCATATATTTAGTGTAGTCATTTTAGGAAGAACTACCTTTTTTCTTTGATGCCTTTTTACCTTGAGGCCTGAGAGACTGACGAGTCGATTGGGTCTCCGACACTTGTTCAGGCGTCCCTTCTGTGTCTTCAAATGTGTCAGCTTCTTGTTCGGTCGTGTCTGCTTCTGACGAACTATGTAGATCCATACTGTGCATGACAACTTCTGGACCGGTTGCCACAATTTTGTATCTGGGGCAATCTTTGACAATTTGCCAACATTCCCATTTGTTGAATGATTTGTTCTTGTTCTTTGCATTGTAGAATGCTTGTGCTTGTAGTGTCTATAAAAATGTGGGATAAGATAGTATTAAAAAATGCGGGTGTAACACAAATAAATAAATTAAAATATTGAAGCGGGTGAAATGCATATAAATTACATAAGAAATTAAATAAATTAAAATATTGATGCGGGTGGAATGCATATAAGAAAATAAAAATATTGTCACCTGATCCGCTAAACTTGTCCCACTACACAAATTACCGGAAGCATGAGAGATGACATTTTTCCAATAAGTAAAGGATGTGTTGAGTTTTTTCCAACGACCTTGAATACCTTGACTAGTTCTAGCGTCTTTTTCATGTACATCGCTAAACGCTTTCTTAATTTTACTCCACATTTCTCCCTTATCCATCTTATTACCCGTAATTGGGTCATGAGTAGTGTGAACCCAACATTCACACAACGTAACATCTTCAGTGAGCTTCCACGAAGTCATTTTTTTCTCTCAAAGTGTACAAAATATTGAAATGTAGAAAGTGTAGAAAATATTGAAATGTGGTGTAAGGTGGAAGAAGAGGGTTAGCTATTTATAGGATAATTAATTAATTTTTTTTTAATTTTTTGTATTTTAAATTTTTTTCTTCATAATTTGTAGTATTTTTAATAAATTTTAATGTTGTTAATTAATCTGGACCGTTGGATTTGAAAAATATTCAATTCCAACAGCCAACGAGCAGCCACGTGGCCAACAGTCATAATTCTGATTATTGGGCCTTTTTTTTGGGAAAAAACGTGGACCGTTGATCTATGATCGGACGGTCCAGTTTAAAAATGAAATTCAATTTTTTTTTTATCATTGGAAATCCAACGGTCTAGAAAAACTAGCGGTTGGAAATCCAACGGCATAAAGTGGGCCACATCGCCTAACCCGGGTGCCATTTGAGTGCACTTGTCAGCAGGCCCCGTCTCTGATTTCTTGTCTCCTACTCGCGCCCACGCGCACGTGAAGGCTATGCGCCAGGCACAAAAAAGAAAATGGGCCGGTCCCTTGGTCAATCGATTTTAGGCTAGCCTGGAGACAGGCTTGGGATGGGTGCCGGTCTATTCCACGAGCTGGAGTGGATTAGGTGAGTCCCAACCTGTTTTTTCCACTGGATGTCGGGCTCTTTTGCTTCTAGTGGAAGTGCTCTTAAGGTGATCAAGGCCTGTGCTTCAAGCCTCTCACTTTGAAAGAGGTCTCACTTTATTTTATACATTTTTTTACATGTATCTTTAAAATGTCATCTTCCTCGACAAAAGAGAAGGGAAAAAACAAAAAATTTGCCACACAGTCCACGCCACCCTCAGGAACTTGGGTCTCTCTCCCTCCCTCTTCCTCTCTCTCTCTCCCTCTGATGCAACCCTCTTACGGTTACTCCGTATGTTACAGATGATGCGTCGAAAGTTGGGCTTCTCAAGTCCCTTCCTAATGCGGACACCAACTTGTTGCTGTTCCAAGCTGACCTATATGACCCTCAAGCGTTTGAGCCTGCCATGGAAGGCTGTGAGTTTGTTTTCCATGTTGCCACTCCGATGCAGCATAACAACCTAAGCTCTCAGGTCAGACACTAGTGCTGTTTTAGGTAGATAGCATTTTGTCCAATCCATTCTAGTCTCATCATGAACAATAATTTGATTCAATCCTGCACGAAAAACGAAGTGTTAGTTACAGAGGGGGCACTGAGTGGAGCGAAATGTGCAGTCGCATAGGGTCCCAAATTTGAAGAGGCCCCAAAATTTTTGTCATTTAATCTAATATTTATATGTAATAATGTTCTATATTTAAAAATTACTTTTGTTATGTAATAACGTTCTATCTTTAACAATTATTTTTGTTAGCACTTTAAAATTTCATTGTACACTCCTTATAAGCATATTTTTTTTACTTTCTAACACCTTAAAAATGGTATTCTTTTTACAATTTTATTATATAATAATGTTATATATTCAAGTGAAACTTTATAGTTCAAAATTTTTAAATTTTTTTTCCTTGTTTGGTTGTTTAAGATTGAATTGCTTTTGATTATTTAGTGAACGTTATATTTATAGCTCTTTTTACTTATTATTAATGATATTTTTAAACTTGCAATCAGTGAGTACTAAACTTTAATTTGATTTAAGTGATTATTTTCTAGTGTTATTACATTGTTCTACATTAAAAAAAAAAACTAATGAAAAGGGCTTGAAAACTTTGAGTTTTAATGATAAGGACAAAATAAAGGATAAAATGAATAGTAACATGTTTGACTTTTTAGTGTAAAAATGTGTTTTTTCGTTAAAGTGAACAGTACCACGGCATTTTCGTTAAAACTCCCTTTTTAAAACTATCTTAAGAGGGGCCCTTTCATAAATTTCGTATAGGGCCTCCAAAATCTGAGAGACGAAACTATCTTAAGAGGGGTCATTTCATAAATTTCGTATAGGGCCTCCAAAATCTGAGAGACGGCCCTGGTTAGTTATAATTTGAGGATTTTGATTATGCAGTACAAGGACACAGCTGAAGCTGCTGTTGCTGGGTTGAGAATCATTGCTGATTCCTGCATTCGTTCGCAGACCATCAAGCGACTCATCTACACTGCAAGCGTACTAGCTGCGTCGCCTCGGACAGAAGATGGGGTTGGATTCAAACCCTACTTTGATGAATCATGTTGGACACCCCTTGATGTCTCATTTCCTCATGGCACTGATTTCACAATGGTACCTCTTCTACTTGCTCTTACATTATTCATTCCACGATATATCAATTTCGCTGCAATAATTAACATCGAATAATTACGTTTGATTTTTAATCTGGAAATGTGCTCAAGGGGTATATCGTATCAAAGACATTAGCAGAGAAAGCAGTGCTGAGCTATAACGACATTGATGGTGGTAAATTAGAAGCAGTAACTCTTCCTTGTGGCCTAGTAGGAGGAGAAACTCTTCTCCCAAATTCTCCTCTAAGTGTGGGAGTAGTTATATCACAACTTACCGGGGACTTGAATGGTTACAATGCATTAAAATTCATGCAAGAAGTTATCGGTTCTGTTCCTCTTGTACACATTGAAGATGTTTGCCGAGCACATATCTTCTGCATGGAACAACCATCGATGAGAGGCAGATTCTGCTGTGCAGTTGCCAGTCCTAGTATCAAAGAAATCGCTGCCTGCTTCCAAGAAAACTACCCGGAATACAAGATAGCAAAAGAGTAAGGATCCAACTTTTAACTGTAATCGTTCTGAAACTTCTCCCTACTTTTAAAATTGAACTCCACGAATATTACCATTTTCATTCACGACTGAATTTATTTCAGATTCGCCGAAGGACCAGAAGAAGGAATAAAATGTGACTTTACTAAGCTGGTGAAGATCGGTTTTGAATACAAGTATGGCGTGAAGAACATACTTGATGACAGTGTAGCAAGTGGAAGGAGGTTATCAAAGAGCTCTCTTTCTCAACTGATTTAATTTTCAGACTGCAGAAACAAAAACATCATATTACAAACGCTGGTGTAATCGTGTTTTCGTTGTTAGGCTCTGCATATTCTAGTATTGTGAGAGATCCTCACTTATTGAATAAACAAAATCTTGCATACTCATTAGCATAACTATTTCAGAATTGTATGTGTTAAGACAAATTCATTCAGTCCAGTGTAAATTTAAAAAACAATTCAATCCATCTCACCCGTTTTCTCGGTTTTTCATACATTGAATGAGAAGATCCTCTTTCAAAAATATATTTGCCTTTTGCAGCTGCAGAAGTGTAAAAAAACACAGTGATGACTACAAGCAGAAAGAATTAAGCAAATTTTGGAGACGAAACACTTCGGTTTCCCGTTGTTGGGGTCAGTGGCAGATCCAGGAATTTAAGGTCGGGTGGTCCCAATATAATATTAAAAAATTAAACCGTAAACTACAACTTTTCATTCATAATTTTTGTACTAACAACATTACGAGCAACAAAGATTAAATTTGTTTATGATAAAATGTCATACCTAAAAATGTGTCATGATATTCAGGGTCTCTGAAGATTGGAGAGGTGATTGGTGTTGGCTGGTGGTGCCTTCGGTTGGGTGGGATGGGGATTGGGGAATGGCCCAATGGGAAGCAATTAATGGGTTATAAGAAGATTTGGGAAAATGGGCTCTTTTGAAAGTAAAGCCCCTATGAAACTTAGCCTCCCACGTGACTTAGAGATTGTTTTCAAACCCATAACAAATTGCACTGTTTCACTCAAATGGCTTGGGTAAAACGACTTCGTCTAGCCAAGTCATTTGAAAAGGAATAATCAGTCTTCTTTTTCTTCTCCTTCTGGTTTGTTGAATTCCAGAAAAGAGTGCAGCAGTTGCTCATCTCCGCCCTTATCTGCCCAGACTTGGGTGGTCATCGGAGTTCTTCACAGCCACTTATCCGAGTTTTTGGGTGGTCCTATTACCACCTAGGTCCCTTAATAGATCCCCCTTGGTGGGGTAAAGGTTCGATTTCAAGGTCTTTTAATGGTGAAGAACATAAAGTTAAGGGACTATAAATAACCAGTTTGAAACAAGGTTCTCAAGCAAGAAGAACTTAGTGAAGACACAACTACACGACATTGGTTGACTGACCTTAACCTACTCCATGTGTTTTAAGGCCAGTCCGTACAGAAATGTGAAAGGCTGCCATAAAGACGCATTTATTTCTAAGTTTTGCATCAAACTTGTTCATATAATTTTATTTCTAAGTTTTGCTTCAAAAATTAAGGGTCAATGAATCCTAAAAACTAGCCACTTCCCATGCATCCTAAAAATAAGCAAATGGAGATAAAATAAAGCAACGTGAATCAGCCACTACTAAGGAACATGGAGTGAGATATAGAGACTTGGAGCCTGACATGCCCCGATCCCAATGTTCCCCGAACACTAGGGTAGGTACGTGTTGGCTGACACCCGAGGGTGACGAAAGTCATTTATTTAAAACATGAGAACTAAAATATGAATAAGATAAGAGAAATTTAAATATAATTAATATGCAAATGAGGAACGTGTTCAGAGCATACAACTAACTAGAACACTAAAAGAAATAATATAAAATTAAATGAATAGAAGAATGGGTCCTACATTGAGAGGACTCGAAGATGCTGATGCAGAAGTGACTTGACACTGGAATTGTACGTCTCGATTCTAAATCATGAGGGGGTGCAAAACAAACATGAGTGGACCAAGTTGATATATATATATAATTAAACAGTTATTTAACGTACTAACCCCCAAAGTCTTACGAAAACTCAATAGCATAATATTTAATAGGTTTTCCGGATACCCTAGCATGCCATAAAACCTTTCATAAAACATATCTCGTATATAATGTGCTACTAGTGGTATCAGTATCGCCCGAAGGCATATAGAACTCTTCTTTCAGAAACTTCCTTCACAAGTATCAATCGCCCGTAGGCTCCTACAACACCCAACCCGAAGGTCAATATAAACATCAATCGCCCAAAGGCTTCTACAGCACCCAACCCGAAGGTCAATATAAGTGACCACTAGATAAGCACAAAACCATTGAAAATAATCTTTCCAAACGTAAGTACATATATCTTAAAAGCATCTTCATAGTATATCGTCATCCATCAGATATCCTACAAAGAACATGGGTTTGATAGAAAATATGGTATTCCAAAATATTCTAAGTAAGCATGATAATCATATAAAGTAAATCCAATTTACTCATAAAACATTATCTAAAACGTGATCATTAAATCATGTTTTTCATGTATGCATTTCTACTAATAAAACATGCATTTTAGAAGGGGTCCACTCACAGATACTTTGTTATCGAAGAGCCACGCAAACTAGCGATGACGGAACGCCACAAACAATTGCCCCTAAGCACATAAAGGGTACAATTAATAAAACTTTATTCAAACGATTGAATTTGGGAAAATGGACGTCAAAAATAGATTCAGGACGTCGAATTACCCTAAGAAGTGTCTTGGGTAAATTTCATAAAAGTTAACACATGGAATATTCCAGGAAATTCCAAAGAATATTTCAGAGAATATTCCCTGACGAAATGTTCCCTAATAGAATATTCCCTAATGGAATATTCCCCATAAAGTGTTTGGGCCGGTTAAGGTTTAGGGTTTGAAAGGTTAAAGGGTTTAGTGGGCCGAAGGCCCTAGATTACAAGGGTTTGGATTAGGCTTTTAAAAATGTTGGGCTTTAAGAGTTTGGGTTTAGTTTCAAACAAATAAAATAAATAAAAGGGGTTCGGGCTTTGGGGTTTACGGGCCTAAGGCCCGAGTTCTAAATGGCCCAAAGGCTTAACCAAACATTTGTAACTTTGAAAAGATAAATGTAATATAGGGTAATTCAAAATACTTATATTGAAAACCAAAACTGAAAATGGAAGTGGGTCTCGCCCAAACACACGTAACGTCACGTACTCCAAGAAAATATGCGTCTTTGAGTCGAGCCCCAATAATAGCGAATATTCCTGCTCACTTACTTAACGAACCCAATAAATAAGTTATCAACACAACAATCGGCTGCCCGCGATATCGACCACATATTTGTTGTCTCGATAAGCAAGCAGTAATTTTCTGATGGTGCACAATTTCACACGTCGTAAATTCGATCCACTGAATACCAATTCACAATACTCCTCTATCAACCAGTGTTGCCTGTAGAAAACTTTCGTACCATGTCGCAAAAGTGCCATACCAAAACTGAACAAAATAAGAACTGTCGTCGTAACAACTCCATTCTCCTCAATTCTTCCAAATGTGACCAACTACTCCAGTGCTTTGCCAACAAAGAACCCATTTGAAAATTGTACCTTGGGATTCAAGAGAAATGACTACCATGTTAATAGTAGACCCAAAAACTTGAGCCAAGCAAGCAGAAAATGAAAAATCACCTTCCTTAACAAGCAGTATCTCTTGGGAGCTGTTGTAATGCTCAATCCACCTCTCCATTTTTGCTTAGTTGTAGATTCCTAGTCAAACAAGGTCAAAGTTGGTGGAAGGACGAAGGACTCTCAATTCATCAACCTAAAAACTCTATGAGAGCACACACCATTTGAGAGCAGTGTAAATTCTACATGTGCTTAAGCCACAAGACGAGTGAACACAACGCGTCCTCCAAAGTCTAGATAGTTCGCGACTGATACCCTCAAAAAATATTCGAGCAATGAACTTATATCATTGGGATAGAACTATTAAAGTACGATATGATGCTTATGAATTGCAGTAGGATAATGAGTGGTGGCTATTCAATTCAGCATGAAGATCTGCTGACCACCTGCATTACAACCTTCATCAATGTCTTACTAAAAGATGGCTTAAACCTCACACCTACATGTAACTCTTTCTGGTAAGTATGGTAAACTTGTGGAAAGGTTATGCTCCTAATGTTATTGTCTAAATCGATAGGAACTGAAAGCATGCTTCAGCCGAGTCGATCGATCGTGAATTCCTCACTGATTGTGAGAGAAACCATGTCAAGAAGGCTAAAAGAGCACTCAAGAATTTGAGGGTCAAAATAAGTCCATTAAAATCTAGACTGTAATGTTCGGGCATGATCCCATAATAAAAATAGAAGTCACTGTTTATGAGTATTTGGTTAATTATCTTACTAAGGTTGATTGATTTCTTAGCAAAAAAGGACATAGGTCTAAGCTCAAAGAATAGTTAATAACTGCTAATAAGATTTGACGAGGCCAAAGACATTTCGTAATTCACAATACTTTGTGTGAGCTGTTTCAAAGTTCAAAATTTAAACATAGAACCTCTAAATCAACAGAATGACGAAGAAGAAAGATACAAAACAGTATGCGCATGCATGTAGTGGCATGATTGGTTACCTTAAAGTGATGCCCTTGAGCAAACCAAAGCTCAATGAGTCCAGAGAAGTTTAGAGCAAAGCTTGATCTTCCTACAATGATGAATATGGTGGAGTCTCAAGCCATTACACTGAAAATTACAAGGTTAAACAGTTAGTGGACAAGAGCATCGGTCAATTAGGCTACAAGAAAGAGGCTAAGTTCACCTCTATTTAAAAGTACGTGAACAAGGAGCTAGGGTTTACTGCCGAGTACCAGATCCAGGTGAAGTTCAAGGAGTCTGTTTATCCAACTAAGACTAGATCTTCATCATCCAAGTCCAACTACAATCACAACAAGAATTGCAACTTCTTTTGGAAATTGGTGAGAATAGCGTATGCTATCGAGGAGTTTCCCAAGAAAAGTATTTAACGTAAATGAAGTCAACGCTCGAAGGATATGGTGTGAAGTTAACAGTCAATGGTTAGGGAACTTGACTTCGTCGTTGAAGTAAGCAAGGAAGTTATCGATAGAACAATAGTCGAGAATTGTTCTAAAGATCCACACGAATTTCTTCAGTGGGAATGAGTCCAAGAACATGGATTTGATCCCACCAATTACCACTTACTAAACTTCGTAATAACTAGCGTTGACTTGCTTTCTCTAACCTGCATTTCGAAAGTTTCAAGTAGATTCCGAAAAGATATGACTATGCCTACCATGCCTAGGGAATGCATGTCGCAGAGTGACACCACCTATTCAAATTTTCCAAATTCAAACCACTTAGGTTATTCCGTTTCCCAAAAACTTCTATGTAAAACCGACTCTGACCGTAATTCCTAAGGAATTCATGTTGCAGAGTATCGATCCGATGTCGAAAGTTGTCCAACAATCCATTACATCATCGATGAGGCACAATCTCGACACGAATTTTCTTTTTCTTTAATACGATGGGATTATTCATGCAGTATGAAAGTTGCACAACTGTGCCGAAAGACAACAAATCCGGAAGTTGTGACATCCAAATGATGTCAAAACAGACACACTACTAGAGTAAGAAAAGATCCTAAGTATGCTCTGAACAAACCACGCTCTGATACCAATCTAACATACCCCGATCCAGATATTCCCCGAACACCAGGATAGACACGTGTTGGCTGACACCCGAGGGTGGCGATAGCCATTTATTGAATGAAAATCTGAGAACAAGAAATAAATAAGACTTATAAATTTAAATATAATTAATATATAAATGAGGAATGTGTTCAGAGTATACAACTAACTAAAACACTAAAAGAAATAATATAAAATTTGAATGAACAAGGAATGGGTCCTATACGGAGAGGACTCGAAGATGCCGATGCGGAAGTGCCTTGACGCCGGGATCATACACCTCAAATCTAAATCCCGAGGGGGCGCAAAACAAACATGAGCGACCCCTTCTAAAATTCATGTTTTAATAGTAGAAATGCATATATGAAAACATGATTTAATGATTACGTTTAATGGAACGTTTTATGAGAAATTGATTGTCATGCTATACTAAGTTTATTTTGGAATACCATATTTTCTATCAAACCCATGTTCTTTGTAAGATATTTGATGGATGACGATATACTATTTAGAATATGTTTTTACACACTTCTTTATAGTGTAGATGATGGATGACTTTATACTATGAAGATGCTTTTGAGATATATGTACCTATGTTTTGAAAGACTATATTCAATGTTTTGTGCGTATCTAGTGGTCCCTATTATTGACCTTCGGGTTGGGTGCTATAGGAACCTTTAGGCGATTGATACTTATATTGACATTCGGGTTGGGTGTTGTAGGAACCTGTGGGCGATTGATACTTATGAAGGAAGTGTTCTGAAGAAAGAGTTTTATGTTCTGCCTTCGGACGATTATGATACCACTAGCTAGCACACTATATACGATTTATGATTTATGAAAGGTTTTATGGCATAGGGTTTTCGGAAAAACCTACTACATATTATGCTATTGAGTTTTCATAAAACTTTGGGGGTTAGTATGTTGATAATTATTTCACTATTTTATATATATCAACTTGGTCCACTCATATTTGTTTTGCACCCCCTCAGGATTTAGATTCAAGGCGTACGATCTCGGGGTCAAGGCACTTCCACATCGGCATCTTCGAGTCATCTCGGTGTATGACCCATTCCTTGTTCATTAAATTTTTATATTATTTCTTTTAGTGTTCTAGTTAGTTGTATGCTCTGAACACGTTCCTCATTCGTATATTAATTATATTTAAATTTATAAGTCTTATTTATTTCTTGTTCTTAGCATTTGGATTCAATAAATGGCTTTCGTCACCCTCGGGTGTCGGCCAACACGTGTCTATCCTGGTGTTCGAGGAATATCGTGATCGGAGTGTGTCAAAGCCCAAGTTTTTTTTTATATAAAAGGCCTAAAATCCCATTAGAACATGGGAAGAAAAAGGGAAGTATCAGATCGCTTTACAGTTTCCTGCAATTATTTTGAACAAAGACTAGCTTGAGCACTGTAGTGTTTTCTTGCAGGTCCTCCTCCTCCCTTATTGACGGTGAGTGAAGCTGGTGTTATGGGATTCTTAGCATGGTTATAAGATTTATTAATTGGAGGATTGGAGGATCCGAATTATTCCACTCCAATAGAAACGTTTGTAAACATAACTCACATCAATGCATGATAAAAATAAAAAATAAAAAGAAAGAAAGAACAAAAAAGAAAGATAGAAAGAGTCTTAACGATGGTACCATTCACTTTTAACGTTAAGGACATTTTTACTCTAAAAAGTCACTCCTAGTACTATTCACTTACAACACCTTTTTATCATTTTGATTAAAACTTAAAGTTTTTAAGCCCATTTTCATTAGTTTTCCTCCCCAAAAAAACCCATCATCAAGTAATCAGTCCACGAACTTATGTCAATTAACTGAAACGCAAAGTCATATTAAACGCATATCAAGTTCCAAACTTGTAATTTCCAACAATTGAGAGCTTCTTATCATGAAGACAAAGACCAAGACTATCCCCAGAAAATCCAACAAAAGTTCTTCTTCTGATGCTTCTCCCTATTTTTCCCTTAGGTATGTCCTCTTTTTCATCTTTCGTCGGTATTCCTCTCCCCATCTCTTCCTCAGTCCGATCTTCAGCCATAGTTCCTTTTAATCTCATGTGTAGAGTTGGGGTGTTGTTCCTGGCTCGGGTGTTTCCCACACCACCACGTTCTCCTTGCTGTCTGCCGTTTTCGGCATTGTTGCTTGTGGATTTCCCCGAGCTTCTTCCCGGTAGTTGGCTAATCCCTCTTTGGTGCCAACTATCACCTGTTAATGGTTGTGATCTAGTTGCTATTTGGGGTTGGTGGTGGTGTCTGAGACGGAGTTGGTCGGTGGTGGATGACGTTTCCTGTGGTTGGCCTAGATCTCTGTCGGTGGAGGAGTTTTAAGAAGCTTCTCAGTTGGTTGTTGTGTGTGTTTTTGGGTTTCACTGTTGTGGGGCCTCTTTCTTTTTTTCTGTTGGTTTTGGCCCTTTTCTGTTTATGTATAATTGTAGTTGGGCCTTTGGTTTGCTTGTACTTTTGGGCTCGTTGTTTTGATAAAAGTTGAGGGAGTTTTAATTGTAGTTTTACTACGGTCAAACTTCTTTTCAAAAAATAAAAAAGAAAAAGAAAAAAAGTACTTCTGGCAACTTTAAAGTGTTTCTCTTCCGAAGTTGTCTGACAACGGGAAACACACCACCCAAAAAAGGACAAGTTAGCAACTTACCAGTACCTTATCGTAACCCATCAACTTTGAAAGTTTTAAAACACAGAACTCATATCAAGGGGAAATCAAAATGGCATCTTGGGTTAAACACTGACTCGGATGGAAGGCTCTCATTGGAGAAGATTTCACTACTTTCAGGTCACAAAGGCGAGGTATGAATAAGACTATCGAAAATGTTTTCAATCAATTAGTTTGGATCGCAAATTGATATTATGCATGTTGGGGGTATACGACTGTAGAGGCTTAAGAGGGCAAGTTGTGTTTTCCCTCAGAGAGAAAGGCAATGAACATTGAACTCTCTCTCTCTCTCTCTCTCTCTCTCTCTCTCTCTCTCTCTCTCTTTCTCTCTCTGATGCAACCCTCTTATGATTACTCCGTATGTTACAGATGATGCGTCGAAAGTTGGGCTTCTCAAGTCCCTTCCTAATGCGAACACCAAATTTTTGATGTTCCAAGCTGACCTATATGACCCTCAAGAGTTTGAGCCTGCCATTGAAGGCTGTGAGTTTGTTTTCCATGTTGCCACTCCGTTGCAGCATAATAACCAAAGCTCTCAGGTCAGACACTCGTGCTGTTTTAGGTAGCTAGCAAATAGGATTCGACTATTTTGTCCAATCCATTCTAGTCTCATCATGAACAATAATTTGATTCAATCGTGCGCGACAAACGAAGGGATAGTAATAATTGGAGGATTTTGATTATGCAGTACAAGGACACAGGTGAAGCTGCTGTTGCTGGGGTGAGAATCATTGCTGATTCCTGCATTTGTTTGCAGACCGTCAAGCAGCTCATCTACACTGCAAGCATACTAGCTGCATCGCCTTGGACAGAAGATGGGGCTGGATTAAAACCCTACTTTGATTAATCATGTTGGACACCCCTTGATGTCTCATTTCCTCATGGCACTGATTTCACAATAGTACCTCTTCTACATGCTGTTACGTTATTTGTTCTACGATATATCAATTTCGCTACAATAATGAGCATCGAATAATTACGTTTGATCTTTATTCTGGAAATGTGTTATAGGGGTATATCGTATCAAAGACATTAGCAGAGAAAGCAGTGCTGAGCTATAACGACATTGATGGTGGTAAATTAGAAGCGGTAACTCTTCCTTGTGGCCTAGTAGGAGGAGAAACTCTTCTCCCAAGTTCGCCTCGCTACTACAAAAGGGCCTTATAGTGTCAATAGGTGGCGTTAGTTTAATATAATATAGTGGCGGATAAGACAGTTGCGACACTAACTGAAGATGACGTCGGATTTACTGTTGCTTATAAGCTCATAAAATGTCTATGCCGCTTTGAAACCGACGTAAACATTTAATGTCGCTTATAACCAACATATATTTTAATAATTTTAAATACTGGTGTCGCTTTAAACAAAACAGTGTCGCTTTTAAGCAACATAAAGTATTGGTGTCGCTTTTAAGCGACACAAAGTATTGTTTTTAAATATTTTAAAGCCTACGTCAGTTCTAAGCGACATATATTTTAGTTTTTTTAAATATCTATGTCAAAATGATAGATTCACTAACACTTAGAATTTATTTATACTTTCATTAAATATAACATAAAATTTTGTGGTATCCACTAGTGTAAATATTTTAAATTGAAGATTGAATTCATTCATTATATTCATATAAGATCAAGGAGTGTAGCTGTAAAAAATCATCTAAATCGTGATTTTTTGTTTATAACTGTCGAAATTTTTTGTCCCGTTACTTAATCTCTAAATGTTTGTTTTTGCCATTTTTGGCGTATACGACCTGGAAGCATATATAAACAAGTTTGATGGTTGGATCGTTGAAATTAGTTTCGTAAAATGCGTATCCCATCAAAACGATAGATTCATTAACACTTAGAATTTATTTATACTTTCATTAAATATAATATAAGATTTTATGGTATCTAGTAGTGTAAATATTTTAAATTAAAGATTGAATTCATTCATTGTATTCATATAGGGTCAAGGAGTGTAGCTGTAAAAAATCATCAAAATTGGAGTTAAAACCACCGTTAAATCGTGATTTTTCCTTAATAACCGTTGAAAAGTTTTGTCCCGTTACTTGATCTCTGAATGGTTATTTTTTGCGATTTTTGGAGTATGCAATCTCGAAGCATATATAAATAAGTTTGACGGTTCGATCGTTGAAATTAGTTTTGAATGATGCGTATCCCATCAAAATGATAGATTCACTAACACTTAGAGTTTATTTACACTTTCATTAAGTATAACATAAGATTTTGTGGCATCCACTTCTGTAAATATTTTAAATTGATGATCAAATTAGTTCATTGTATTCATATAGGATCAAGGAGTGTAACTGTAAAAAATCATCAAAATCGAAGTTAAAATAACCGTTAAATTGTGATAGATTCACTCATTGTATCCATAAGTGTAGCTGTAAAAAATCATCAAAATCGGAGTTAAAATAGCAATTAAATCATGATTTTTCATTTATAACCGTCGAAAAGTTTTGTCTCATTACTTGATCTCTAAATGTTTGTTTGTTTTGAGATTTTTGGCGTATGCGATCTCGAAGCATATATAAACAAGTTTGACGGTTGGATCGTTGAAATTAGTTTCGTAGAATGCGTATCCCATGAAAATGATAGATTCACTAACACTTAGAGTTTATTTATACTTTCATTAAGTATCCACTAGTATAAATATTTTAAATTGAAGATTGAGCTCATTCATTGTATTCATATAGGATCAAGGAGTGTAGCTGTAAAAAATCATCAAAATCAGAGTTAAAATAACCGTTAAATCGTGATTTTTCGTTTATAACCGTAAAAAAGTTTTGTCTCCTTACATGATCTCTGAATGTTTGTTTTTTTGCAATTTTTGGCATATGCAATCTCTAAGCATATATAAACAAGTTTGACGGTTGGATCGTTGAAATTAGTTTTGTAGAATGGGTATCCTATGAAAATGATAGATTCACTAACACTTAGTTTATTTATACTTTCATTAAGTATAACATAAGAATTTGTGGTATCCACTAGTGTAAATATTTTAAATTGAAGATCGAGCTCATTCATTGTATTCATATAGGATCAAGGAGTGTAGTTGTAAAAAATCATCAAAATCGGAGTTAAAATAACCGTTAAATCGTGATTTTTCATTTATAACCGTAAAAAAGTTTTGTCTCATTACATGATCTCTGAACGTTTGTTATTTGCAATTTTTTGCATATGCGATCTCGAAGCATATATAAACAAGTTTGATGGTTGGATTGTTGAAATTAGTTTCGTAGAATGCGTATCCCATGAAAATGATAGATTCACTAACACTTTTATTTATACTTTCATTAAGTATAACATAAGAATTTGTGGTATCAATAGTGTAATATATTTTAAATTGAAGATCAAGTCATTCATTGTATTCATATAGGGTTAAGGAGTGTAGTTGTAAAAAATCATCAAAATCGGAGTTAAAATAACCGTTAAATCGTGATTTTTCGTTTTATAAACATCGAAAAGTTTTGTCTCGTTAATTGATCTCTGAATGTTTGTTTTTTGCGATTTTTTGCTGATGCGATCTCAAAGCATATACAAACAAGTTTGATTGTTGGATCGTTGAAATTAGTTTCGTAGAATTCATATTCCATCAAGTTCAATGGTGTGTGTATATATATATTAAGTAGATTTAAATTTATTTATTTTGTACGTATAATACTTAAGAAATTGAATGGTATGTATATTTAAGCCGATCCAATGGTCACCAATTTTTAAAATTTAATTTAATATATATAATTATTATAGTTTTTAGGGGTATAAAAGAGTTAAATTAATATATATAATTATTATAGTATTTTTTAGGGTTATAAAATTATAAAATTAATATATATAAAAGTATAGTATTTGAAATATTAGGCGGGAAATTTCCCATTTGTTTTGCACGAGGACATGGATGGAGAAACTTGGTGTTGGTTTTAACCGACGCTAGTTTCATTAAAACGACGCGAGTTTCATTAAAGCAACGCTATGTGAATTTCAAAAAGTGTGTCAGAAAACCGACGCTAGTTTCATTAAAGCGACGCTATGTGAATTTCAAAAATTGTGTCAGAAGTTTGCGTCGGTTTTAAGTGACGCTAGTTTCATTAAAGCGACGCTATGTGAATTTCAAAAAGTGTGTCAGAAGTTGGCGTCGGTTTAAACCGACGCAAACGAAGTACCCATATTTAAACCCCTCTCTTTCCCATTTCATCCGTGCTTTCATTTCTCCCCCAATTTCAAACTTTCTTCTTCTGCTTCCCCATTTCATCTATGCATCCCTTTCTTCCTCCTTTTCAGGTTTTCCTCTTCTCCTTCCCCATTTGCTATGGATCACCATTTTGAAGATCAACATTCTGAGGAACTCCACTTCGAAGAGGAAGAGCTTGAAGGTGGTTAATTTTTAAATTATTATGATTATTAATTTTAGTTTTTGTTTTGTATTCTAACTAGTTTTATGCTTAAATTGAAAATTGATTTTTGTTTCTTGGTTTTTAATTGTTTTTTCTGTATTTCTAAGGATCAACTCAACAGAGATACGGACCCTCAATTCCGAATTGGAAAGAACAGCCTTGTTCATTTGATTCGTCTGGAAAATGCATTAGTTGTAGTTCTAGTGTGTTTTCAAAACATGTAGTGGCAGAGGTTAAAGATTACAGAAATATTTCGATGGTGGCATACTGGAATAAAGAAAAAACAATGGTAAACGTTTCATGATTTATTTTATTATACCTTGAAATTTGTCTAATAAATTCTTGTATTTTTCAGGAGATTGCCGAAAAAAATAAGCATAATCGACAGTTGAAAACTATGAACCACACAACCAGTGCAAAATCTTTCGCAGGAGTTCGGGAAGAATTTGTATGAGTTGTACATTTTTAGGAATTGTAGTTAATTTTATTTTTAATATGAAGTTTGCTTAAAATTGTTTGTTTTTTCATTGACATATTTATTTTTATATAATAATTTTTAATTATTATTAATTAAAAATGGAAAATGATTTTTTTTATTATTAATATATTTGGTGTCGCTTATGAACGACATCATAATAATTATTTTATGTATCCATATGTTATGTAATGTCGGTCAAAACCGATGGTAGTTTGGATATTTTATAATTAAATTGGTAATTAGCGTCGCTTTGAACTGACGTAATGTTAAAGTTTGCATCGCTTTAAACCGACGTTAGTGTCAGTGTCGCTTTTAATCGACGCTGCATACTGGCGGATTAAGCGTACAAACCAACACTAAAGCCCTTTCGTGACGCCAACATTAGTGTCGCTATTCCAATCCGACATTACATTGTTTTATGTCGAATTTTTGCTAAATTTCCGACAGAAATTGGGTTTCTTATCGGTTTTTGCTTCGCCACTGATAAGGTATATTGTAGTAGTCTCTAAGTGTGGAAGTAGTTATATCACAAACTTACCGGGGACTTGAACGATTACAATGCATTAAAATTCACGCAAGAAGTTATCGGTTGTGTTCCTCCTGTGCACATTGAAGATGTTTGCCGAGCACATATCAAACTTTTAACTTTAATTATTCTGGAAGTTCTCCCTTCTTTTGAACATTGAACTCCACGAATATTATCCATTTTCATATTCTTGCTGAATTCATTTCAGATTCGCTGAAGGACCGGAAGAAGGAATCAAATGTGACTTCAGTTAGCTGGTGAAGATTGGTTTTGAGTATAGTATGGCATGAAGAACATACTTGATGACAGTGTAGCAAGTGGAAGGAGGTTATCAAAGAACTCTCACTCTCAACTGATTTAATTTTCAGACTGCAGAAACAAAAACACCATGTTACAAACGCTGGTGTAATAATGTTTTCATTTTTAGGCTCTGCATGTTCTAGTATTGTGAGAGATCCTCACTTACTGAATAAACCAAATCTTGCAGATTCATTAGCATAACTATTTCAGGATTGTATGTGTTGAGCTTAGTCCAATCCATCCAAGCAAAAAGGATGGGATAACTTAATCTAAGACAAATTCATTCTGTCTAGTGTAAATTTGAAAAAAAGTTCAATCCCATCTCACCGTTTTTCTCGGTTTTTCATACATTGAAGGAGATCGGGTTAGTCGTATTGATGCTGCATGGTTTAGAGAAGTTAAATTTGATGGATGGAAGCATTTCCACACTAGGAGGCAGACTTGTGTATAGACTGTCATTGATGTTGGAGAGCTGCGTTGCGCCCCCTGAAGAGAGTAAAGACACACATTATCCTCAGTCAACTCAACAGTGTCATCTAGAGTCCAAGTCATCAACACAGTCAGCAATTACTTAGTCTTTAAGTTTCTTGTTGTAACGAATTCATAGATTAAGATTAATTAGTTACATTAGTTGATAACTAAGTATTATTAGCTGTTGTGTATAAATACCCCTAATGTAATCAGTTTCATTCTCATTGAAAGATATATTTCTTATATGGTATCATCCCCTTTTTGCTTCACTGCCTTTTCTTCGATCCTCTTCTTCGTTGTTCCTTGCGATCTCTGATCCTCTCTTTTCAATTTCTTATGGATCTTGATCGATTCTCTCTTCTCTTCTCCTATCTGTCTTGATTACGATGACTTCGTCAAGTTCATCTCCACTGAATCCTGATGTTCTTGCCCAAATTCGTCCCTGATGAACCCTAATTTTACTACGGTTCTGCCTTCTCCCTCAATTTCTTCGATTTCCATTCAGAATATCAGTTGTATGGTTCCTACCAAGCTTAAACGGGACAATTATCTAGTTTGGAAAGCGTTGTTTGCTCCAATTTTTCGTCGCTACAAGCTTACAGGGATTGTTGATGGCTCTGCGGTTTGTCCTTCGCCTTTCTTACTTGATGATTCTAGCAAGAACACTGGCATTCCAAATCCAACCTTTGATCTGTGGTATGAAAAGGATCAAAATATCCTTATTTGGCTTAATTCTACTCTTTCGGAAGACCTTATTCCGTTCACAGTTGGTGTTACCTCTTCTCGAGAGTTATGGTTGAATCTTGAGCAACGTTTTGGTGGCGTTTCTGCCACTCACATTCACTAGCTTTGATCTCACCTGCACACTGTTCAGAAATGAGATCTCTCGATTTCTAAATATATTCAGCTAATCAAATCCATCTCTGATGCACTCATGGCTGCCGGTGCTCCGATCTCTGAAAGTGATCTGATTGCAGTCACTCTCAATGGCCTATCTGAAGACTATGAGTCGTTTGTTGACTTCATTATGCTTCACATCTCTTCTACCTCATTGGATGAACTACATGGCTTACTGATTAACAAAGAATTGTTCATGCAACGTAAGAAGAAAACTATTGCTATGTCCGTTTTTGAACCATTTCAAGCCTATGCGGCTTAGTATCCTTAGTCTCAATCGCCTCTTCTTCCCACACCATAGGGTCCTGCTGCACCGAGGCAATTCAATCGTGGTAAAGCATTTTATAGAGGCAATTACTCTCGCGGCAACAATACCTATCGAGGCAACAACTATCGGGGTAATAACTATCGAAGTCACAATTATCGCGGCAATTCTGGCAATTATTCTCGTAATTCTGGTTCTACTCCTAGTCATCGGGATCCATGCCAAATCTATCATTCTCCGGATCATGAAGCTCTTGATTGTTTTGAACGCATGAATCATGCTTTTGCTGGTAAAATTCCTACTGCTAAATTGGTAGCTATGTGTGCTCACATCAACATCAAACGTTCTGCTCCTACTTGGCTAATGGACTCCGGTGCCACATCTCACATAACGAATGACATCTCTGCTATTCATTCTCCAGTTCCTTATAATGGTCAGGACAACGTTTATATTAGTGATGGTCAATGTATGCCTATCCACTATACTGGTACAACCTTTCTTAATACTTCTGTTGCCACTTTTCGTCTGAATAATGTTTTACATGTTCCTGCCATGAAACATGTTGATGCACAAAACCGAAAAGGTCTTGGAACAACATAAATCCGACCGTGAATCTGCAAGAAAGTAAATAACACAAGATGTATCGTGGTTCACCCCAATGTTTGGGCTACGTCCACACTGATATTGTATTTCTCTGAAAGGATTATGAGGAAGAGAGCCTCTGTAATGTAAGAGTGAGGCTTTGAGAGGGTGAGAGGCTTTGGGGGATCTCAAGCCTAAGAATTAGCCTCTCCTAATGAGGAGAGTGATGAGTCCTTTTATAGAATAAGGGCTCCTCACTTATTACATATTTGCCCTTTCATTTATTACATAATTACATTTGAGTCCCTCGAGTATTTATACAAGATCTAAATACGAAGGCCCTAAGTATGGTATAAACAATAGTCCTCCAAGTCTTCAGTCAAGAGATTCTTTTGGCTGGAGACTTGAAATTCAGTCCATGTGTGGGCCGAAGTAACTAGATGTCATCTAGAACTGAATACTCGATATGAGGTGGTGCTCAATCCGAAATGATGCTCAACTAAAAGTAGCACATGTTGCGAGGCAGCTCTGCTTATGGCTTATATTGCCTTGGTTGGCTCGGCTTGTGGCGTTTGAAGGTAAGGGAGTCCCTTTTATAGAATAAGGGCTCGCTCCTCAATATAAAAATGATGGGCAAGAGTTGGTGCTCACGGCGAGGCGGTTACTTAGCAGGCGGTGATGCCCTCTAAAGATGGTGAGGAAGTCTCTTTTTTAGAATAAGGGCTCACTTCTCAATACATAAATGATGGGTTAGGAGTAATGCTCATAGCGAGACGGTTGCTCAGCTAGCGGTGATGCTCTCTAATGAAGAGGAGGGAGTCATTTTTATAAAATAAGGGCTCGCTTCTCAGTACATGAATAATGGGTGCTCTCTAATGAAAGTGAGGGAGTCCCTTTTATAGAATAAGGGCTCGCTTCTCAATACATAAATAATGGGCTAAGTTCCCCAAGTATTTTTCATGAGGCCCAGTTGAGGCCCAATATATGGTACATAATGTAGTCCCCAAGTCTTCGGTCAATAGAGTCTGTTGGCTGGAGACTTCAAATTAAATCCATGTATGGGCCGAAATGGCGATTGTTCGGATGCGGTATTTGTATAACCTGCACTGAAGCTTTGTAGGTGAAGCTTTGCAAGTGAAGCATTTGAAGCTGGAGCTTTTGTAATGAAGCTTTCGAAGCTGATAAGCTGATTGACATGAGTGATGCTCATGAATGTTTATGTTGATTGACATGAGTGATGCTCATGGATGTTAACGTGAGTGATGCTCATGAATGTTGATGTGAGTGATGCTCATGAATGTTGACATAAGTGATGGTCATGAATGTTTATGTATAATTGTCATGAGTGATGCTCATGAATGTTTATGTATGAATGACATGAGTGATGCTCATGTATAATTTTGAAGTACTGGACGTACTTTTGATCACCTAGTGGGTGATAATAGCAGCAGGTTGCTGAATAATTTTGGAGTACTAAGCGTACTTTTGATCACCTAGTTGGTGATAATAACGATAGGTTGCCGAATAATTTTGGAGCTACAGGGCTTGGCTTTTTTGGGCATATGGGCCTTGGCCTTCCACATAACATTCCAGCCCATTATTTTGAGCTTGCTGTTTTTTTTTATTTTTTTTATTACCCTCTGATTGGGTTTATACAGATGTCTTCGAAAGATAAGAAAAATAAATTACATCATTAAAAAATAAGGAGCTGCTGCAGAAGGTGGGTATGGCAAATGGTTGGGTAGTGCGATAGCATGTGCTTTCGAGGGGCAAGGCTTGCTCAATGGGTCACGCTCATAATTATGCCATCACCCCGTTTGCTTTTTCTTTATCTTTTTTTTTTTTGCTGCACTTAATGGGCATTGCTTTTGCTTTTGTTTCTCTTTTTCTGCTGCATGGTCCACGAGTCCACCCCCAAGGCTCCATAATATTCTCCCACACTACAATTTGTGCTTTCTTTAACAGCTTTAAATTGTTGGTGGACAAGATGAACAGTTGGTGCCAAGAAAATAATCAATTTTTTTTTTTTTTTGGAAAATGGGCATCTTCTGGTGCACTTGCCTTTATTGCACCTGATGGAGGTGGAGACGTTGGGCACAACGGGATCACCAGGGACGACGAGGTTGCGGGTTCGCTGCTATGGATTCAAAGCAGGTCTGTGAAATTTATAGAAGTCATTGTAATTGGTACACTGACAATTGCTGCATGCCTCACTGCTTTGAAATCCAACCTGGCAACACATACACATTGCCTGAGCCATTGCCACCGCCTTCGTCGAATTCATAGCTTCAATGGGCTTGAGGGAAAAATGAGAGTCACCGAAGAAAACACCAACAAACCAAAACCTTCATTGTCCTCTTGACACCCAAGCATGGAGGGAGAGGTCAATGTCGTCCGAGCATAAAAAGGCGTGAAGGCGAACCAGACATAAACCGTGGTGACTGATCCGAGCAACACGAAGTACCCTAAGAAGAACACCAACCCCGACGACATCAGGCACCTCCACCTGCACTTCACGCTTATGTTGTAGCAGTTGCTGCCGCTATTACTCGCACCATTCGCACATCCCAATGATATGTACTCAGGATTCCTCCTGCTTGATTTGTTTGTGTAAGCAAGGTCAAGGTTCTTGCTGACTTCTTCAAGCACCCATGGCAGTAAAGGAATGTTGCATGAGTCTTCAACATTTCCTCCGCACTGATGAAAAGACATGATGACTTGGATCTTCATGTCGTGCTTTTGCACCATCTGCACAAGCTCGGCTCAAGTTTCAGTTGGAGTCCGCGACTTTTGTGAGGAGGAAAGAGAAGGATGGAATGTGGTTGTGTTTCCATCGATGCTGCCGTGATCGGGAGCTGAAGCGGAAGGCATGGGTTTTGCAGTGACTGTGTAGGTGTTGCGTTCTTGGGTTTCTGCAGATTCACGGTGGTGAGATGAAAAAACGAAAGATAACCAACATAGCTTTTCGTGTCATTTCCCACAGACGACGCCAAATGTTGATGCACAAAACCGGAGGGGTCTTGGAACACGTAAATCCAACCGTGAATCTGCAAGAAAGTAAATAGCACAAGATGTATCGTGGTTCACCCCAATGTTTGGGCTACGTCCACACTAATATTGTATTTCTCTGAGAGGATTGTGAGGGAGAGAGCCTCTGTAATGTGAGAGTGAGGCTTTGAGAGGGTGAGAGGCTTTAGGGGATCTTAGGCTTAATAATTGGACTCTCCTCATTAGAAGAGACCCTAAGTATGGTATAAACAAAACATAATCTTCTTTCTGCGTATCAATTCTTACGAGACAATCACTCCAAATTAACCCTTGATTCTGATGGTTCTACAATCAATGATTGTATTTCGGGGAGGATCTTTTCCAAGGGCTAGTTAAATATGGTTTTTATCCGTTTCAAGGACTTCCTCCAGCATCTAATTCTCCCTATGCTTTTGTCAGTAGCAAAGCTCCTTTACAAGTTTGGCACAATCGGCTTGGTCACCCATCTTCTGCTATTTTCAGGAATGCTTTAAATAGTAGTACTATCATTTATAGTGGTAAAAAGTTTACTTCTTTCTTCTGTTCAGATTGTGCAATTGGTAAGAATCACAAATTACCTTTCACTGTGAGTCTCAGTTCTGTCTCTATGCCATTAGAACTTGTTCATTGTGATGTTTGGAGACCTGGCCCTACTTTGTCTGTCAGTGGTTATAAATACTACGTGTTGTTTGTTGATGAATTCACAAAGTACAGTTGGTTGTTTCCATTAAAGCTCAAGTATGAGATGTATTTAGTCTTTGTCAATTTCAAGACTTATGTAGAAAACTTGGTTGGTAATAAAATCAAAGTTCTTCGATCAGATTCTGGGGGTGAGTTCACAAGTTCTTGTTTTAATTCCTTTCTCTTGCAACATGGTATAATGCATCAATATTCTTGTCCTCATACACCGGAACAGAACTGTTGTGTTGAACGCAAACATAGGCATCTTACAGAAACTGCTCGGACTCTCCTTACTGCATCAAAGATTCCTCATCAATTTTGGGTTGAGGCATTTTCTACTGCTATGTATCTAATCAACAGGCTTCCTATCTCTGCCCTTGATAAATCTCCATGGGAATTACTTTTCCATAAGCCTCCGAATTATTCAAAGCTCAAGGTTTTTGGGTGTAACTGCTATCCATGGCTTAAACCATATTCTACTTCCAAGTTTGATGGGAAGAGTATTCACTGTGTTTTTCTCGGTTACAATTTGCAACACAAGGGTTATCGTTGCTTAGATCCTCTTACATCTAAGCTTTACATATCTCGTCATGTACTTTTTAATGAATCCACTTTTCCTTTTCATACACCACATGAGTTCCTTCCCCCTTCCACCAATACTCATTCCATGATTACTCGGTCCAAAGTTGGGATTTTTAAACCCAAAGCATTGGCTGCTACTAAACACCCTATTGATTCATTGAATTTTGTTCCTACAATCTTTCTGCAAGCTTCTAAGCATGATCATTAGATGAAAGCAATGTTTGAGGAGTTTCAAGCCTTGCAATCTACCGGCACCTGGTCTCTTGTTCCTTCTACACCACATCAAAATCTTGTAGGTTGTAAATTGGTGTTTCGTATCAAACGGAAACCTGATGGTAGTGTGGACAGATACAAAGCTCGTTTAGTAGCAAAAGGCTTTCATCAACAAGAAGGTATTGATTTTCAGGAGACTTTTAGCCTGGTTGCCAAACCTGTCACCATCAGAATTCTATTGACATTAACAGTGCAATTTGACTGGTTTTTAAACCAATTGGACATAAGTAATGCCTTCTTACATGACACACTCAAGGAAGAGGTTTTTATGTAACAACCCCCGGGGTTTATTGATCCATCAAAGCCTTCTCATGTTTGCAAGCTTTCGAAGTCCTTGTATGGCCTTAAGCAAGCCCCACGAGCATGGTATGATAAATTGTTTCAAACCTTGCTTTATCTGGGATTTCAGAACTCTCAATCAGATTGCTCACTCTTTGTTGTTTTTGAGCCATCTCTTGTTATTGTACTAGTATATGTGGTGATATACTAGTTACTGGACCTAATGCTCAAGCCTGCAATGCTTTTATTCACAAGCTCAGTCAACTCTTTCCAGTCAAAGATTTAGGCCCTTTACATTACTTCTTGGGTTTGGAAGTTCATCGATCCTTAGATGGTATTTTTCTCTCTCAACACAAATATGTCATGGATCTTCTTCTCAAGACACACATGGATGGTAGTAAACCGTGCACTACTCCTCTTGGTACTTAGAAGTTAGATCATAGTGGTACACTTCTCTCTAATCCCCATGAATATCGGTCAATTGTTGGGGCATTGCAGTATTTAACTTGGACTCAACCTGACCTTTCTTTTGCTGTTAATCAACTCTGCCAATTTCTCCATTGTCCGCGAGACACTCATTTTCAATCTATTAAACGTGTTTTACGTTTTCTTAAAGGCACTATTGATGACGACATTTGGTTTAAAAAAGGTTTTCTCACTCTTACTGCCTTCTCGGATGCTGATTGGGCTGGGTGTGTGTTTGATCGATGATCTATAAGTGGTTACTGTGTTTATCTTGGCAGCAACCTTATCAGTTGGAGTGCCTAGAAACAACACACAGTTGCTTGCTCCTCTGCTGAGGCTGAATATCGTTCTTTAGCTCATGCTTCTGCCTAAATAACTTGGATCTACAAAATTTTTAGGGACATTGGCTTTCCATTATCCCAGGTTCCCATTCTTTGGTGAGATAATGTATCTACAATTTGTCTTACTTTAAATCCAGTTTTCCATGCTCGAACAAAACATGTTGAAATAGATTACCACTATATCCGTGAACTGATTTTAGCATCTCTACTCAAAGTTCAGTTTGTTCCCAGTATCAATCAAATTGCAAATATTCACACTAAGTCTCTGTCCAAAGTTCGATTTCAGTTTCTCAGGTCCAAGCTTTCACTTGGTTCTCCTCTATTCAGCTTGAGGGGGTGTAAAGACACACATTATCCCCAGTCAACTCAACAATGCCATCTAGAGTCCAAGTCATCAACACAGTCAACAATTACTTAGTCTTTAAGTTTCTTGTTGTAACTAATTCATAGATTAAGATTAATTAGTTACATTAGTTGATAACTAAGTATTATTAGCTGCTGTGTATAAATACCCCCAATGTAATTAGTTTCATTCTTAATGAAAGATATATTTCTTATAGAGAGTGCCTTTTATTATGTAGCACTTCTATCCCCTGTAGGCATATGATTCACAACGACAATCCTCCGCGCGGAGGTTTTCGTAGAAGTGAATGGAAGTGGATTCATTATACGCAAGATCAAATCCATAGACATCTACATGCTTAATCAGCATGAACTTCTGAGAGCATGTAAGCTTGAACTTAGGCTTGCAACCCTTGTTCTCATTATTTGTAAAGAAATGCCAAATGGAGAACCAGTAGGCATTTTTACCCAAACCATAGAACCCACATGTGAAAGGCTTATCCAGTGAAGTTAGTAAGTCAGAATCATCTTCCACTGGAAGAGAAGATCCTATTTCAAAAGATATATTTGCTTTTTGCCGCTGCAAAAGTGTAAAAAAACACAGTGATGACTACAAGCATAAGAAGCAAGCAAATTTGGAGACGAAACATTTGGTTTCCCGTTGTTGGAGTAAAAGTTCGGTTTCCAGGTCTTTTAATGTGAATAACAGAAAGTTAAGGCCATCTCCAACCGATGGTTGGCCAGAGAGCTCGTTTTAGCTATCTGGCCCTTCAAGATCGTCGAAGATATTAATATTTTAATGAACAGCACAGGGCCATATTTGCCTCCGTCTCCAACCGAGGGCCAGAGGGCTAGAGAGCTAGAGAGCTCGTTTTAGCCCTGTCACAAAAAACCATCTCCAACCGAGGGCCAGAGGGTCATAAGGCCAAACATAATTTTTTATTTAAAAACTACAACTTAAATTCAAATCTAACGGCTAAGTGATGTCAGCTATAGGAAAAAAAAAGAATTTATAGGAAAAAAAAATTTAAAATAAAATGAAACAAATTTTGTGAAATAGAAGTTATAGGAAAAAAATGGAATTTTAAAACAATATGAAACAAATTTTATAAAATAAAAGTTATAGGAAAAAATAGAAGTTATATGAAAAATTATGGCTAGCCTGGGGCTGGCTGGCTGGCTGGAAGTGGCCAGCCCTTGAGCCCTTTGGCCATTTCCGATTCCGTGGGCCATTTTAGATTCCATAGCCCTTTGGTCTAGCCCTCGGTTGAAGACGGTTTTCGGGCTATTTTCGGCCCTTTGGCCATCTGGACCTTTCAGTTGGAAATGGCCTAAGGGACTATACATAACTAGTTTGAAACAAGGTTCTTAAGCAAGAAGAACTCAGTGTAGACATAATAACTCTTTATTGGTTGATTGACTTTAACCTACTCCCTATGTTTAAAGGACAGTTCGGACAGAAGTGTATAAGGCCATTTCTAACCGAAGGGTCCAGAGGGCCAGATGGCTGAAAATAGCCCTAAAACCGGCTCCAACCTAGGGCTAGGCCAGAGGGCTCGGGAATCTGGGAGGGCCCCTTGGAATTTCAAAGGGCCAAAGAGCCAAAGGGCTGGCTATTTTTTTTTTTTTTATAGTTTCCCATTGCTGTCGGTTATAACCGACAACATTAAAGAATGATTTTTAATACTGTCGGTTATAACCGACAGTAATAGTTATTCAAATGTAAATTTTTTTTAATTACTATTAGTGTCAGTTATAACCGACACTAATAGTTTGAATTTTTTTTAATATAACGGCTAGTAGCCGTTGTATTAACTTTTTTTTATATATGAATTTAAACTTCTTTTTTCCCCTTTTTTTTCCTTTTCATATGAATCAAATTTTGTTTCATATTTTTTTTTCACTTGTATTTTACAAAATTTGTTTCATATTTTTTTTCAATTCTATATTTTTCCTATAACTTCCTAGGTCATTTATACAACATTAAATTAAATTAAGTAACATGAAACAACATTAAACAATATGAAACAACATTAAATAACATTAATCAACATGCAAATTATACAACATAAAAAAACATTTAACAACATGAAACATAAACAACATTTAACAACATGAAACTTATACAACATACAAAATCATGTTGACGTCACTTAGCCGTTGGATTTGAATTTAAATTGTAGTTTTTAAATAATAAATTATGTTTGGCCCTATGGTCCTTTGGCCCTCGGTTGGAGACGGTTTTTTGTGACAGGGCTAAAACGAGCCCTCTGGCCCTTTGGCCCTCGGTTGGAGACGAAGGCAAATATGACCTTGTACTGTTCATTAAAATATTAATATCTTGGGGAATCTTGGAGGGTCAGAGGGCTAAAACGAGCCCTCTTGCCAGCTCTCGGTTAGAGATGGCCTAAGGGTGCCATAAAGGCTAATTTATTTCAGAATCGGTCCTGAATTTGAGGGCCAAGGCGAGCCTTCAAAATAGGATCCCAAAAGGTCTTTGACCTCCGACCCTTTGTATATTGATATGATATGTATATAAAAAAAATAAGGGGTATGCTATCCACACACCTCTTTTTACTTCTCACACACCCCTTGTTAATTTATGTCCGTTGATCTTCTTCAATTCATTCGATCCGAAGACCGAAAATTAGAAAGGTGTGTGAGAAGTAAAAAGACGTGTGTGGATATCACACCACAAAAAAGAATTTGCTATATACATGAAACAATCTATTCTACATCAAATATCATTCAAAATTAATATCAAAAGAAAAAAGATATACATTTATCACGTAAATATTATACTTCCCGCAAATGTACTAATTAAGTTTATATAATCTAATTTTTCAACCAATTTTTTTTCAATTGATGGAATAGTTTATCCATTCAATCTTCCTTGTGATATAGTTGATTGAAGATAATATTTGATGACCTTTAATTTTGAAAAGCATCTTTCTTGCATAGGCAACTGTAACTTGTATGGTATAAGCAACTCATGCATTCGAGAAACAATCATCCATTTGTCTTTAGATATTTCAACACTTCTGTTGCCCAATTTATTTCCTTCGGTAAAATTTCTCTCAAAATTCTTAACTCTAGAAATAAGTTTTTCCCATCAATATTAGGATACTCATCATGTGAAGATTGAGAGAGAAAAACGATAGTTTTTGCGAAGATTGACATTTTGATTTTTAATATTTCAATTAGATTTGAAAGAATAAGTGTGCATTTGTTGCACCGGACTGTCTTGGACTGTACTAGCTTCAGGGGCTAAACTGGACTAGCTTAAACTAGACTAAGCTGGACTGACTTAGACTAGACTAAGCTGGACTAGCTTAGTGAAGCGTTTTGTGTAGTGTCGGACTAAGAAGCAGGATAATAAAAATTTTATACAAATACAAAAAAATTGAACCCCAACGTCAAAATTTTCTGCAAAATCTAAATCCTAACATCCAAATTCCAGAAAAATCATAACTAGATGATCACCACTCCGGAAAAATCAAATCTTTCACTTGTATGTGCATGACCAAAAAATCAATTTGAAAACCTCAAATTACATTTTACAACCCATAATTGAATCTTTCCAATGAATCAAGAGAACCCAAATACCCCACAAAACAGAAAATTCAACACATCAGAAACAAAATGTAGTCAGCAGCAAGCAAACCACAATCAAATATTTCCAGATCGAGAAGATATCCATTGCTGCATTACGTTACATGAACTTTGAACATCTGGTCATCTCACGAATATGGAATGGAAGCAAACCCACTTGAGTCTGCAACCTCGACGGCAACCACGACCTTTGAGCAATGATTTGATATATAGTAACATATAATTCATTCAAACCCATCTATAGAATATGATGAATTAAAGTTGCTATCCCAATTCTCAAACATATATATATATATATATATATTATAATCTCAAGCAACACCATCAACAATCCCAAATCAATATTCACAACTTAGAATCAAGTGAAACAAACTAATAGAATTTCAGGTGATTCTTCCGAGTTTTTCTCATCTTTTTACTTTCATCAAAGAATTGAAGATTCTTTTGCAAATTTGCATGTTTGAATTGAATTTGGGGATTTGAGTACTAGGTAAATTTGAATATGTCAAGTTCTCTTTCTTTGTCTAACGGCGAGGGCCTAGGCGAGCTCAGAGGAATTGGACGATGATGAAAGCAGAACCTTCCTCGGAGGTTTGCAGCATAGAAGTCATTGTTGGAGCTCTATGCAATTGCAATTTGGTCGGGTCGCCGAGAATATCGCCGTAGTTCTCTCGGATTCGAAACGAGGGAATGGTCTTGGTATGGTGCTGTGATCTCGTTGGAGAGAGGACGCAATGCAGACGAAGCAAGGTCTTCGCAGAGGGAAGATACCAAGCGGCGCAAAGGAGACAAAGCAGGTCTTAGCAGTCCTGTGGTTTTCGGGGGGCTTCGCTAAGATGACCTAGCGAGGGAGATAGTCCACACGAGTCCGGGCTATTCTCACTTAAGTTAGTCCCTAAGCATACCGAACATGGGATAATAATCCTAGCTAGTCTAGTCGCCCTTAAGAAGGTGAAACAAACACACCCTAAAACTATAGTAACAACTTACAACTTACATGTGGATGAGGAAGAAGAAGAAAACAGTAAAATTCTTCTTATTTTTTTTGAAAAATTATATTATTACCTATGAATTTAGTTTCGATATTTTTATTGAGGGTCTTAGGTGGGCGCCTACTTTGACTATCCTCTTGGCCGGGCCCAAGTTTATTTTTAAGTTTTGCTTTCAAACTTGTTCATATGGTTTATTTTTTTATTTTTTTTATTTTTTTGAACAAATAATAGTATCTACACTAAGATGAGGAAGTGGACATAACCTCACAATATACTAGTAATAATATGGTTTAAATTCGCCTTTGGCGAGAGTCAAACCTAAGACCACTCACTTACAAGTAAAGATGAATATCACTAGACCGTAGTACTAAGTAGCAACTTGTTCATATGTTTTTATTATCAAGGAAATGTTTGTAACCAAAACTCACATCAATGCGACAAAAAAACCCATCATCAAGTAATCAGGCCACGAAACTTATGTCAATTAATTGAAGCGCAAAGTCATATTAAACGCATAACTATGAAGTTCCAAACATCTAATTTCTAACAATTGAGAGATTCTTATCACCAAGACAAAGACCAAGACTTTCCCAAGAAACGCCCAAAACTTTTTACACCTTTAAAGTTTGAATAATAAAAAAGAGATCAAATTTTTAACCAAAACTCAAACTCATAGTAAACAGTCGAAACAGTAAACCAATATGAAGTTAACTTCCGATTTCTAATAATTGACAGCTTATTGTCAACAAAACCCAGTAATTGTCTGCAATTACAATCTGGTTACCTGCTCACATTGTACTAAATTCAATAATTCATTGAGAAAAAAAACATCAAAAACTACCTCAGAAGAGCTCAACAAAAGTACTTTTGACACCTTCAAGCTTTTATTTTGCAAGTTGTCTGGTAATAAGACAACACACAACATAAGACTCACAGCGTAATCTCTATTTTTTGCCCTAAGCACACTGCCCAGCGTCATTGAGACATTCCATTTAACACTAGAGAGCAGAGCACATGTCGAAAAACAACTGATTTATAACAAGTTCAATGGCATGTGGTGTCCCCAATCAAATAATGCATGTTAAACAAAAATTTTATCCGCATGCTAATATATTATTAAATTGAGATATTATGTCACAGCAAACCCATTCCACGTGGTTCTTCACATTTAAAAGGGATTTCAGAGTTTCAACGGGTCAAAAACAGACGTTTTATTGGGGGAGGGGGGGAGTGGTTTTCTTCAAATATAAAAACCAAGGCCCTATTATTATTAAACGGTCCAGATAAAACCACCTGCTTCACATTCACAGAAGTAAGGAAATTGAACGGTCTAGATCTGGCCACTTACTCTGACTTTGATGATAACAAAAACCAAACGGCTCCAACCAATACCCGCTCTAAACAGTCACTCCACCTCTCTCCTCAATGACCATCACCAGCATTCAATCTCTCTGTAAATCCCCCACCTTTCTCCCCCCTCCAACTTTTCTGGGTTCCCCATGTTTCTCGCGGATCCCCGACCCGAACCCACTTTCCAGAAACAGAGAATCCAAGTTTTACACAGAGAGAAGAATCGGCAGTAAAAGCAGAAGAGGTTGGGGTGGGATTGTGTGTGGTGTGGCGTTCCCGATTGATCCATGGGCGCCCAGCATTGACTCACAGAGCATAGCTTCACAGCTGTTTGCAGCTTCTCTGTTTCCCAACCTGGGTTTCTTGTACTTCACCACCAAGTCAAAGTCTGCCCCAAAGCTCACTCTTTTTGGGTTCTACTTCTTGCTTGCTTTTGTGGGGGCCACCAGTGAGTTTTTCCCAGCTTTTCCTTTTCTATCACCTTTTTTTTTTTTTTAAATTTCCTGGCTTCCTGGGTTTTTGATAATTAATCCTTTTTTGCGTTGGTTAGTTTAGCAATTGTTAAGGCCTCCAATTGGATTGCAAATTCCTGAAATTTGAGAAACATAAAGACAAAGTATTGCATGTTCATGTGTACTTGGATACTGTTTATTGTTTTATGATGGTCTTTTGGCCAGAAGAGAACTTATATTCAACTGGGACATTAAGGTCACAATTTCTCAAACTAATCATGTGAAGCTATGTGGGCAAGTTAAAACTCGTGGTGATGCATTATAGGCTTGAGATACCGCCATCTTGGTGTCACAAATGCATGTCACTTCTCTCGAACCGAAAAACAACGGTTGTGTTTCTGCTGAGCAAATCACATAGTCATTGAATTGCCCCATCAAACATTCACTGCACTAGTTGGATTGTTTTTTTTTTTTCTGATGTTGAATTTGGCCTTCTATTGTTAAATGATTACTGTCAGATGCTCTGATTGGACTTTACTGACATCATTTTGTTCTCTCTTTCCTCTTGTCAACTGAGCAGTTCCTGCTGGAATTTATGGTATGTTTTCGTGTTCGAGAGATAGAGAAATCTGTGCACATTATTTTAGTAAGTTTCATGGATCAATGCCTTAATGTACTCTGGTTGTGGGGCTGAACAGCAAAAGGTGAATTACGGCACTTCATTGGCGAATGTCGATTGGTCACATGGCGGGGCTGAGGCATTTCTCACTCTAACCAACATATGCATCGTGTTGGGGTCGAGGGGGGCTCTCAGAAAAGCTGGAGATGCAGAAGAAAGAACATCAGCTCCTATTCCCGGGTTGAAGGAGGAGAAGAAAACTTCTGTCTAGGTGCAGCAGATGGTTCTCTCTGTGTTCATTCACTATATGTAAAGTTGCAACACCTTTAGTGTTTTTTCCTTTTTGTGTAGAGCCTTGAATAGTTGAATTATTGTCCAATCTGCAATCATATATATTGCGTATGTGCCTACAAAATCCTTATCTTTCTGATTCTGTTATGTTGTTATCGAACTAAGAGCATAACAGCCGCCTCCGAGTCGTTGAAAGTTTGTTTATGTTTCGAAAGCAATGTGGTAGGATCTTCATTTTATTTGGTTATAAAATGTGTCTATGGAACTGCTGCTATATTTTGAACATCACAAAAAGCTCTTATCTTTTACTAGAAATCTTCCTCTTCTATAATACATGGTTGATTCATAATATGTTATTGGCAATCTTGAAGCAACTTATTCTTATTCTCAAAGACCGAGTAGAATTATAAGAAAAATCCTGGGGAGTCAAATGGGAAATAGGGGTCGAGTTCCACTGGCTCCAGTGGAAAATCCATGTCCGGGATCGGAGAATTGGTTGACGAATTGTTGGCTGAGATGATATCAGATTCCGAACGTTGTTCATTTCCTGCAATGTTTCTCATCTGGCTGGGCAGCTCAAAGTAATAGTTTGATCCGCCTGCGGCTGGAGACAACAATGATTGATTGAAATTGTCAAAAAGACTTTTATCATCAAGCATCGAAGATAGGAAGGCGTCATCGCTTATACTTCCGAATGGAGATGAAGTAAAAGAGAATGGAGATGTTGTGTTCTCTCTGTCGTCTAAGTTCTCAGTATTGACTCTCAGATTAGTTGGGAAGCTCATTTGGTTTCCTTGAGACTGCTGTTGTTGATAAGTATTGTTATGATTGTGTCGTTTTCGTTCTTGCTTTTCTGGTGATGGTGGCGGTGGAACTGAACTGCCGCCATGAGAACATGTATGCTTCCCTTTGTATGTGATTTCGAAGACGGTGGGGTCTTCATCTGATCTTTGCACTTGCTTTGTTGCCCAACAACTTTGCGTGTTCCGGTACGTGCATCTGTAATAGCTTCTGCGGATTTTAAACAAGTTGGTCATCAGAATTGTTCATAACACTCCGAAACTTTCCATCTTACAGAAGAATACTGCTGTGTTTGCAGCTTCTCAAGGATGATCCTTTTCTCTATCAAAATCTTCAGCTTTTGTGCACGTGCGTATTAAAGGTAATGTATTCTATATTGCTTTGTAACACGTGGGACAAGTGACTGTTACTGCAAATGATTGCAGCAGGATAAGATTAACTGATTAAAGTAAAACAAGATCCTTAATTTTACCTTGGATGTTTGGCTCCTAGGATGTCTTTCTGCCCATATTTTCTCCAGCTGTGGCCATCTTCATGGGGTCCTTCAATCCCATTCTCAGAGATTACTCTCGTGACGTGTTCTGTCCATTTGGCCATTTCCTTTCTGCAATATGCAAATTCAAATCAGCATTTGGTTCTTTGCTATTAGCCTATTACACTCGTTTGGTGGACATGATTAGATTGGATTGGATAACTCACCAGATGGATTAGCGACGAGGAAACTTATCCTTCCCAATCCTACCATTTTTTGTGGGAATTACACGGCTAAGTTTCCTTCGCCGCTAATCCATCTTCTACTTTCAACTTGGAAGTTGGCATCCATTTCTTCGTTCAACATATATTGATTTTTTGACGTAATTGTTAATCCAATCTCACCTTTTCTTGGAGACCGCCGTCAGGTCCTGATGATCCTGGAGACTTCTGTTATTGTCAACGCAACAAGGACCTTCATTGGCTGACATTAGCGACTCCGGCGCGCTAGCAATTGCTTTGATAGGACTTTGTGGCGAACCGCCACATTTCAGCATCAGAAGGGCCTTCTCATATGACGACAGTATCCTCTGCACTAAAAATTGCTTGGTGTCTGCTGACGATTTTGCATTTAGACATAGCCTCAACTGTTTTGCTAGCTCCATTCCTTCAATGATCTCATTGACCAGTGACTTCTGCTCACAGCTCTTACCAGAATCCATTTCTTCAATTCTATATGTCAGTTGGGATTATGAGCAATGATTTTTTCTTCCTGATACAAGCGATATCGGGGAAGGGAGGATTTGAACACAGGACCTTAGACACTTTTAACCACGTGAACTACAAGTACCGTGGAAGATTATGAGCAGTGTTTAAGCACCTTCATCAACTTCATCCCACTAAAGCTTCGCAATTCCGAGAAAGAGTAGAACCCAAGGAGATTCGTGAGCTCCGAAACGTTGTTTGCAGTAAGAAGGTACAGACATGGAATTGGTATCCAGAATTTGAAGATTATTTGAAGTGAGGAATTGAGTATGCAGGAAAGGGGAAGAAGATTAGAGTAGTGAAGCTGCAGAAGCAAAGAGAGTGAGAGAGTTTTGATTTGAACGGACAAATTTGAGAGGTTGTATATATATAGGTGACTTGTTAATTTGAATATTGAAGTGGAAGAATTGGAGAGTGGAAAGTCTGAAGTTTTGACTGAGAAAGCGAGTTTTTCAGCTCTGACTGGTCTTTGGTCTGCATATAGAAAAAGTAAGGTCTATGCTGACCAATTCAACTTCTTTCGATTCTCTACAGATATAACTTGTAAAATGGTTTCTCTCTCTCTCTCCTACACTTTCTTTCTCTCACCCTTTTTCTCTCCCGCACTTTCCTTCTCTCCCCCTTTCTGATTTGTCCTTTGTGGCATTTCATGATTGGGATTTGGAAGAAAAGAAAGTCAGGAGTTGTTGTGTCGTTAGTATGGTGCTTGCCAAGAATGTTCAAAGTTCATACCCTTTTGGCCTATTTCGTTACTATTTAGAAAAAATTTCGGCTGCTATTGTCATACTGTTACGTAATATTATTAATTTATGTGTTATAATACGAGTGAAAGATAATTTAAGATAAGAGAGACTTGAAACATAATATTTAAATATGTATTTTATATCATAAATAAATTAATAATATCATGTGACCGTGATGAAAAAATGTATTAGGTTTTGGTACACTCCAATTTCCCCACTTCTTAAAGACTACTTTTTGTTTCTATGTTTTAGGTTTTCCGTGGTGATTCTAGAACATGAGATGCAGGCGCTGGCGTTAGTGTGGAAAAGGGAAGTGCAAAGCTATATAAGCTATATATATATATATGTGTGTGGTATTTGGTTATTGGTCAACACGCACTTGGACATTCTTATGTGACGAGATTATTGACCATGTTTCTTATGGTTGTTGGTCTAATCTTACTGATTTATCTTTAAAAATGTATTTTAATAATGATAGATGAATCCTAATAAGTTTACTACGTTCTACTAATGTAATATATATTCAAATACTCACAACGCGTCTTTAACCTACGAATATCTATTTTAAAATTAATTAGGCAATACAAGAAAGGCTGAAAATTATCTGAATAGAACGAAAGGCTTTGATTGTAATGTGAGGTTCACACTCTTAATTAAAAAAATATCCATACAATTCGTGTTGATTGTAGGTAAATTTCAGCATCAACAATTACACTATACACCTGCCACCAAATTAGCATGAACAGGGTTATATTAACATTTTAACCAAAACAAAGCCAGGTAAGGGGTTGAATTTCGGTTCTCAAAGAATAGGAATAACATAGTTAAGTAGTATTTAGGACCATATTAAAATTCTGGTTATTATATGTATGCATGGAATCTTCTATTTGTTATGTGATTTCTCAAGTTGCACAAATAATATTTATGTGGTATGAGTCATATATGTCAAACTTACTTATGTAATGAGACAACTCTTGATAACAACATGATGATGAAAGTTCTAACTGGGAAGTATCTTTATACACCGTTTTTAGCTTTATGTTTGTCCTCAGATTAAATAAATTAAACAGAAACAACAAACATGATTAAACATAAGTATGTGAGAAACTAAAAAAATGTGTGTTTATCACTTCTCAGTGTGTTAGAATAAAAAGGAGTTGGGATGGAACGTTTGATTTTGATTGATTTCGATAAGAGACTTGGCCACAAAAAAAATAGAGAACCCAAATTTATAAAGCTTGTACAAGCACAAAAGAATAACCTCTAAATCAAATGAAAAAAAAAAAGACTGACTTTTTTTTTGGACAAACAAAGTAAATTTCATTTAATGAGAAAACTAATACAAGGTAAGGACATATCAAAAAAAGAGTCTGAAAAAGCCAAGCAAAAGCCCAACTCCATAAATGAAAACTACAAAGAGAATGGCCCAAAGTGAGCAGCCCATAGCAGCAACCAAATTGAAACCCTTAGACAGCCACCTCCACCAAAACAGCCGCACCGCCACTGTAGATCTGTCACCACCACCCGAAAAAGGGCCAAAGAACCAAATGGATGAACGGAAAGTGGGGGTAGGCAAGCTACCCGTGCTGAAAACGCTCCCATAATCCTACCAAATAGTGCAAAAAGCACTTTAAATGCTACGAACCACCAAAGTGTGTCTCCGGAGGAGATCTTAGGAGAAAACACCCAATGAAATGAGCAGCAAGGGTAGATGGTAGGAGATTCATGGTGAGGACCGATGTTTGGAGAGGAACAAGGAAAAGAAAACAAATCTGAGATAAACTTAGGAAATACTGACACCAAGCTAAGAGCAACCTGAGACACAAAATGCTCAGATAGAAAACAAACGAAATCAAAATGCAGAAATAAATAATCTAAATCTCCAACCATGGTGGCTTGGAGAGGGAAAAACTATGATGGAGCTAGAGGAAAAAGGAGAGATGGGGAAATCAGGAGGACAGGGAGGGATAGAAGGGGAGAAAGAGAAGAAACAAGGGTGGAGAAAGGAGAAGAGGAAGAAGGGCGAAAAACAGGAAGAGATGGGAGATAGTGATGAAATAGAGGGTGGACGGAAGAGGAAGATAGATGAGGGCGAGGAGGGAGGGCTAGGCTACCGTTGATCTCAAGTCAGAGCAAGAGGCCGATGGCATAGGAGGTTTCAAAGGTTTATGCACTTTATTTTGAATGATAAACCACTCCCAAATATTATGATAGGTTCAAAATTCGAATCTCCGTATTCCAGTTATATATTTATTCAGAAACACAAATGAGAAAAATAATAAAATGGTCATACTTTTGGAGATAAAAAAAATTAAACGGGAGGCTATGATTTAGTCTTTTGTTAGATATGCAGGCTCGTTTCTTTTCCGAGAGAATGTTTGGCCATGGGCCATTATCCAGAACCTCTCTATTTCTTCTGCTTTTCGACCTGGAATCCGACCCGCAATCAAATGCCACCTGCTAATGTTGTTCAAGGTTCAGCTAGCTAGCTATAAACTATTTATGATTACAAACGATGGCATTAGTCTTTGTATATATATATGTGTGTGTGTGTGTGTATATATATATATATATATATTGTACTCTTTGTAGTAGTTATTTTCTTTAATATCATTGACGAGGAGTGCATAATAATTATGTTTTTAGAATGCCAATAACAGTTTCTTAAGATAATAGTACAGTTTAGATCGATCGAACCTGTCTCCAACGAGTCTGTACATTCTGTAGATCAGATCCACCTCGTCTTCACTCATCTTTACGTACTCCCATTTCATACTACTCACTTCTTCTGCATGAATTAACCATGACAATCATGAACAATATATTTAAAGAGAGAGCTGAAAGTTATTGTGTCCTTAACACCTTCTGAGCCAGAATTGGCAGTGCTCTTGGCTTCTTGCTTATGTGAACGACGTCTGCCCATTTTCTCTCACAAAAGCTAGCCAGAAGAGGAACACCTGAACTCAGAGAGAGAGAGAGAGAGAGGATTGCATGGCCATTACTCCGATTGACTTCTTATTGTCTTTCTAATTTTCCAATAATAAACCACAACTTTTAAAAGAATACTTATTGGATAATACTTGCATCCCCGTGTGGGGTGCACATATGTCCTGTTTTACGAATAATGTATCTTGACAAAAAACGATTGAATTTGTTCAATTTATTAATCTTCATTTAAATATCAGTCCTACAAAAATCATTTGAATTGGAGATCATTTTGTCATCCAAACGTAACAAATAAATGAACGGTTTATCACAAATATGTTTTCTGGTACCTACACCATCGATTTGTTATGTACATTTGAATTACTAAATGATCTCCGGTTAAAATGATGTTTTTTAGGGGTGATCCTCAAATGAAGATTAAGAAATTTAATTGTTCTTATCATTGATTTATGGGAACTTTAACGAAAAGTTCCCGGTACTGTTCACTTTAACGAAAAACCACATTTTTACACTAAAAAGTCAATCATGATACTATTCACTTTACCCTTTATTTTGTCCTTATCATTAAAACTCAAAGTTTTCAAACATTTTTCATTAGTTTTCCTTTGATTTATTCTATTAAGATACGTTATTCCCAAATGAGATAATATGTGCATTCCTTACATGGGGGGATGCAAGTCCTATCCATACTTATTCATTAAAGTCGAATTCTAGTCGTAAGCATACACAAAATTGACCAATCTATTTGTGGAAAATTTTGCAAAGTTGTTTTCTTTCTAAACTCAATTAATTCAATATCGTTGGCAAGTGATGAATTGCCTTGATGATTAGGGTGTTTATCTTCAACGCATTGCATTCCAAGTTCAAATCATGTAAATCTTCTTAATATAAGTAAGTGTAGAATCGCTTGTAATAATCGTTGTTTGTGTGTAGGTAAGTAATTGAAAGCTTGGAATTGATGTCCAAACAACCATGAATATATGCAAGGCATATAACTATACACTTGCTCGTCGGAGAGACATATATATTCAAGTGGCCAACCTCTTAGAGACTGCATTCCAGGTCCCAACTTCCACTAGCCACATGGCTATAGCCCCACCTGGACCAATGAAAGCTACCTATACGTTATTGTCCTGTCAATACAATATAACTAGGACATACATTATACGTGTTTTTATTTTTCTCTTACATTTTCCTCCAATGTTCTAAAAATCGGCCTAGGGGCTAGGCAATGACCAGCCGCCAAGATTAATCTATAGTAGGAAGAAAAATCGGGAAAGGGGTGAGGCGGGCGCCGAGGCGGCCTGAGCGGCAGTTGGGCGGCCTAAGTGGGTGACTGGATGGCCTAGGCGGTCTGGGTGTTTCAAATCCTTTTTCTGTTTTCAACTGGATGGCCAAGGCAGCTTAGTCGGGAAGAATGCAAATCACCGTCGTGTTCTTCGTTTTGAATTCCAACGAAGAAGAAAGGAAGAAGAAGAAGAGAGAAAATTCAGTTTCTCTCTCTTCCTTTTTCACCCATGTGACCATTCTCAAGTCTCTCTGTTTAGTTTTTAACATTTTTTTATTTTATGTCCAATCAAAATGGGACAACTAGCATCCTATTTGACTTAAATGCATTGGGAATGGAACAACTAGCATTGTAATAATTAATGTGTACTAAGAATCGTGCCCCACCTCCCTCCCTTCTATGCATCTCGGTTTTCTTCCTTACTATTTTATTTTTAATGTTTTTTAAATTGCTGATTAAATGTTTCTACGCCCATATATTTGATACCTTCATTTCTCTTTATATGCACTATAAATTTACTATTTCGTTAAATACTATTGATTTGTAACCATATGATTTTTTATTTCATTATGTTAAATTCACTAAAGTACTAAAGACTAGGCCTTGGGCGGTGGTGACCCGAGCCATTTTCTCCTATCTACATTACTATATTTCCTCATTTTCCTTCTATTTTGCATTTTATGTGGTTTTAAATTGTGAACTTATTGTACATGCATCATCCTACAATACTCCTCACTATGGTTATATGGCATATATGCTTAATGTGTTTTTAAATTTTGGACTTGTTGGATACTCTTTTTGCATATTATCATTCTTTTATTATCTTATCCATGGATTTCATACAAGTATAATTTTTTGTAAGTGTCAATATGCATTTACAAGATATATAAGAAATTTACCTAAATCCGCCTAGGCGCCGGCTTAGACTTTGCCTAGCCGCCTAAGCGCTAAGCGCCAGCCCACCGTCCTGCTAGCGCCTAGTGTTTTTTAAAACCTTGTTTTTCTCAAATAAATAATCGTATAAAGTCCAACCATTCTACTAAATTTAGTTAACTATTCAAAGTGTAAGCACTCTTGTGAAAATGCATTTGAAGTAGACTGGTAGGTTTGCGTTATATAATCATGTTGTTAAACAATTTGCTTAATTGTATGCAATGTATTAGTTACATATATATGTTTGTTGTGAACTATTTGATCTGAGGGAGAGAGAGGTGCGGCAAGGGAAAAGAATGATAGAGAAAAGGGTTTGAGGAATTATGTGTGTTATTTCTCAGTCCTTATGCCTTTATTTATGGTAAAGCAAGAGGATTTATTGCCTTGCAAGTAATACAATCCTAAAGGGAAAAAATCTTCTAGTATCCTAAATACAATATACTAATGATTTATATAATCACACATGTACTAAAAGTATATTCATAACACTCCCCCTTTATTGTGTAAATACTCAACTAGATGGCGCAAATGTAGAAGCAGTTGATGAAGTCGTCTCGTCTAGTCGGCACAAGTAGCGAATGCAAATCTCAAAACAAACGGAAGAATGCATAGGTGGTAAAACTCACAAAATCTCACTATATATAGTAAAACCCAAGGTGGATACCCCTAGTCTAAGGAGAAAAGTGAGAAGTTGCATTAAGTCAAAACTAAATGTCTTCTGGTCGTAAGCATAATGCTTGCAAGGGTATGACCATCCTAGGATAGTGTGCCTTGTTAAACCTAGTCAAGTAGCAAAAATCCAGTGGGGATAAATGCTCCTAATCGTAGGAAAAAATAGTACATTAAGATCAATGAGTATAATTTTGGATACTCCCCTAAGTTCAGCAAAACGTCCAAATGAGAACTACAAGCATGGCTAATGAGATAGTTATGCATACTAATTTCTTGGACAAGCTTCTAAACTGTAGATTTCAGCGGTGACATTGTATAGAGGTCAACAAGGTTGTCTTTAGATCGGATTTGCTTGACTTAAATCTTTTGATGCTCATGTTGATGTGATGTAGACAAAATATGATTGGTGTTGACTTCGTTGATGTATCATGTCTGGGTCGAAACGATACATGCGGCATAGTCTTTATGGATCATCGTTGGTACATCGAATGTGAGAGAAAATGGGAGTATTTCTTAACCATGTTTCACGTGTGGCGTAGTGAGGGTGAGTCTTGGAACGATTCTAAGATTTCACAACTAAGGTCTATTTGGATGACTTCTAAGTTATTGCGGTTTTCCTAACAGTAAAGACATAACATATTTGGAAATGTACCTTGTTCAAATCAGACAAATAGTCTGAGTCAGTGTATCCCATGAGGTAGACATCTTTCCGAGAACCAAGGGGTTGTGATTCATTCTAAGATGCATATGGATAGAGTAATCCCAAATTCGTAGTAACAGAAAAACGTCTTTAACACCAATTTGGTGGTGGTGTGTTGGCATAATGCTGCTTTATACTAAACGATTGTTAGCAATTGAGATGTCTGATCTAGTGATTTGAGCTAAGTATAATAAATGCCAATTGCACTTAGATATGCAACTATCAACTCCATAACTCCTTGAATGTCTCATTTGCATCTAGCATATAGACGATCAAGGGTATACCAGGAAAAGACACATTCTGAGTGTAGTTTGATTGGTGGACTAGAATAATGTTAGAACTATGCTTGAAACTTCAGGTTGAGGTAGTAATCGAGCATTTCACAACCCTTGATTTAATTCAAACCAAGCTTTGAGGCCCTGTTAGTGTTTGTAGGTGTTGAATCTTAAATCTGGAAATTGGTTTTGTATGAAAATAAAGTAAGAGGAAGAGAGAGCTGAGAATTGGAGAATGAGGAGTTCGTTGCTCTTTGGATTCTATTGCATCATCTTTCACACGAAGCATATGATTTTACAAAGGACAAAAGTGATTGTTGTGACTCCACACGAGCCAACAGGTAAAAAATATCCCACATGAGTTACACATGACTCACTTAAACAATTTAACTGAAATGATAAATGGCAAAATACAAGTCATTGATATGTTCTAATCATAGCCGTACATTGCAACTAAGAACAAGACGTTCCTTAAGAACAAATTCAACTAAAAACTAGTAGAAACGTTCTATACCAAACAATGTGATTTTCAAACAAAGTTAGTCTTCAATACTGCTGAAAGAAGGCAAAGTGATTAGAATTACACTAAAAAGGTTGTACCCAGTGCACAAGGCTCCCGCTTTACGCAGGGTCTGAGAGAGGTGAATGTCGGCTAGCCTTACCCCCATTTATGGAGAGGCTAATGGAAGGAAATGTTTTCTCGTCATATCGATAATTTTTGCCACTTAATTAGAGTTAATATTAGGGGTTTTTAATTAATGTCTATCAAGTTATAGCTAGGGATGAATATTATTTTGGTGACGAATTTGTCCTTTTAGATAAGAGCAACTCCAATGGAGAGATGTGAATTTGAAATACATAAATCATATTGACATCTCATTTTACACTTCTGTGAAATGTAGGTGGGAGTTCCACTTTAATGGGAGATATATAAATTTAAGATCCTATTTAATTATCTCTCTTTGAAATGTAGTGTGTGTGTGCATATATATATATATATATATATATATATTCCTATGTATTGACGATGATAAAGATTATGGGGACAACAATCAAGACTACAATCATTATGTTCATTGGGAGTGCAGATATCATACCAAATATTATAAACAGACAGGAAGAAGATTATGAAAGACTAATCAATATTTACCTTGAATTTGAGATACTCAATGAATTGAATGTGAGTAAGAATTTAATGCCATTCAAAATCAGTGGTTATAAAAATATTCTTCATAATGAAAATAATGAATTAAAATTAATGATGCAGGTATATTTTGAAAATAAGTTTATTAAACTTTGAAATGTAGACTTACAATTTTGCCTATTGGCAATTACAAATGATGATGAAAATGGTGATGGAGCTCGCATGCATCCTTGATAAAATATAAGTGTTTACAAAATTAAACTGAGATAATGAGTGCGGAATACTGGACTATGTTCTTGTTCTAGAGAAGCAAAGTTTTTAGCCTTTTGGGAATGAGTTCTGAATTGTGATGATATAGGTTGGAGGTGATTGGATGAATGATTGAAACATGAGTGGGAATCCCGGCTTGCATGTGTTGTGAGCTGGAAAAGTTAGATGAATAATTTCCTTTTTACTGTGAACTCACGTTGTTGTCTCTGAAATGATGGATGAATAGTAAATTTGGTTTTACTATTCATGAATAGTAACATGTATGAATGATTGCTGCTACTGCATATGTTGTTTTTTTTAAGGGATCACATGGCTGGTACTGTAGAATTTACATAGGTAAAATTTTTAAATGATTACAAATTTGATTTGAATTCTACAGTTCAAACGAGTCTTGGGAATCCTGGTAATCTGCCCATTTGGCCTTTTGCTTGCTGGAGGGTTGTTGTGAAGATGCATCTGAAGATTCTGAAGAGTTTGAGCCTTTAGTATAGAGCATGGCTGCCTCTGCAAGTAATTGTTGGGCAAGGTCCTTGAGCTGGGATGATTTTTCTTTCTTTTTCAAACTCGACTTGGATGACTTAGAAGTGCCTTTGAAGGATGAAAAGGGATTAATGTCTGATAAAGATTGTTCTAGAACTGTTGGCAATGCCATTTTCTGTTGGACTGGTTGTGCCGAAATGGCTTGAACTTGAACTTGAATGACGGGAAATTCAGAGAGGACCAGCTGAATGATCTTCTGATGATTAAACTTGTCCCACCATTCAACTACTCTTTATTGATAGACTTCGCCGGTTTCAACTTCATAATTCCACTTCATTATCCACGACATTTTGTATTTGGCCATGAACAAAGGAAGAAGGGTGATATAAATGTTTAATCTGCTTCTGTCGAATTTCTTTTGGAAATTTTCCGATAGGACATGCATAAGATCCTCGGGTAGGAGACTGGCTGTTGGGCCATGAGATGACCACCATCTGGGAAACCATGCTGGGAAATTCAATCTGAAACTCTTATCAAAAGTAACAAACCATAAGTGACTAAAGTCTTCTGTTTGATGGAGAAAAATGTTAGACCAGGCGTCGATATAATCAAAATAATTATATTGGTTAATGCAGATAAGAACATGCTGAGAATGAAGAGGTTTGGATTGGTAAAGGGGGAATCCCCATTCTGTTTCTGTTAGGAATTTTCCAATGTGAAGGGATTAGTAAAGAATTTTGTTGGTATGAGTTATACTATAAATTGGCTTAATAGCAATGGATTCAGTCTCACTAAGAATGGCTTGATAATATTTGAGGGATTTATGTGGTGCATTTGGTAGATAATGAAAATTGGCCGGGAATACCATTTTGGCTATTTTTGCCGGTTTTTGTTCTTTTGAAATATTGGGAGGTACGCTGAAAAGGTATTCCTTGGGTGATTTGTTGACATAAGGAGAGATTTTAGTATAACTGGTTGATTGGGATGATGATGGATAGGGCATGGATGCATATGGATCATACTGACTAACTAATGTCGTTTGGTAATTTGGTCTTGGTGTTTGGTAGTTTGGTCGGAAATTTCCTATTGTGGATCCTAAAGGAGTGAATCGGTTGGTTATGGCTAAGACTGATAAGGAACCGAAAATAGATTCCTATTTTGGTGGTGGTAAAGTGGTTGAGAGCCTTATTTGATTAGGCTGTCCTGACATTCTTCCCCTGCAAAAACTCTCTTGTTAGGAAATCAGGAATGCAGATATGGCTGCCTTTAATGTATTCAATATCAAAATAAAAAATACTTAATATGGCTTGCCATTGTGCAAAAATCTGTTTTGATGTAATGTTTTGAACATCTTTTTGTAAAACATGTTTTGTAGATTTGCAATCGACTCTGACAACAAACTTTTGATTTAATAAATCATCTTGAAATTTGCTAATGCATAATACAACAGATAATATTTCTTTCTTAATAGTACTATAATTACTCTGTGCTGGATTCCATACTCCTGAATGGAAACGAACAATTTGTTCAGAAGATCCGAAAGAAGTTGATTGCTTGAGGATACCTCCATAACCAATGTCAGATGCATCAGTTTCAACTATTTTAAACGAGTTGGGGGTAGGAATGCCAAGATAGGGCAATGTCTTAACATGTGATTTAATCTGTTTAACAATTGAAGTATGAATGGGAGACCATGATGGAGGATTATCTTTGAGACGATAAAATAAAGGTTTACATTGCCGACGAAGATGAAGATAGAATTCCGAAACATAGTTTAATGATCCAAGGAATCTTTGTAATTGGGTTTTGTTAGTAATTTGATATGGAAATTTATTAGCAAATTGAATGACTCTATCAATAGGTTGAATGGTAGACCGATGAATATTGTATCCTAAGAATCTAATCTTAGTTTGAAACAATTTAATCTTGGATGCAGAGACAACTAATCCATTGGACTTAATTATTCTAACAAACATATGCAAATGTTTCCAATGTTCGTCTATTGACTTGGAATAAATAAGAACATCATCAATATAAACAATAGAAAAATAGCTATACTGATTAAAAATCTCATTCATAACATTTTGAAGTTCACTGGGTGCATTCTTGAGGTCGAAGGCATTACATTCCATTCATAATGACGAAAAGGTGTTACAAAAGCTGTTTTGTATTTATCAAATTCATGTTTTTGAATTTGCCAAAAACCTGATTTCATATCAAACTTTGAAAAAATAACTGCTTGAGAAAGTCTTTCTATCAAATCTCATTTGTTAGGAATTGGATACCTAATACATTCCAAAACACCATTCAAAGGTTTATAGTTAATAACTAATATGGGACTGCCTCTTTCTAATTCTACATTTTTTTGAACATAAAATGCAGGGCATGACCATGGTGATTTACTTTTCCTAATAATTCCTTTATTAAGAAGTTCCTGGATATTTGTTTTGCAAAATTTCATGTCTTCTTAACTCATTTGGATAGGTCTGGCTTTTGTTGGGATTTTTTATTCATTAAACTCCTTTATGTAAGGTAGTTTAACAATGTGTTTCTCGCGGTGCCAAAAGGCGTTGGGAATATCATAACAAATATCATTAACAAGTTTCTTTTGAAAATTGTCAATAGTTTCTAACAAAAACTTATTTGTTAGCTATTCTTAAATTCGTTTGTGATTAATTTCTTTTTTTTAAGAAATTAATGTGTTATGACTTATTAGTAATTATACTAATGGTTTTTGATATATTATTTTTCTGTAAGTGTCTTAATTTTTTGAGATATGTTTTCAAGCAGAACTCAAATTTAATTTTTTGTCCTAAGACTCTGGTAGTAATCCGATTATAATGAACCTTAAAAGGATATATAAGAGCTATGAAAGGGAGACCTAATATAACTGGATTCTTTTCTTGTCTAAGAGACCTAGGACTAAGTCTTGTGTGGAATGTTTGCTTGATTGAGCCTCTGAAGAGGAACTGCTACTGTATTCTTCTTCTTCGACTATTGCTTGTGTTCGAATTTCACTAAGGCGGGTACGAACTTCTAAATTTTTAGATATTAAAAATTTAATTTCATCTTTGATTTTATTAATTTCTTTTTGGAGGTCTTCGATTGTGATTTCTTTCTTAGACTTATTAAACCTTTCCAAGGTTGTGCTAAGAGAGATCTTCGGGTTTTGTTGAGATTGGCTAGTGCCAGGTTCTTCCAGAGAAACTAATTTCTTTAGTTTCTGGAGGTAAAAGGATTTTAATTCTGGGTTATCGACTTTGCTAATTAATTCAATAAGAAGATTTTCTTGTTCTTCCTGTTTGTTAAGTACTGAAATCTTGTTATTACAACAAGTATCAGTACATCCTATTTTAATATCAGGTGATGAAAGACTACTAGAAGAATTTTCTTCTGAAGAAGACGATTGTAAATCATCTTCTGATTGACTATGGTCGGTGTCTTTAAGTTCTAAAACTTGGATTAATTGAAGTTTCTCTTCATCAGAGATCTTCAACTGATTAATTGTTTTCTTAACTCAACATTTGTTGGCATAATTGCCAAATTTGCCACATTTGTAGCATTTTCCTTTTTGTTCTTTAGGGAAATGATAATATTGATTATATTTCTATAAGTAATGGTATGATATGGTATGACACCTTCTTCATTAACTAAGACATTTACAATTTTATGAGCAAAAAGGTTTGGTAATCCATTTATAAACTTTTCTTTCCAGAACAGCTGATTACTATCTTTTCGGAGCATAACTCTAGACATAAATACATCTTTATACCATCTAAAGTCACTTAAGGTTGGACATCTTAAGTTACTTAGTTGGTCGTGAATCCTAGTGGTGACATTACTAGGTGTTCCTATAAAATGTTCTATGATTGTAAAAAGCAATGTGTTAATCGCGTTAGGGACACTTTGTCATATTTGTTCATCGAAAATGGGTATTCCATCTTCATCTCTTTTGACTGCATGTTTTATTTCATTTCTGGATTGTTCAGTGAGATGTTTATCCCACCTGGAATGAAGTATTCTAGTAAATCCAGTGACCAAAAGATCAACAACTTGTGTTTGGCTAAGATTATGATTGGTGATATAGCTATTAGCTACCATAGAGATATGTTGAAGTTTATTTAAGAGTTCTTGTTCTGACAAACCATCTATATTCCATTCATAGAGTTTATCAGAAGAGACGGAGAATTGATTTTGGATATTTCTTTCTTCAAACTGAATATCAGGAGGTGTAGGTCTCGGATACCAGTTTTTTGTGAGGGATGTTGGATTAACACGTTTATTGGTAATCCTTTTGAGTTCAAGGTTTTGAAAAGCTTGTTCAACTTTTCAAATGGAATCTAAATCAGTTTCTGATGCAGAGGATGTATGGGATATTTCCGAATGAGATTCACTAGGATGATTCATGACATGAACTGTTTTTTCATTTTTTAATTCTAATAACATTTGGTCAATTTTTTGACTTGTGTATATTGACTTTAAGGCAATGGTGCTAGAAGAAAACTCTGGGAAGTTGATTAATGGTTTTTCTTTGTGTGTTGGTTTTAGCTGAGAAAGTTTATTAATCTTTGTTTCTATTTTATCTAATTGCTTTCCTATGGTGTGAAGACTCTGGTTTGTGAAATTATTTTGTTCAATAATAGGTTTAACTCCTGCATCTTCCTTAGGAAGTTTAAAAGGAGTAGCTGGAATTTTGGCAGTTATGATGAGAATTGTTTTTTGTGGGGGATGGCTGGAAGAGACAATAGTTTTGTCTTCTCTAAGCCAATTTTCTTCGGTTATTACCTCTAATTTCTTTGCAAGTTCATAGTACTTTTCGACATAATCAAAGAAAAATACTTCAAACCTGTGGGTTTCCATAAATTTATTCCATGAATTATAAATTTCTATTTTTTCTTCTTTTGTATATTTGTTTCGGAATATATTCCTTTTGGGAATATTTTTTTTGACTTCAATATCAGCATTGAGCATTTTGCTATTCTTTTTAAATGGTTTATTTAAAACTAAAAGTTGATGATTAACCTGACCTGCTTCGAAATCAGATTTTGTTGGAGAAGTTTGTTCTCCCTAGTCCTGGGTGTGAGGTTGGTACCTTGGATGTGTGACTTGGGAGATTGTTTCTACTGATTTTAATTTGATATTAATCAAATCATTGATTAATTCTTGTTGAGTGACGGATGAACTAGTGTCTACCGTTTTTAGTTTCCTATTGGCTAATGAATTGATTAGCTCTTGATCTTGACCCATCCTATCAGTTGGTATTGATCCTGAAAAAGATTTTCTGCTAGGAGCAAATGATTTATGTGAGTGGATAGACTCACATGATGGTCTGGCTGGACAGTCAAAATTAATCTTGACAGTCCGGTCGAAATATTGTTCTATATTGTCTAAATTAACTAGACTATTCTGGATGGCTATTGGTTTGCTTTTATTAATCAAACATCAATCTGAATGTATATTGATATCTGACCACCTAATGGTTTTGGGAACTTTGATATTTACATTTTCTTGATTTGTTTGGATTAAAAGTGTATGATCTCTAGGACTTTTGGTTAAAGCATAGAAATTCATGTTTATGCCAATGACTTTGTTATAGACTCTAAAAATTAATGCCAAGGGCTGTGTTCCTTCAAGAACTTGATATCCGGAAGTTTTGATATTTAATGTGAATGCTTTCAACATATGGAGATCTGAAAGACTTATGGTAAGGTCTGGAAAACAATCAAAATGGATAGGTCCATTATAGAGACTTGACTCAATCATACCAAGTATGCTATCACTAAAGTTAGTGAATCTAGCATCTCAGAGACATAACAAAATGGAGGTATTAAGGCCTCTACGGGTTAATGGTTTTACGGCTATTTGAACTAAGCCTATGTGGATATAGTTATGACCATCTTTTCTGTGTGTTTTAATTTGTTTTGGGGAAAACAATTGACAAGTTTCATGTTCTTTACTAAGAGCATAAGCTTTTTCAACTGTTTTAACATGATGTTCACTTCTAAATGAGGCTACTGACCATTTCTTTTTGTAAATATTTTTACTTGAAACCTTGGGGATGTTCCAATCTCTAAAGTCCACACTATCGTCAATTTGAAAATCAAGTTTTTGTTCTTCATTAACAATATATGGAACTGTGCCTAGACTGGATCTAGAGCTAGTGCTGACCATTGAATTAGATCTAAATAATCTACTCATAAAGTCCACAATTCAGACAGACAAAATACAGAAAACTTAAATGTGTCACCTTCATCACACATTAGCTAAACCCATTCCTCACTCATGCCTCTCCTGTGACTTATTGTTTGGAACATGCCTCATTGTTTGGTTGGGGAGTCGAACAAACAAGCTTAGAAGATTAACAGATAAGATAGACTCTAGGTTGAAAGACTGAAAATGAACCTGACTTGCAGATTAAGAAGATGCTAATGCAATTACCAATCACTTGGCTCTGATACCAAATGGGTGCGGAAGCCTATCAATACCTATCTATTGACAATGATAAAGATTATGGGGACAACAATCAAGACTACAATCATTATGTTCATTGAGAGTGCAAATATGGAGATGTATATATATATTGGAGATCTATATTTTACATTTTGTGGCCAAGATGTATATTTTGCATCTCTCCACTAGTGATCTTTCGGGGCAATCAAAAATGCCAAATGCACATTTCAAGGCATTTTGCATCTTATATTGGAGATGCCCTAAATAAGAAAAACAATTTTAAAAATCTTGATTAAATGCATTATTTGATCAATAGATTTTGAATTTTGAAAGCTTGCAATTGCCGTCATGAAAACTTGAATCCATAAGAAACAACTTGTTAGTCATGAAACCTATTGTTGAGATAGAATAAAATGTTGGGAAATTTTATTTGAACTCATATAACCTATCTCTATACCCAGCTTACTCTTTACACCCATATTATTTTTTTTCAAACAATTAATATCTCTTTAAACCCAATTTACTACCAATATTACCCTCACAGACTCAATTCAATATGCAAATTTATACACCCATGTTTTCACATTAGAAGCTACCCATATTAGTCTCATGAAGATCCATGTTAATTAAATCCATACATCTAATTAAACACAGTTGCCATGAGACTATGAGAGCCAAACCAAATTAATCAAACCCTAGTTAGTTTAACAAATGCATGCATATTTTGCAAGTCAACTTGCAGTACTGGGAATAATAGCTAGCAAGCATGCACAGAAGTTAGGAACTAAGATCACAGGACTAATTATAAACACTCAATAGTACACAAACAAAATGAAATGAAATGCAATGATTATCATGTTCTCACATGTTTGCAGTGCATCTACATAGCAAGACTACTAATTAAACATGAGTAACATATGAACGTGTTAATTAAAGAATTAAAAGAACTTTAATTACTTAATTAAAAGGAATAGTTAAAATTGAAGAAAAACACTTGATTTAGAACTAGTGTTGATCTTGATCAGCTGGTACTTGTTGTTTTGGCAGCAGTAGTAGCATAAGTAAAAACAAGTTTCCTGTAGGTGATGAGTAGTGGTGGAGATGATGATGATGGTGGTGGGGTTGGTGGATGGTGGATGGTGGTGGTGGTGGTGGTGGTGGTATTGATGATGAAGATGATAAGGGTCTATGAGAGCGTCTCAGAATTTTTACCAAGAAAGAACGTAAGAGAAAGATTACGTGATGGTTAGGGTTTGATATATAAAAAGGGGAAAATATGTAATAAATAGAGGGGCAAATATGTAAAAAGGGAAGGAGCCCTTATTCTATAAAAGGGCCTCCTCACCCTCACAAACTCGAAGCCTCCTCACATCCCCTAAGCTCTATGCTCTCTCAAAGCTCTCTCTCATATTCAGAGTCCTCTCTCCCTCAGAAATACAATAATCAGTGTGGACATAACCCAAACATTGGGGGTGAATTGTAGACATTGAAATTTCGTTGAAATAAATGTTAGCCATCGCATTAAAATTACATTTGTAAACATTGAAATTTTAGTGAAATAAATGTTGACCATTGCATTAAAACTACATCCTCCTCCCAAATTCACCTACAAAAATCCTACAATGCACCTACAACATCCACGAAAACAAATGGATGGTGGTGATTCATTCTCAAAGCCTATAAATAGGCCTCTCCATCAAAGGATCAACGGGAGGATTTTTACACACACTTTCTCTACTCCCAAATTGGAAGAGAATTCACACCATCCTAAAGCCTTGAAGCCTCGAAACTTTGAAGCTCTCAAGCGAATCCCGAAGGATCAAGAAAGCCCTCTTCGTTCTTCGTGAAATCCTCATTCAAGATCAAGCCCCGACGGCCCTTGAAGAACCTGTTCATCATCCATCAACTATTCGTCCAAGATCAAGCCTCGACGGCCCTTGGATCAACAACACTACATCTACACGTTTCAAAGATAGAATCAGAGGCTAAGTTTGTAGAAGAGATTGTACCCCCTAAATCATTAATACAAATATTATTTTGTACACGTGTTCTTGTCTCGTTTACTGCAGGAATTCCCGTGTTTACAAATTTGGCACGCCCAGTGGGACAGTCTCTACCTCTCATCTCTATCTTTGAATCTGCAACAAGCACAAGTGGCGTCAAAGAAGGCCCGAGTTGTTCCCGCTACCGATGCAAGAAACAAAAGCGTCATCACGGCAGGGGGCATCACTTCCGGCATCATAACTCGAAGGAAGGCAAAAGCTCTTTCCGCCGCCTCTTTCGCCCGTTCATCAACTCCGCCAAAGGCACAAGAGCACCTGAGGTTCGAACCGGTGATCACCCTGGCCTCGCTCAGGGCGCCAAGAGAGGAAAGCCAGAGGAAGTACTCTGAATCCTTACTTTCCGATGCCGACTCGAGCAGCGGCATAGCTATGCAAGTCATGGGTACTGGAACAACTTCAATTGAGGAGCAGCTGGCTCAGTTGAATGAAGCAATCACAAAGCTCACAATGACTGTGGAGGATAAAGACCTGCAAATCGCAGCACTCGTTAACCAACTAGATGCAAAGCCCGAGGAGAAAGTCAGGCAAGGGGATAATCCAGTAAAGAAGGAAAACGACGAGGATGAGGAACCTCCAGTGGAGAACGTCGAAGAGACGCTGAAGCTAGACCAAGCGGCGACGCTCATGGGGTCTCTCTCTATCCAGCAGCTGCAGGAGATGATCGCCAACACTATCAAGGCGCAGTACGAAGGAAGCTCACATGATTCCGTACTATACTCAAAGCCCTACTCCAAGAAGATTGATGCTTTGAAGATGTCGAGGGGTTATCAACCACCAAAATTTATGCAGTTCGATGGAAAGGGGAACCCGAAGCAACATATCGCCCACTTGATTGAAACCTGCAGCAATGCTGGAACAGAGGGAGACTACCTTGTCAAGCAGGTCGTGCGCTCGCTGAAAAGCAACGCCTTTGACTGGTACACCGACCTCGAGCCCGAGTCTATCAACAGTTGGGATCAGCTAGAAAAGGAATTCCTCGACCGCTTCTACAGCACGCGCCGCACCGTAAGCATGCTGGAGCTGACCAGTACGAAACAGTGGAAGGAGGAACCCGTCGTCGACTACATCAATAGATGGCGTTCATTAAGTCTGGATTGCAAAGATCGGCTTTCTGAAACCTCTGCCATTGAGATGTGTGTTCAAGGCATGCACTGGGGGTTACATTACATTCTCCAAGGCATAAAACCGAGAACGTTTGAGGAGCTGGCAACGCGTTCCCATGACATGGAGCTGAGTATCGCCAATCACGGAAAGAATGAGGCGATCACCCACTTCAAAAAGAATAAGGTGTTCGCCCCGAGTGTGGACAAGACTGGAAAAAAGCCTGCCAAGGAAACTTTTACTGTCAACACTACCCCCATCAAAACCCCATCTGCGCCTATCAAGACCACCTCTGCGCCTATCAAGCTTTCCTCCAAGACCAAGGCAAAGGAGACAAAGAGAAGTGAGGCTCCTCACACCCAAGACAAGTATAAAAACACCTTGAGAGAGTTGGAGCAAAAGACGTACCCTTTTCCTGACTCAGACGTGGATGCAATGTTCGATGCCTTGCTGGAAAAGAAGGTAATCGAGTTACCAGAGTGCAAGCGCCCTGAAGAAATGAATCGAACGAAAGATCCTAGGTAATGCAAGTCCCATCGTATCGTAAGCCATAATGTGGGCAAGTGATTCGTCCTGGAAGAACTCATTATGAAGCTAGCGCAACAAGGGAGAATCGAGCTAGACCTTGAAGACACAGCCGCAACACATACTACTACAGTGGCGTTCGGATCCTTCGATCCCGTGCCTCTCCAAGCGACACCCGACCATTCCTATCAATGTGCAAGCTACACGGCGCCTTCTACACAACCATCGCCGGGGGAAAACGAACAAGATGCATGTACTGATAATGATGAAGGATGGACATTGGTGACCTACAAAAAAACAAGGAAACCAAAACCACAAGCCACAAGACCAAAGGGGGAACAAGTGAGAAAACACCGTCGCCGCAACAGTAGGAAGCCGAAAAGAAACGTAAAAGTCGATAAGCCAACATATGCTGGGGAACCCATGGAGCAAGAGCCACGCATTCCTGTCTCCTTGCGCGAGTACTTCCCGAATGACTTCTTCCAACAGTGCACTACCGCTGCATGCCATATGGTCGAAACAGAAACGGAAGAACCTTCAAAAGGCAAAGATATCACCACTGAGGGAGAAAAAACTCTCACGCTCGAAGAAGGTCTGCCAACACACTTTAGCATTGAGGAAGCGCTACGATTACCAAAGAAGATGCGAATAGCATTAGCAGTGGTCTTGGAAAGTCCCAATGAACACGAAGTGCAAGAAAGCAAGAACGAAGGCTTGAAGCTTCGGCCACATGAATGTGCCACATCTTGTGCCATCGAGGACGCAATCCATTTCACCGACGAAGACTTGCTGCTAGGATCCAAGCCTCACAACCGTCCTCTCTTCGTCTCTGGGTATGTAAAGGGGCACAAAGTCAACCGCATGCTGGTGGATGGTGGATCAGCCATAAACATCATGCTAAAGTCAACAATGACTACAATCGGCATCAATGCGGATGAACTATCCCTAAGTCGTCTACTAATCCAAGGTTTTAATCAAGGAGGACAAAGAGCTATGGGCATGATCCGAGTGGAGATGACTATTGGTGAACTCAAGTCAAGCACGATATTCCACGTGATTGACGCAAGAACTTCCTACGGCTTACTCTTAGGAAGGCCTTGGATCCATGCGAATGGAGTAGTACCGTCCACCCTTCACCAATGCTTAAAATTCTATCGAGAAGGAGTGAAGGTGATCTATGGCGACACCAAACCATTCACTGAAGCCGAATCACATTTCGCAGACGCCAAGTTCTACATGGATGAAGACATGGTGCCCGAAGCTCTTCCAAAAGAGATCAAATCCACGGGCAAAGCAACACCTAAAAAGCGAGAGCGACAAGCCATGCCCAAGAAGCAAGAAGAAGAAGTTATGCTGTCTTCAAGCAAGAACGATAATGAGCTGGCTAAACGTGCAACAATAAAGGGGAGTAGGACGCCCTCAAATGGACCAAACACACCCGTCTTCCGATACATCCCAATGTCGAGAAGAAAGAATGGTCAACCTCCGTTCGAAAGTGGAGCAAACAAAGCCGATGCACAGCGGCATATGGATAATGTAAAGTTGCTCAAGACGAATGCAGTTTTACCTCTGACACAGCTAGGCGGCACTAAGGTTGCAAGACTACCACAAGGCTTCATAAGAGCTCTACCAAAAGGGGTGGAACCAAGCTTTCTCCCAACCCAGAGGACCGAAGAAGGTTTTGATCCAAACGCCTATAAACTCATGTCGAAAGCTGGCTACGACTTCGCTTCTTCGTCGAATCATGGAAAGAAGATTTCAGACACCGTTAACAATAAAGAACGTGCCCTTACCGAGACTTAAAAGAGGTTGAAGAAGCACGGTTACGGAGTTGATAACAACAAAGCTGGACTTGGCTTCACACCAAATGCACCCGTGAAGATTTCAAGCAAAGCAAAAAATGCTAGCGCTCAACACATCAGCGTGAGTATTGAACAAGATCATGATGAGCCTAAATCCACCCCTTGGACGTCAGTCTTCGATAGGATGAATCGTTCAAGACCCAGAATGTCAGCACTTAATAGCATTGGTGGTCAAAAACGAACCTCCGTCTTCAAGAGACTTAACATGCCGACATCCCAAAGCTCTGTTTTTGAAAGGTTGTCAAAACCTAAGAAGCAAAGCAACACGACTAGCTCTCTTCCTCGTCAGTCAGCTTTGGAAAGACTTGAAGATAACAAGAAGTTTTCTAGAAATAGGAAGACAACGTTAAAGGAAGAAAAGCTCGACATGATAGCAGAAAAATATGATATTCGAAGCTCAATTCCTTCAAGGATGAAGCGCCAAGCAATCTTGGAGGTGGACACAAATGGACCACTGAAAGTAAGAAGGCGCACCATCATCCACACTGGACAATCTTCATGCCAACCAGCCCAGGAGGGCGACACAGAAGAGGAATTCCAAGATGTCTTCCACATCACGATCCAGGAAAGCAAAGAAGATGAGATCCCCGAAGAAGATGTCACTGCTGCGCCACCGCAACTTGAGGATGGGGGGCAATCCACGGTCGATGATCTCAAGGAGCTCAACTTAGGCACAAAAGATGAGCAAAGACCTATCTTCGTGAGTGCGCTGCTAAGTGAAGACGAGGTAGACGAGTATTACCAACTGTTATCAGAGTACAAAGACGTCTTTGCTTGGACTTACAAGGAAATGCCCGGCCTTGACCCTGTCATCGCTGTACATCATCTTGCAGTTAAGCCTGGAACGCGACCGATAAAGCAAACTCAAAGGCGCTATCGATCCGAGCTCATTCCACAAATCGAGGTAGAGATTGACAAGCTAATCGAAGCAGGCTTCATTCGAGAGGTGCAATACCCCAAGTGGATCTCCAACATCGTCATCGTCCTTAAGAAATCTGGACAAATACGTGTTTGTGTAGACTTCCGGGACCTCAATGACGCTTGCCCGAAAGATGACTTTCCCTTGCCGATCATCGAAATCATGGTGGACGCAACCACTGGCCACGAGGCATTGTCATTTATGGACGGCTCTTCTGGATACAATCAAATTCGTATGGCTCTCGAAGATGAGGAACTAACAGCATTCCGCACTCCAAAAGGTATCTACTGCTACAAGGTGATGCCCTTTGGTCTAAAGAACGCTGGAGCCACATATCAGCGAGCAATGCAGAAAATCTTCAATGACATGCTACACAAAAACGTAGAATGTTATGTAGACGACGTGGTGGTCAAAACAAAGAAAAGATCAGATCACTTGAAGGATTTGCGAGTAGTGTTCGAAAGGCTGCGAAAATACAACCTCAAGATGAACCCGTTAAAGTGTGCATTTGGCGTCACCTCTGGAAAGTTTCTCGGCTTCGTTGTCAAGCACCGTGGCATTGAAGTGGACCAATCAAAGATCAAGGCCATTCAAAACATGCCCGAGCCAAGAAACCTGCACGAGCTGAAAAGTCTACAAGGACGACTAGCCTTCATCAGACGCTTCATCTCCAACCTTGCAGGGCGTTGTCAACCGTTCAGTCGACTCATGAAAAAGGATGTTCCATTCGTATGGGACGAAGCGTGCCACAATGCTTTTGAAAGCATAAAAAAATATTTATCAAGTCCACCTGTCCTGGGGGCGCCTGTGCCCGGGAAACCACTCATATTGTACATCGCCGCTCAGGAAAGTTCAGTAGGAGCACTCTTGGCCCAGGAAAACGAATTCCAAAAAGAAGGAGCGCTTTACTACCTGAGTCGAACACTCACCGGCGCTGAGTTGAACTACTCCCCAATAGAAAAAATGTGCCTTGCCTTGGTGTTTGCCATCCAGAAGCTCAGACATTACATGCATGCTTATACCATCCACTTGGTTGCTAAAGCTGACCCGGTTAAATACGTCATGTCCAAGCCAGTTTTGACAGGGCGACTAGCTAAATGGGCGTTGATTCTCAATCAATACGAGATCATTTACGTCCCAGCTAAAGCCGTCAAGGGACAAGCATTAGCAGACTTCCTTGCCGATCATCCAATCCCAGCCGATTGGAAAATCTCAGACGACTTGCCTGACGAGGAGGTATTCTACATTGACATATTCCCGAGATGGACGATGTTCTTCGACGGATCCGCACGAGCAGACGGAGCGGGGGCAGGAGTAGTATTCATGTCGCCACAAAGGCAAATACTACCTTATTCATTCCAACTAAGCGAATTATGCTCCAACAACGTCGCTGAGTACCAAGCACTAATCATCGGGCTCCAAATGGCGATCAACATGGAAATCACAACCCTTGAGGTATATGGCGACTCCAAGCTCATAATTAGTCAACTCTTGACTGAATATGAGGTGAGGAAAGATGATCTCGTTCCGTACTTCCGACTGGCAACTCAGCTGCTACAAAAGTTCGAGGCCGTAACACTAGAACATGTGCCGAGAAAAGAAAATCAAATGGCAGACGCTCTCGCTAACCTAGCCTCGAGTATGACACTAGGAGAAGACGAAGCTGCAGACGTGCCAGTTTGCCAAAGATGGGTCATCCCCCTCGCCACCGAAATGCTACTAGATGATACAAATGTCATCTCGGTACTTCCAGTCGATGTTGAAGAATGGAGACAACCATTGATTGACTACTTAGAGTATGGAAAACTTCCGAACGATCCTAGACACCGCTCTGAAATACGTCGACGAGCACCTCGCTTCCTCTACTACAAAGAGACACTCTACCGGCGCTCTTTCGAAGGAGTACTTCTGAGATGCCTAGGTGAGGAAGAAGCCAATCAAGCCATGGAAGAAGCACACTCAGGCGTGTGCGGGGCGCATCAATCTGGACCAAAGCTACATTTCCAGCTCAAAAGAATGGGTTACTACTGGCCAAGTATGGTGAAGGATTGCCTGGAACATGCCAAAAGGTGCCAAGCCTGCCAATTCCACGCCAACTTCATACATCAACCACCTGAACCATTACACCCTACGGCTGCTTCATGGCCATTCGATGCATGGGGATTGGACGTCGTGGGACCAATCACTCCAAAGTCATCTGCAGGAGAAGCTTACATCCTAGCTGCAACAGATTACTTCTCCAAGTGGGCTGAAGCCATACCCCTAAGGGAAGTGAAAAAGGAAACTGTTGTCCGTTTCATCAAAGAGCATATCATCCACAGATATGGTGTGCCTCGCTACATTATCACTGACAATGGAAAACAGTTCTCCAACCGACTTGTAGACGAGCTCTGTGAGAAATACAAGTTCAAGCAGCACAAGTCTTCCATGTATCATGCTCCGGCCAACGGTCTTGCAGAAGCATTCAACAAAACATTGTGCAACCTCTTAAAGAAAGTGATCGGCCGAACAAAGAGAGACTGGCACGAAAGAATAAGCGAAGCACTTTGGGCATATAGGACGACGCATAGGACTCCTACCCAAGCTACCCCTTATTCTCTCGTATATGGTGTGGAAGCTGTTCTACCGCTAGAAAGTCAAATCCCCTCACTTAGGATGGCTATACAAGAAGGCTTGACTGATGAAGAGAATGCAAAGTTGCGCCTTCAAGAGTTGGAAGCACTCGACGAAAGAAGGCTCGAAGCTCAACAACACTTGGAATGCTACCAAGCACGACTATCCAAGGCATTCAACAAGAAGGTCCGCCCAAGGTCTTTCCAAACTGGAGATCTCGTCCTTGCATTACGAAGGCCTATCATCACAACTCACAAGACAAAAAGCAAGTTCACATCAAAGTGGGATGGACCGTACGTAATACAAGAGGTCTACACGAATGGCGCCTACTTAATCATGGCAGAAGACGGCTTGAAGATTGGCCCCATCAATGGCAGATTTTTGAAGCGTTACTACCCCTAAAAGGCGACGACCCAGGCTCCTAGCCTGCATGAGCCTAAACTGCACACGGCATAAAGCTCCTGGCCCGCAAGAGCATAAACTGTGTACGGCAAAATCATCATCAAAATCACCATAAAAAAAATATAAAAAAAAAATTTCATCGCTCATTTGAATTACGTCATGACTTGATCCCTCCTCAACCGAGGGTACGTAGGCAACTTGAAACTTCAAAACTTCAAGTACAGTCACATCACCAACAAAAACACAAACACTTTGAAGAATAAAAAGCAAATTCAAGATATGAATATTTTATTTCTTTAAAGAAATGATTTGGTTACAAAGCCATATTACAAAAGTGAGCACTACGCCAACGTCACCACCAAGGGAAAACTGTGACCAAAAGGCATTACACAGCAAAACCCCACCTGCAACACATGGTGCGCACACCCGAAGCAAGTGGACCTCCAAGTCAACCACGCGACCTCGTCTGCAAACACCTTCTTTTCCGCTGACTCTTCTTCTTCCTCTCATAAAAGTTGCACAGTCACCCACAAACGAAAGGAAGACCTGCAAATGCACGAAATCTGAATCCAGATGTGGTGTTTCTCTCTCTCTCCTATGCAGCGACGTCTCTCTCTCTAAGCCACAGCAAAGACGAACCTGTAGCAACAAGAATGAAGCTGCAGCGGTTGAAGACGGGGAAAGCAACTCGGCCTTGTCGTTCGAACCTGCACTCGCATTCATTTTCTCTGACCGAGTCAAGCAGAGCAGACTTTCGATGCCTTCCTAGGTTCTTCGCCGGTTTAGCAACCTCAGCCTGACAGAGCACTAGAACCTGTAGCAACAAGAATGAAGCTGCAGCGGTTGAAGACGGGGAAAGCAACTCGGCCTTGTCGTTCGAACCTGCACTCGCATTCACTTTCTCTGACCGAGTCAAGCAGAGCAGACTTTCGATGCCTTCCTAGGTTCTTCGCCGGTTTAGCAACCTCAGCCTGACAGAGCACTATATAAAAATAAAATATATATATATATATATATATATTTATATATGCGGCAAACCGTCCTCAGCAATAAAACATACCTCACAAAGTGAAGGCAGCGCCCTCCTTCCTCTTATCCATTGGTGGAAACATTTGCAGCGCCATCGAGGACGATAAACGGAAGCCCAAGCAGTTGTAGCAACCATGCTGCAGTCCTTCATCCTTCCATCCTCATGCTCTCCTGCAACTCTCCCTGAAGCTTGCAGGATAATGAAGTTTGTTGTTGCTGCCCTAATTTTGATGATGGTGAGCTTTTCCTTTGCCGCAGTGAAGACTTCGGATGAACATGATGAACATCGACGTGACCGACTGCAGGGCGATGGGGTTGAAGAAGCTGCACCACTTTTTGTCCAACACCGAGCTCACCAAACGGCAGACGAGAAGAACACGTCGCAGCAAGGAAACAGGACAGTGCAGTTAAGATTCAGGGCAATAAGTTGGTGCAGTGTCTATGTAAAGACTACGCAGTGCCCTATGTATGTATGCATGTGTGTATGAATGCGTGTGTATATATATATTGGTCTCAACAGGCTGCAAATAAAACCAGTCTGCATGTAGTGCAGTGACTGTGTAAAAAGCAATCCGCATGCAATGAAGATTGTGATAAGGTGATTGTGCAAGTGAAAAGATGGTCCGCATGCGAGAAGAACGCAATGCAGTGAGGAAGGCCACCAAAAAAACCAATTGTGCTATCGTCAAGCCACTCACGAGTGTGTATTACTATTCGCAAGTCAATAATGGAAAAGGAAATGGGTGGTGATGACAAAATGATGCTTCCAGTCACCATCTAAAAAGAAATGGGTGCACTAGTCACCATCTAAAAGGAAGTGGGTGCATAGGGAAGTAATACATCTTAGTTAGATATACGTTTTATTTGCGTTTCAACACAACATACTAAATAAAATAAGGCATGTCCATTAATATCTCCGAGAAATAACAAAAAAAAAAAAAAAAGCCTTCACGAATGTCACTTGTGTGAAGCCTCAGTACTTGGAGCCTTGGTACTCGGTGGAACCCTAAAGGAGGGAGGCACTGAAGATAGCTTATTCGGAGCCTCAATACTTGGTCGAATTCCAGATGACGAAGGCAAAAAGTGCCTCTGGAATACATCCACAAACTTCCGATGGTCACTTTGAATTCGACCTTCGGAGTCCATCAGCTGATCAAGCTTCCTCTTCATGCTCGTCGAATAACTATTTGCAAGAACATGCAACTCTCTATTCTCACGCTTGAGCTGCCTAATCTCTTGACTAAGAGCCGCCACCTCGGCTGTCAATGATTCAACCTGGCGAGTTCGAGCAAGTAAGCGTTGGCCCATGTTGGAAATAGAGTTCGCACACTGGACACTGAGAGCCTGGGACTCTTGAACAGCTAACTCATCGGACCGTCGTGAAAGTATCCTATTATCTTTAGGAGTGATGAGGTTTCTAGCTATAACCGTAGCCGTGGTTGCATCCCTCATCACAGAGTTTTCAACTGTGAGAGGGCCATTAGAAGAAAAAAAAGACGGGCGCCATACATTACCCTGACGCGGTGCACTTGTGTCACTGCTAAGACTCAAATCTAAGCAAATGTTAAAAGGGGAAGCCATTTTCAAAAAAAATACTAAAAGAAAAAGGTTGGATGAAGCAAAGAGTAGCAGAGATAATTTTTCACGGGCAGGCAATCTTCAAATTGTGCGTGTTGAATACAATTGACACCTCTTTAAAAGGAGAGGCAGCACAACCTTTCTTTCATAAATCGAAGAGACACCACTCTCCGAATTTCAAAACCCGGATTTTCCTGCGTAAAGTCCGTCGACACTTTTCAGACACAATCTCAGCTTTCGGCTATCACGTGCAACTTTGTCAGATATCACTGACAAAGTTGAAAACATGTGAGGTCCATTATGCCAACTACCGCACTTCTGCCGACAAGCGTGGGTGACAAGGCCACGCTCACCCTGCCACTTGATGTTGAGAGCTCACCATATAATTCGACCTCCATCCTATAGCAAGACACACATCCAGCCTGACCCCTCTTCCTTGCCGAAGGCATCTGCAACCAAAACTCAGTTTTCTTCCTCCCTGAAAACACATCCAGCCTGACCTTTCTTTCTTGCCGAAGACATCTGCAACCAAAACTCAGTTTTCTTCCTCCCTGAAAACACATCCAGCCTGACCTTTCTTTCTTGTCGAAGACATCTGCAACCAAAACTCAGTTTTCTTCCTCCCTGGAAGCGCCTCTTCAACCAAGCCACATCAGAGCAAAGGTATCTCATATCATTGGGGTTGAGAGCAAGAGTATCTCATAACATGCTTTCTCCCTATCCTTTTCTTTGTCCTCCCTCTTCACTGCGAAGACAAGGATAAAGAAAGAAATATGTCGGAACCTCCACTCAAGCTCCTGATGATGCAGGTGAAGATGATGCAGACGAAGATGATGCATCGAAGCATATGGAGACAAGCGCGACGAATGCATGTGCTGATCGTCCGCTACTTCTTCAAAAGCAAAAGTATCTCATATCACTGGGGTCAAAAGCAAAGGTATCTCATATCATGCTCTTCCCCCATCTTCTCCTTTGCCCTTGCTCTTGCCTGCTGAACAAGGAGAAAGGAAGCAATCAGTCGGAACCTGAAATTAAATGTCCGACCAGGAACTGATTGCCCGGAACCTTTGCCTGGTTACTTACCTAGCGTTGCTCTCGAGTGCTCATCTTCAACTGCTGATATGTCTCGAATTCCCTCAGCAAATGCTTCAGGAGTGTGGATCTGTTGACATCGGCGCTTTGCACTGAAGCTGCCAAGCATAAGTGAGTCGCTGAGAGGTGGTGCTCCGAAGAACCATTTAAAGGTAAAAGGTTGCATACCGCTTTAGCTATGCAAAAGAAACAAGCAGAGAAGAATGCAACACAACGAGCTGGAACAAATCATGAAGCACGAAGCCTTCCCTGCATGACCACATAATCCAGACAGAGGAGTTCAAGTAAAGATCCAAGCTGGACACCGTTACTCTACCCAAAAGACTCGAGAAGCTTTAACAACCTTTCGCTGGCACCGTCACCGAAGAGCAAAGCCTCGATAATCCTTAAAGATCAAGTCACCAACTGGAAGAAGAGCCCATCAATCTTGAAGATCATACTGTTGACCAAACTGCTCAGGGTTCATATGAAAATGCTGCGAACTTCCTTGCTCTTTCAAAGCATGCATGTCCTGAAACTGCTCGTGGTCGTGTTTAAGTTCGAGATTAAACCTCAACGACCCTGACTCAAGATCAAGTGTCCACCACCCTTGAGTCAAATCCAGTTCAAGATTAAGTCTGTGGAAAGTCCTTTGGAGGAAACCAGAAAACTCCTCCAGCCTAGTTCAAGATCAAAGCTGTGGAAAGTCAACAAGCACAACAAAATACGTGCCGATTCATCCATTATCGAAGCCAAGGATCGTCTACTACACGAAGCTCCTTGTGGTCCAATTTCATCCAAGATCAAGCCTCAACGGCCCTTGAAGAAATTTCAAACAAAATTCAAGAACAAGCCTTAACGGCACTTGAATAAACTCTCAGACCAGTTCAAGATCAAGCCTCAACGGCCTTTGGATCGACATCTACATTAAGGGACTTCAAAACGCATCTTCTACACGTGACAAGCACATGTATACTATGCGCCTTGAAGTGGGGGCATTTGTAGACATTGAAATTTCGTTGAAATAAATGTTAGCCATCGCATTAAAATTACATTTGTAAACATTGAAATTTTAGTGAAATAAATGTTGACCATTGCATTAAAACTACAACCTCCTCCCCAATTCACCTACAACATCCACCAAATCAAATGGATGATGGTGATTCATTCTCAAAGCCTATAAATAGGCCGCTCCATCAAAGGATCAAGGGGAGGATTTTTACACTCACTTTCTCTACTCCCAAATTGGAAGAGAATTCACACCACACTAAAGCCTTGGAGCCTCGAAACTTTGAAGCTCTCAAGCGAATCCCGAAGGAGCAAGAAAGCCCTCTTCGTTCTTCGTGAAATCCTCCTTCAAGATCAAGCCCCAACGCTCCTTGAAGAACTTCCACCCATTCAAGATCAAGCCCCGACGGCCCTTGAAGAAGGTGGTCATCATCCATCAACGGTTCGTCCAAGATCGAGCCTCGAGGGCCCTTGGATCAACAACACTACATCTACACGTTTCAAAGATAGAATCAGAGGCTAAGTTTGTAGAAGAGATTGTAACCCCTAAATCATTAATACAAATATTATTTTGTACACGTGTTCTTGTCTCGTTTACTGCAGGAATTCCCGTGTTTACATGAATCACGATACATCTTGTGTTATTTACATTTCTTGCAGATTCACGGTCAGATTTACGTTGTTCCAAGACCTCCGGTTTTGTGCATCAACATTTGGCGCCGTGTGTGGGAATCGACATAAAAAACTATGTCAATTCTCTTTCATTTTTTCACCTCCACCATGAATCTGCAAAATTTGTAAAAACCCAACAACCCAAAGCTTTCCCAGAAAAAACCCAAGAAACCAGTCCCATCTCTCTCTCATCTCTCTCTACAGATCACCTTCTCTTTTTTGCTTCTTCTCTCCCTCTCTTCCATCTACAATTTTTTATTTCTTCAAAGCCCTAAAACAACAAAGAAACTCTTTCTTTCTTTCTCTCTTCCGTCTGCAATTTTTGGTTTCTTCGAAACTCGAAAGCAACGAAGAAACTACCAATAAGGATTTCATCTTCGGAGCTCCGATTTTATATGCGGGATTATATGAGTGTTTTGTGTACCATTCTATGGATTCATTTTGTTGCGATTCAATGGCGGAGTGGAGGTTCGGTATAGGCTATGTTGTGGCGCCCAAGAAGCAGCAAAGCTTCATCCAAGAGTCACTGGTCGACCTAGCCAGATCGCGGGACATCAATCTCGTTTAGATCAACACTGAGCGCTCACTGGCATATCAGGGGCCGTTAAACTGCGTGCTACATAAGCTCTACGGAGACGATTGGAAGCGGGAGCTGGCGGAGTTCAGGGTCAAGAACCCTGACGGGGTTATAATCAACGCGCCAAAAGTGATCCAGCGCCTGCACAATCAGGTTTTCATGTTGCAGATGGTTTCGTAGTTGAGAATCGAGATCAGACGGCGCAGGTGATGAAACAAATGGTGGATTTAGAGGACCATCGACTTTTTCAGAAAATTTTGAAGAGAAAGCAGGCTGCGAGAAAGCTGGCTCCCTCCAAATCCCGCCCGGCACGGTACTTCCCAGCTTCTGCTTGGACCCCACTCACAGACTACACTCACCGCCACCTCAGCCAACGCGAGGCTCTCTCCGCCTGATTCCCATTTCTCCGCTTTGAGTCTATCCTCGACAACCTCCCACTCGATCATCCACACAATGGTAACCCTATAGTCACCGTCAGGTCCACCTTCAAATCTATAACGAAGTCGCTTTTGCATGACATGCTTATCTCTTCAGTAAGGTAATGAATGTATTTTTCGGGAAGTGTGAAGATAAAGCGATGATGATCGGACTGCACACAATTGCTGACATTTTCTGTGTTGGGTGTGGATCGATAATAGGGTGGAAATATGAGACTGCCCACGAAAATGGCCAAAAGTACAAGGAAGGAAAATCCGTACTTGGGCGGATTAAGGTGTCGGATCCGGAAGGAAGAATTTATTGGGCCAATCATGAAGCATAAGTCGTAGAAAACATCACCAACTCAGATTGAGAATGCGAATCAATGGATTCCACTAACTCAGATCGAGAGCAGGCCATTCCAAATCCCAGTAGCTCAAACATCTGGCATCCCTGACCTCAAAGCCACTGTTCACCCATGTTGTAACCTGCAACTATCAGTCATGGCTAACAGTTATAGAAGAAAGGCGTAGTGGAAACAAAATAGAAAAAGAAAAAGATCATGATGTTACTAAAGAATATTTCAGACAAAGAAAAAGAGAAGAAATAGGCAGAGAATGAGCGGGGAGATCAAGAAAAGCAAAAGATACCTTGCAAAATAACATGGGTGGACAGAGAAGGAGCAGAGAGATCAAGAAAAGCAAAAGATACCTTGCAAAGCAACATGGGTAGACAGAGAGAGCACATGGGGAGACTGCAAAAAGCAAGGAATAAACACCCACACTGCAAAAGCAAGGAATAAACACCCCACTAGAATGATGTGATTTACTTTTCTTATTTCTGAATGATGTAAATTATTTTTCTTATCTTTCGGAGACATCTGTATAAATCCCATTAGAGGGTAATAAAAAAAAGGGTAAAGCCCAAAATAAATGGGCTGGAATGTTGTGTGGAGGGCGAAGGCCCATAAACCCAAAATAGCACCAACCAGGTGACCAAAAGTACGCCTAGTACTACAAAAATTATTCGGCACCCCGCCGCTATTATCGCCAACCAGGTGATCAAAAGTATGCCCAGTACTCCAAATTATTCGGCAACCTGCCGCTATTATCACCAAAGTACACCCAATACTTCAAATTATACATAAGCATTACTCATGTCAATCATACATAAACATTCATGAGCATTACTCATATCAATCATACATAAACATTCATGAACATCACTCATGTCAACATCCATGAGCATCACTCATATCAATCAACATAAACATTCATGAGCATCACTCATGTCAATCAACTTCAAAAGCTTCATTTACAGAGCTCTAGCTTCAAAAGCTTCATTTACAAAAGCTCTAGCTTCAAAAACTTCATTTACAAAAGCTCCAGCTTCAAAGCTTCACTTGCAAAGCTTCACCTACAAAACTTCAGTGCATGGTATACAAATATTGCCTTCGAACAACCGCCACTTCGGCCCATACATGGATTCAATTTGAAGTCTCCAGCCAATAGACTCTATTGACCAAAGACTTGGGGGACTACATTAGTACCATATATTGGGCCTCATTAAAAATACTAGGGGGACTTAGCCTATTATTGATGTATTGAGGAGCGAACCCTTATTTTATAAAAGGGACTCCCTCACCTTCATTAGAGAGCATCGCCGCCAGCTGAGCAACCGCCTCGCCACGAGCATCACTCCTAACCCATTATTCATGTACTGAGGAGTGAACCCTTATTCTATAAAATGGACTCCCTTACTTTCATTAGAGAGCACCCATTATTCATGTACTGAGGAGTGAGCCCTTATTTTATAAAAGGCACTCCCTCATCTTCATTAGAGAGCATCGCCGCCTGCTGAGCAACCGCCTCGCCGTAAGCATCAACTCTAGCCCATCATTTAGGTATTGAGGAGTGAGCCCTTGTTCTATAAAAGGGACTCCCTAACCATCATTAGTGAGCATCGCCGCCGGTTGAGCAATCGTCTCGCCGCGAGCATCAACTTTAGCCCATCATTTATGTATTGAGGAGCGAGCCCTTATTCTATAAAAGGGAGTCCCTCACCTTTAAACGCCACAAGCCGAGCCAACCAAGGCAACATAAGCCACGAACCGAGCAGCCTCGCAACATGTGCTACTTCTAGTTGAACATCATTTCACTTTGAGCACCGCCTCATATTAAGTATCAGTTCAAGACGACATCTAGTTACTTCAGCCCACACATGGACTGAATTTCAAGTCTTCAGCCAAAAGACTCTCTTGACTAAAGACTTAGGGGATTACTGTTTGTACCATACTTAGGGTCTTCGTATTTAGATCTCGTAAAAATACTCGGAGGACTCAAATGTAATTATGTAACAAATAGAGGGGCAAATATGTAAAAAGGGAAGGAGCCCTTATTCTATAAAAGGGCCTCCTCACCCTCACAAACCCGAAGCCTCCTCACATCCCCTAAGCTCTAAGCTCTCTCAAAGCTCTCACTCTTATATTTAGAGCTCTCTCTCCCTCAGAAATACAATAATCAATGTGGACGTAGCCAAAATATTGGGGTGAACCACGATACATCTTCTGTTATTTACATTTCTTGCAGATTCATGGTCGGATTTACGTTGTTCCAAGAGATCCGGTTTTGTGCATCAACAGGTGGGTTTATTGATAAATTTTATTTTTATTGTTAATGGTAAGTATACAATAGGATAGTAAAGATATTTCATATTTAAAGTATAAATTGGGTGTAAAAAGAAATTATATGAATTCAAGTAAAATTTCTCTAAAATGTTTCTTAAACAAAACAAAAAACAAAACCTAATAATCATTAACACATGGACACCTAGGGCTAGTCTATTTAAACCTTATCAATAAATAAGCATATCCTAACTACCTCACCTCTGCTGTAGGTATCAAAACTTAGATATCCACATTACCTATAGATTAGATATCAATTACCTACATTTGGGTATCAAACTCATCTATACTATCCATATATAAGACTCAAATATAATAATTTTTAAGCTAAAAATCAATTTGTTCCACATAAATAACATTAAATTAGAAAATTGATGTTTGACAAAAAAGTAAAATTATAGATGGTAAAATAGGAATGTGGTCCAATATTCTAATAGATATGATGTTAGGTTTTTACTCATGCTTCTCATGTTTGAACTTTCCCCTTCCCTAAATTAATGTAATTCTTTCAAACAGTCTCTCCTCCCTTAGTAAAATTAAATTTTTTATAATAAAATAGGCAAGAAATCAAATGAGAAATGCTTGTTTTATTAACACCTCACATATTGTTAAATAAATCTTTACATACTTAATACTCCACATTTACTATTTTTAATTCAAATTTATTCTAATACACCCCACATACTTTTTTTATAATACCTGCACACCCTACAATCTCAACATACACTCCACGTTTTTTACATACACTCAACATTTTCTATATATACCCCCACACTCTTCACATCTTAGATAAAATCATATTTTATGTTTTTTTCTTCTGTGTAATCACAAAACAATGAAATTCTGTTGAAGAAGAATGTACTGTGTATGTAGAATATTGGATAGAAAACATCCATGAATCATTCGATAGAAAATCGTGACAATCTAAATGACTTTTTTTTTTTTTTTTTTTTTTTGGGTTATACAACATGCACAATTTATCCTGTGGTTATATTTTTGGCAGAAGTGTCCAATTTCACCCGCAGTCTTCTTTCAGAAAATCGAAGAAAAACTTTGGAAGATAATTTTTTTTTTCTTTTATAGTTCCATCCTTTTTTCTTTGTCATAGCAGATTGATTAGTGAGATTTTTCTTCTCTTTGGAAAAAAGTTCTGTAATAAATTTGGGTTTTTTGGTTTGAACCATGCTTCTCTATCATTTTTTTGTCCCTATGATAAATTTTGTTAAATTAGATGTAAAATTAGCTACTAATAATGATCAAACTCACATCGTCACACAAGAGCTCAACTCCTTTTCACCACTGTGATAAAGAGCCACTTGCATCCTTCTCTATCCGTTGGTTATGTTTTTGTTCTACAATGGACAGTGAGAGTGATTTTGAGAATTGAGGACGATAAATAAACTTTGGATATACACATTAAATATCATGTGGGGATTATTTAGATTTTTTTTTTTTTTAAAACCTTATGAAGTTGAAATTGTCATTGCATACTAGGGTAATCTTTAGTATTAAATTTTAATGTGAAGTGTATTTAACATATGTGGGGTGCTAATAATAAAAGCCAATAACAAATGAGAACCGTAAATATTAATTAACCTTAATATCTCACTACGGTAAGTTTTTTTAACATGTGAAAATAGTCAAAAAAATGTGTGAGTTTTTCCTAAAATATTCCAATAAAATTGGGTTGATATTACCTTTCGACAAAAAAATTAAAATAAAAAATTATTCTATGTTGCAGACTGTCGTCCTATTAAATTAGGAATGTGATTGTGTAAATCCTAGTATATCTAGGAATATCTCTTATATTTCTATTAGGAGTTGATTACATATCAAGAGTTGTAATCCTAAAAGGGTAAGAATTTTACCTATCCAACTACTATAAATAAAGGCACAATGGGTTAGAATATAACACACCCATGGTTGCACATCTCTCTTCTCTCTCTATGCCGCACCCTCTTTCTTTCTGGCCTCCATAATTGTTCAGTAAATTATGCCTACAACACGTTATCAACACGTTATCAGCACGTTTTTTACGTTGCGCTAACAAGAGAGTTTGATTTTCAATCAGGAGAGTATTACATTTTAATCATTCTTTTTGTGATTAATTTATTATTTTGAATTGATCTACATGTTATTGATTCAATTTAATTTTTTTGTGTTGAACGTGATGCAACGCATTTGAAATGCAATTCCGGCTTTCCAAGAAGGATCTTCTACAAATTCAAAGGCTTTTGTAGTTTTCTGCCAATCAGGTACGCTTAAAATAAAATAAGATATTTGAAATGACCATGAAGCAGGAAAACATTCCCCATGATGCATGAACCCCCTATGTTTATATTTTCCTTCCGATATATATATTGTATATGTTCATATATTTGTGTGTGTATATATATATATATTTGTTTCATGCAATACGCAATTATGCTATGTGGAATTTGTGAGTCAAATAATCGAAAGAAATTATGACACAACCTGACCTAAATTAAGGCGTGCTTGTAAAATCCCACATCACCCAGGGGATTGATCTTTATATGTATATTCCTATCCCTACCTAGCATGAGGCCTTTGGGGAGCTCACTGGCTTCGGGTTTTATTGAAACTCCGAAGTTAAGCGAGTAGCGCACGAGAGTAATCCCATGATGGGTGGCCCACTAGGAAGTTCTCGTGTGAGTTCTCAAAAACAAAACCATGAAGACGTAGCTGGGGCCCAAAGCGGACAATATCATGCTACGATGGTGGAGCAGGCCCTGGATGTGGTGAACCCAGAGCCGAGATGTGACAATTTGGTATCAGAGCCTAACCCTAGCAGTGGTGTGCCGACGAGGTCATCGTGCCCCTTAAAGGGGGTGGATTGTAAGATCCCACATCGCCCAGATGAGTGATCCTTATATGTATATTCTTATCCCTACCTAGCATGAGGCTTTTTGGGATCTCACTGGCTTCGGGTTCTATCGGAACTCCGAAGTTAAACGAGTAGCGCGCAAGAACAATCCCATGATGGGTGACCTACTGGGAAGTTCTCGTGTGAGTTCTAAGAAATAGAACCGTGAGGGCGTAGTCGGGACCCAAAGCGGACAATATCGTGCTACGGTGGTGGAGCGGGCCTGAGATGTGGTGGACCCCGGGCTGGGATGTGACAGTGCTGGACACACTCCGACCTAAATTGAGGCGTGCTGGCCGTCACACCTCAATTTAGGACGGGGTGTTTAGTTTGGTATTAGAACGTAGGTAACCTAAGTGCAGTCCAGTAGGCCAATTAGTAATTATACAATACCAGAAAGATGATCATACAATATTTATAGTCCATCAGAACCGCCGTTAACTCCTCGTAAGCCACCAACAAGCACACCTACCTAGAACCTGGAGGGGAGCAAAACAAAAGTGTGAATGGGCAAAAACAAAGTTTTTCAAAACCATTTCTTCTTCCAACAATAATAACCCCTCGTTGTAAAACCTGTATAGTTTCCGAGAAAATATAATACATACATATATCAAAACCATACTCGAAAGTAGTGAAATCCAGATATATGCCATGTCAAATATCTCAGCATAATAATTAAGTAAACTACATGAAGTAAATCAATATAAGTGATATGTCAGCCGGATCCACATAATGTGGCCTGTACGGCTGAACCTATAGCTCATCAAGTATGCATGCACACGAGTCGGAACCACCTAATGTGGTTTGTACGACAGTGCTAGTTGTAATAAGTACGCTCAAGTGCTACGATCACTTGAAGGTTGTGCGATAAATCGCGGGTCACCTATGAGTCGGAACCACCTAATGTGGTCTATACGACAGGGTTGCACACCAAACTTGGATCTAAGGTGAGCGTGTGGTGCGAGAAGTGAACATCACGTGAAGGACTATGCCTTGGCCACATGCAGGAACACTAACACTAGGGTGCAGGTTTATGAGCTTTAAATGCCTCTAAGCATAATCATTACAATGCAACACAATCATCAATACATATACTCACCTGGAACTTACCTGAGCATTCGCCGCATCAAACAATAACACAGACACAACTAGTAAATGCATATTTTAAGATATAAGCATTTGACATGGCATTTAAACACAAAATCATTTAAATCAATTTTATGGGAAAAACGTAAGGCATATATACATTTATTGAAAAACAAAAGCCCACTCACTAGTATGTAGTAGGTCGTAACCTTCGAGCCTCGCCTAACTGCGCTCGTCCTCTGGAAACGTCTCACCTATATGTGAAACAACTATTTTAACATTAATTTTAAGCACATACTCAAAACTATGTAATAACTTCTCATACGTTGCTTAATTGAGTGTTTGAATATACCATTGTGGCCTACTCAACACCACGAACATCCTCATATTTTTAGAAAAACTTCCCGATGCTCCATGCACCCTCACGTGTAGGCCAAGACATGGCCATACGCGTGACCATGCATAGGCACGTGCCTGGCATGTTGGACGGAATCATTAACGACTTTAGGGTATATTAAGTTAAATAATAGTATATATCGTTATATTTACCTGACACTGTTAGTATATTCCATCAAAATTGATAGAATATTCTCTTTCTCCTTCGTTGATTCACCAGATTCAGGCGCCGACCACCGCTGCACTCGTCGATTTCTGGAAAAACTTTGAACTTCAATATCTTCACCATTTTCAACCAAATTTCACAAACTTTATACCAAAATCAAGGTATTAAATATCGATGATATCGGAAATATCGGTAGTTCGAAAACACGGAAATATCGATGGAAATATTGGGATATTATCGATATCGATAAAAATAATATGGAAACCACGGAAATTGTAAGAAAAACTTGGAAATTTTTATTGAAACTTTGCAGGATGTTTATTTAGTCAATTATCTATTAGTTTATCACAAAAAATTGGAAGGAAATGCATTGCATGATGGATTTAACTGATTTAAGTTGATTATATAGCAAGCTGGCAAACATTGTTAGTATAGAAAATATGTAGTAATTTTATTTTAATATTCTTTCTCTGTTGGATGTTGGTCCGCGTGACCCACTCTCTCGGTTCCTTTTTCCCGTGTAGTCATCAGTCAGACTCAAACACTCTATCTCTCTCTCCCTCTCTCTCTTTTGTAAAGTTTTTCTATCAATCATTTTAATATTTTATTTAATTTTCTACTCTTAATTCGTGTGCCTTGATCTTGGTTTTGTCATCCCTTTTTATATTTTTATTTACTTTTCTTTCTTTCTCCATACCATTTTTTCCTTTCCCCATTAAAACTCTCACTTTTATCACTCTCACTCTCTACCATCTTTTCCTTTTGCCGCCTCCAAAACCTTTCCTTCCAGTGCACAAAAGCACAACCCTAGTCTCTGCTTCTCTTGTAGCCGATCCTCATTCCAGTTTCTCTCATCTCAAATCTTCGAGAATAAGTCCACCTTTCCTTCTACTCCTCATTCGTCGGCGCCGTCTCTCTCCTTTTTCTCTGCACCGAGGGTCTGAGACCCACATACACACATGCACACCATCGCACCTGCTTCAGGAAGACACCCATCATCATCAGCAACCTCATCTTTCTCCCTTTCCTTCTCGTCTCTGCAACTCGGCGAACGCAGGAACTCCGGCGAGTTTCTTGAATTTCTCCGGTTAGATAAGCTTCGGGTTTGCCTCTTTATGTTCTAGATTGAAGCTTATATGTGAAATTTAAGTTCAAAATCATGTTTTTGCAAGGTTTTTGGGACGAAATTGGCTCGGGAATAGGCACACCCATCTTCGGCGAGGCCGTGGGTGTCGACGAACTTTCCGAACACCTCCGACCGTTTCACGGCAAACGAAATTTATAAAAACATTCATCTCGTCTTCTATTTCATTTTCATACCTAGATCGGAGTCTAGGGTTCTTTTTTACAATCGGCCGGAGCTGTAGAAGCTCCGGCGTTCATCTCCGATTAGCATAGTTCCAGAATATCGCGATATTTTGACAAAAACCCGTTGGATACCTATTAAAATATCGGTAATGTGAAAAACCGATAATATCAGCGAAATATCGCCGATATTATCGGCATTTAAGACCTTGACCAAAATGAAGCTCTGAGCAAGAAGAACATGTTCTTACCACTTTTACGTCCTAAAACCAACGGAAAATGGTCAAAAAATTTCTTGAAAAACCTGCTATCCCACTACCAAGCTTATTTCGACATCCAAACTCAACCAAAACTAACCTAAAATACTAGAGAAGATGAATAATTACCTTCTTAAGCTTCAAAACTAGCTAAAACCTTTGTGATCACGTTGGAGAAATTGCACCCCTTGCCGGAGCTCGGGTATCTCGAGTTCTACTAACCCTCACCTCAAACTAAAGGCATGGTTCAAATCCTGGGCTTCCAAGGAGTTCAAAAATGACCTATTCCAACTCGATCTATGAGAGATGAAGATGGTTGAGTGAATGACCGTATGGATTGTACGGATGAAATAAAGAGTTTGAGAGAGAGAGAGAGAGAGGGTGCAGGAAGGTGTGCACGTGTGGTGTATGTGTGTGACCTTGTCCAGATTGGGCAATTTTAAATTGCCATAATTTCTATTGGGCTACAACTTAAGGCTACCAATTTGGTCCTAGACAACCCTACAATTTTAATTGGATCCCAAAAGATAGGAAATAAAGTAATTGGTCCATTTTCTTGGCCCATTTATACATACACAACCCAACTTTCAAGGGTAAAATCTTCATTTCCACGTTTTCGGGGATAAGATATATTATAATTCGGGACGGGTTGTCACAAATTAGAAGCAATTAGGGTTTTTCAAACCCTAGGAATTTCGAAAACGAAAAAAAAATTAAATTTTGTGAAAATATTTTGGTTGAGCCGCGGCCTGTAGCCACGCCAACCAAACCAAGCCTGCATCTCAAGGCTTAGGGACTGGAACTCTGAGGCAACAACCCTTTGGGCCTTACTGCATGCGTGGACCAAACCTCTGGCCTAGGTTTGAAATGCTGGGCCCGCAGCCCCCTAAGCAACATACCAACATTTTTTTTTTGCTGGGCTTACCTTCGACTTACTGGGTTTTTGCCCCACCTGCGCCCAGGCCCGTAACAAGCCTTCCTTGCTCAGCCCATCGCTTGTCACGACCTGCACTGATGCCAACCCATATGGTAGGGCTTATTTCCCAAAGCCCACAAACGTAGCCAGCCCTCGGCTAGGCTATGTGCGCTCCCATCCCAAGCCAGCTTCATGCTAATCCTTGCACCCACACCTTTTTGTGGCCCGATAACCAACAGCCCTCACTGTTAGGCCTTTTTTCTCTTACACCTGTGGCCTGCAGCCATGGTTGTATTGCTTGGCAGCCAACCCGATGCCCAATAAACCCTTTTTAGGGCTTGTCTTGTACATGACAAACATATTTGGGCCATACGTTTTCGAACCCAATGCTAATTTTTGGAATTCCAAATAATTTTAACTCGAATGTTATAATTATTTTTGTTTCTATGATCGACCCTGAATGGTCTTGATCTATTGAATTAATTAAAAGTGACCAGTAGTCCATTAATATGACAATTAATCCAAAATTATTGGCATGAAGCCCACTTTTGGACATTAACGATTCAATAATTTATGTCTCTTCTTTGAACCGTTGACATCATTTCATAGTCCTGAAACACTCACACTTCAGTTCTCGAAGCAACTCAAACCCACTGTACTTAAATAAGCATATTGCATTCTGTGTTCTTGCAGGAACCTCTTTTTTATGAACTAAACATTCATAAACTAAATTGAACATGTAGTTTTAAATTTAGTGCCTTTGATTTCCCTTATTTGGATGTTTCTAATAGAAACCACTTTATGTGGGGTACAACACATTGCCTGCAGCAGACCATGATTACGTCCATGAATGAGTATGATTCTGAAGTTTATAAATTCGATGGACTTTTGACTAGAGAATACTTTTCTCATCCTTCCATGTTTCTAACTCACCCCTGAAGTAGCAGTGTAGAAAGCGGAAGTTTACCAAATTCTCGGATCCGATTACTACCACAAACGTGAGAGAAAGGTATGGACCTAGTTTAGCTGGAGTCTACCGCATGGCTTAACCTAATTCGGTCAAAGCTTACCGAATGGTGATGCATTGCTCCGGCAGGGATACACTGAATGGCATACTCTCTCACAATCCAATTTCGAGTTTGTTTTTACAACATATGGTATAAGCAGGGCCTGCCAAGGTATGGTATCATGCCCGAAGCATGATCCTTGGAACCTAAGACCTAAAACTTTAAGCATAAGGGCTAGTATTCCCAAACCTTAACCTTGCAGAATCTACTTTCGTCTTGATGGAATAAATCATTGGTTATGCACCTGTTTATGCCTCTACCAATTTCGATAAAGTATTGCATGTATTTTGGGTTTATAATTGAACATTGAATTCCCATGTTCACCCCAAATAGCCTCGCCTAGTGATCATAAAGCGCAATTTAAATGATCGCCCGGATTTTGGTGAAAGTACCAAGTTTTCGATTTTTACCCAGGGTTATGCAATCTTGTACGGAGCTATGTTGGTTCACCTTGAGGCCCATTGACACCCAACTTATTTGATGTTACAGTTGGTTACTGAGTACGAACTTGACGATTTTCGTATTTACGCATTTGGGTGTGCATTCCATGTGCCAAGTTGCGTTGTCGCAACATACCAACATGGGACCTCAAAGAAAGATATAAATATTTGTCGACCATGATTCTCCTTCACACTAGCTCTCTTCGATCCCTTGCACACGATCTCTTTATTGCTCATTTGCAGGTTGTCACTTTAATAAGACAGTTTTCCCACTGTTAGGGGGAGATAACAACGTCAACGTTCCTGTAGAACGGCACGAAGTTGTGTGGACGTTGCCCATTATGTCTCATCTCAATCCCCATATCGCACAAGTGTGATGAATTCTAATTTTTAGAATGTTGCTCCAGATGCATTCCTCTGATCTAGCTAAAGTGACAAGATCATTTACCAACTGCAAACATGCCTGCAAGGGTAGACGTACTTAACGGACGTCGAGTCAACATCCCTGGAGGGTGTGCCGCCTATGTTGGACAGTCTGGTACACTGGCAGATAGTCAATCAATCTGTCTTGGCCTGGAGCATGACAGATCATTCGGTTCGTAGGATTCATTTCCCTAAAAGAAAAAGACACAACACAACAATGAATCCATACTTGATCGCTGTCTTAAATCATTTCCATCTCATGAGATTACTCCCGAGACTTAAAGTTCTTGGTCTAGTATACTAGTTTGGTTGAGCTAAATGGAATTGAAATGAGATTACCATCGATGATGTTTTCACTTATATGGTAGTTACTGAAATAAATGAAAAGTGACGATATCGAATCATGTTCTGTTGATTAAGTGACAATGTAGAACTCATTAGACAACCAAAATAACAATGCAGGTCAAATTCCTTACCAAAGTGTGTTTGGACCTGTTGTTTCTACACTGCCCAAGGTAACCCTATTGTGTTACAAGTGGGAAAGAAAGCGTTATGAGATGAATGAAATAGTGCGATTTGATGCACGCCTTACGACGCAAGGTTTCTCTCAAAACGTCCCTTGATTGATAGTAACATTATGAAATGTGGTTAATGTTTTCTCCATAGGGATATTGATATGGAGATTTATATGTAAGTTCCCGAAGAATTACATGGACTGGTTCAAATAGTTCCAAACCACAAAACACCCTCTTAACTCTTTTTGAGGTGTTCACTTATGGATTGAAAAATCCGACGGATGTGGTACGAGGTCTACATGATTATTTGATCAGTCAAGGATATGAATGAATACCTTTGCACGTTAAACTAAGAAGTCTTATTCCAAATTGCTAGAGTTACAATTTATGTCGTTGACTTGAGTATTTACACACTCAAGGGGGAGTGTTGCAATCCTATTAGATTAAGAATAGGATTGTGTAAATCCCAGTATATCTAGGAATATCTCTTATATTCTTATTACGAGTTGATTACCTATTAAGAGTTATAATCTTAAGAAGGTAAGGATTTTACCTATCCTACTACTATAAATAAAGACACAATGGGGTGGAATAGAACACATCCACGATTACACATCTCTTTCTTCTCTCTCTATGTCACACCCTCTCTCTTTCTGGCCTTCATAATTGTTCAGTACATTATGCCTACAACATTCTAATATTTGTGTGTGACCATTTTGCCGAACTAAATTGAGTAGTTGGGGGAGACCATCAAGTCGTATCGATCACTATGAGCAGAATGAAGAGGCCTTCAAGATATGATAAATAAGTACTAAATTAATGTAAAATAAATGGCCTATTGATATCTTGGTTACAAATGTGTCCTATGTGAAAATAAATGTCCCTCTCAAAATAAAGTCCCTCTCAAATTAAAGTTGTATCGTGCTTGATTTTGGTGCATTCATGCTTCACTCTATAATTAACAAGCAAATGCCAGAGACACATATTTTATACAATGCAAACGGTAGTCAATTTGACGCCGCTCATGTGAAAAAATGACATGTTTGCACTAATTAAAAGTTACCGCTGGGTGGTATATGGCATTTTTTTATTGGTATTAAGTATTAACTACATTAAGAAAAATTAAAGAAACGATGAAGAATTGAGAAAGATGAAGAACTAGAAAGAGAAATAAGAGAGGAAAACTTAAGAGAAAAATAAAAGATCTATGTATTATGATTGATGATTAATTGATACATCAATTCTTCCTTCAGCTATTTATGTCTCACTTAACAACATAACAAACTACTAACAACTCAACAAAACTATAATAGTTAATTACGCCAATATATTTATACTAAGGGGTGGAGAAATAGAGGCTGTGAACTTGTAATTTTTCAAAATTCAAACATATATAACATCTCATTTACAAGTGAGAGAAGTATTATTATACTAAAAAAATTGAACTGAGACTCAAATCTCTATCATATACAATCATCTAAAAAATGACCACAAAAAAAGAAAAGAATAAAGGAGTTGTTATTGGTACACACATAAAGTCATTGTGCACTACTTTTATAAGAGAGCTTGCACACAAAATAAGTGTGAGATGACTTTTTTTTAGAGTGCTAATAGCATTAGCAAAAAATAAACGAGTATAATAGAAAAAATATCTCCTTTGTGAAATAAGGAAAACAAGAAAAAAGTCCGATACAAGTGAAAGCCGTCATGTCATTTTATGTTGAATTTGTAAACACGGAAACTCTTGCGATGAACGAGACAAGAACACGTGTACAAAATAATATTTGCATTAATGATTTAGGGGTCACAATCTCTTCTACAAATTTAGCCTCTGATTTGATCTTTGTAATGTGTAGATTTGTGGTTTGTGTTGTTGATCCAAGGGCCTTTTAGGCTTGATCTTAGGATGAACAGGTGATGAACGATGAACGCTTTCTTCAATGGGGCCGTAAGGGCTTGATCTTGTATTATGGAAGTTCTTCAGGGGTTGTTGGGGATTAATCTTGAAGGAGGAAGTTCTTCAAGGGCCGTTGGGGCTTGATCTTGGAATGGGATTTGGTGGAAGTTCTTCAAGAGCCGTTGGGGGCTTGATCTTGAACGAGGATTTGACGAAGAACGAAGAGAGAGCTTTCTTGATCCTTCGGGATTTGCTTGGGAGCTTTGGAGTTTCAAAGCTTCAAGGTTTTGGTGTGAGGTGAATTGGTTATGAATTGGTGTCCCCCAAAATAAATGCCTTGGCTTCCTATTTATAGAATTCCAAAACTTGATTTTTGGATTTAAATAATTAGATGAAATAAATCATTTCTGCCAAGTGTTGACACGTGTCATGTTTGTTGATTTTTATGATGATTCTCGATTTTTGGTTGAGTCATATGCTATGTGTAAAATTTATGTGACACGTGAACGTTGAAATTTTAATTATTGATCAACATTTATTTCATCAAAATTTCAATGTCTACAAATGCCCCCACTTCAAGGCGCATCGTATACATGTGCTTGTCACGTGTAGAAGATGCGTTTTGAAGTCCCTTAATGTAGATGTCGATCCAAAGGCCGTTAAGGCTTGATCTTGAACTGGGCTGGTAATTTCTTCAAGGGTCGTCGGGGCTTGATCTTGAATTTGGCTGGAAGATTTTATGGTTTCCTCCAATTGTTGATTTTCCACAGGCTAATCTTGAACTGGGCTGGAGGGTTTTTTGGTTTCCTCCAAAGGTCTGAGCTTACTCATTTTATCTGGAGCTAAATTTGATTCAAGGGTGGAGGAGACTTGATTTTGAATCGGACTTTTGATTTCTTCAAGGGCCGTTAAGGCTTGATCTTGAACTTAAACATGACCACGAGCGGTTTCAGGTTTGGACACATGGTAGGTAGGCACGAGATGGAAGTGATGGTTTGTTTCTTTTTTTTCAATCTTTCCAATTCATATTGAAAAGGGTCAGGGGATAAGGTCAGATGCTGCAAAAAAATTTCTTTCAAAGATCAAGGAAGTTCGCAGCATTTTCATATGAACTCTGAGCAGTTTGGTTAACGGTATGATCTTCAAGGGTTGTCGAGACTTTGCTCTTCGACAATAGTGTCAGCGAAAGGTTGTTGAAGCTTCTTGAGCTCTTTGATTATAGTAACGATGGCAGGCTTGGATTTGACTTAGACTCCTCCGTCTGGATTATGCAGTTCTACCGAGAAAGGTGTCCTGTTATAATGATTTTTTCCAGCTCATCGTGCTGCATTCTTCTCTGCTTGTTTCTTCCGCCTAGTAGAAGTGGTGCACAACCTTTTGCCTTTCAATGGTCCTTCAGAGCATCACTTTTTAGCAACTCATCCATGCTTAGCAGCTTCAGTGTAAAGAGCCAACATCATATCAACTGTCCTGAAGTATTCGTTGAGGAAATTCGAGACCTGTCGACAGTTGAAGATGAGCGCTCGATAGCAATGCTAGGTAAACAACCAGGCAAAGGTTCCAGGCAATCAGTTCCCGATCAGAAGTTTGATTTCGGGTTCCGACTGATTGCTTTCTTTCTCCTTATTATGCAGGCAAGAGCAAGAGTAAAGGAAAGGATAGGGGAAAAGCATGATATGAGATACCTTTTTTTTACTTTCATGATATGAGATACTTTTGCTTTTGAAGAAGTAACGGATGATCAGCACATGTATTTATTGCACTTGTCTCCACATGCTTCGATGTATCATTGTCACTTGCCTCTTCTATTCTCCAGGCATCTGGTATCTTCTTTGGCAGTGCATCGATAGTTGAAGATGAGTACTTGAGAGCAGTGCTAGGTAAGTAATCAGGGAAGGGGTTTCAGGCAGTCGATTCCAAATCGGAAGGTTGATTCCAAGTGCCGGATGATTGCTCTCTTTCTCCTTGCCCTGGAGAGAAGAACAAGGTCAAAGAAAAGGATAAGGAGAAAGCATGCTATGAGATACTCTTGCTTTCAACCCTAGTGATATGAGATACCTTTGCTCTGGTGTGACTTGGTTGAAAAGGTGTTTCCAGGGAGGAAGAAAACTGAGTATGTTGAAAGGTTTAGTTGTAAATGTAATCTTGGCAAGCAAGAATAGTCAAGCGTTTGTATTTTCAGGGAGGAAGAAAACTGAGCATGTTGAAAGGTTTAGTTGCAGATGTATTCTTGGCAAGGAAGAAGAGTCAGATGTTTGTATTTTCAAGGAGGAAGAAAAAACTAAGCATGTTGAAGGGTTTGGTTGCAGGTGCATTTGGCAAGGAATAAGAGTCAAGCGTTTTGGATATGTGTCTTGCTATAGAGGATGGAGGTCGAATTATATAGTGATTTCCCAATAGCAAGTGGTAATGCGGATGCGGCTTTGTGACCCATGCTTATCGGCCAAAAGTGTGGTAGTTGGAATAAAGAACTTCGCACATTTTCAACTCTATCAGTGATCTTTGACAAAGTTGCACGTGATAGCCGAAAGTTGAGATTGCGTTTGAAAGGTGCTGACGGACTTTACACAGAAAAATCCGGGTTTTGAAATTCAAAGAGTGGTGTCTCTTCAATTTTTTGAACAAGTGGTTCCGTTGCCTCTCATTTTAAATAGGTGTCAATCGTATTCAACATGCACACTTTGAAGATTACCTGCTTGTGAAAATCGTCTCCAGTGTATTTCTGAGCTTTTACTCTATCCAACCTTTTTCTTTTAACATTTTTGAAAATGGCTTACTTGTCTAACATTTGCTTAGATTTGAGTCTCAGCAATGACACAAGTGCATCGCGTCAGGGTAATATATGGCGCCCGTCCTTCTTATCTTCTAATAGCTCTCTTACAATTGAAGACTCTATGATGAGGGATGCAACAACAGCTACGGTTGTAGCTAGGAACCTCTTCACTCCTAGAGATAATAGGTTGCTTTCAAGGCGGTCCGATGAGTTGGCTATCCAAGACTCCCTGCATTTCAGTGTTTAGTACGCGGGCTCTGTGTCCAACATGGGCCAGCATCTACTTGCTCGAACTCGCCAATTAAATCATTGATGGCCGAGGTTGAAAGCCTTGGACGAGAGATCAAACGTCTTAAGCGTGAGAATCAAGAGTTGCGCATGCTTGCAAATGATTATTCGACGAGCATGAAGAGAAAGCTTAATCATTTGCAGGAATCTGAAGGTCGGATTCAAAGCGACCATCAAAAGTTTGTGGCTTTCTTCCAGAGGCACCTTTTGCCTTCACTATCTGGCATTCGACCAAGTATTGAGGCGCCACATGATCAATCTTTAGTGTCTTCTTCTTCTAGGGTTTTGCCGAGTGCTAAGGCTTCACGCAAGCAACCTTTGTGAAGTCCCCCTTTTTTTGTACTTGTAATTTCTCAGAGATATCAATAGACGTACTTTTGTTTTTTTTTTTTTAGGATAGTGGCATGCATAATCATATTTTCCAAGTGCGTCATCCCATCACCTCTCATTGTGCCGTGCATAATCATATTTTCCCAGTGCACCATCCCATCACCTCTCATTTTGGTTTGCTTTCCCAGGCATGAGTGGTCGTTTGCACAGTCACTGTTATTTGCACAGTCACCGCACTTCACTCTTCTCTGCATCCTTTTCTACATGTAGGTTACTATTTATGCAGTCGAAGACCTGCATTCTTCTTCGCATGCGGACTTGCACAATCACCTTATCATATTCCTCACTATATGCGGATTGCTGTTTGCACAAATACCTTATTACATCCTTCACTGCATGCGAATTGTTGTTCGCACAACTACCTTATGACATCCTTCATTGCATGCGGATTGTTGTTTGCTCAGTCACCGCACTTCTTTTGCCTCTACAGGTTTTTTTTTCTATATATATCCATATAATGTACATGTATGGGATCGAACCGTCACTGCACAACCACTGTTTTTCTTGCTGCCTTGCATCTCGACTGCCTTATCCTGCAATCCTATGCTACTGCTGACTGCAATCACGACTGTGTGTGCTGTTTCTTCACTGCAATATGTTATTCGCGTCTGTTGCCTGCTGAACTCAGTGCTGGACAAGAAGAGTGGCTACGAGTGCAAGTTTGAAGGTTGCGGTGAAGGAAGAAACAAACTATGTGCTCAATCTTTGAAGCCTTTATGTCGTGAGGCTTATTTGCTTTACGTCAGGGACGACTTTGATATGCATGTATATATATGGTGATTGTCCCATCAGCGTTTATATATATATATATATATATATATGTATATATGTATATATAAGGTGATTGTCTCATCACCGTGCGCATATATACATATAAAATATAATGTGCCTATTTTTTTTATGCGCAATGTGTATGTCCTACTGATGGATTTCTTTGCTGTAATGCCAGGAATCTTTAATTTTAAGAAGGCAAAGCATGATGCCAGGACTCTCATGAAGCTTTCAGAGACGTGGTAGTTGGTGGTGGAGTGAGCAGGTTACCTAGTGCTTGTGCCAGAGACTACAACAAGGTTTCGCTGTGTAGTGCCTTTTGATCAAAGTTTTCCCTCAGTGATGCGCTGCCTTGTGGTGTTGTGCAAGAGCCTGCAGCGGGGCTTTGCTACGTAATGCCTTTTGGTCACAGTTCTCCCCTTGGTGGTGATGTTGCCATACAGTGCAAGAAACTGCTTGCGTAACTGCTACGAGGTTGCGTAGTGCGATTGCGTAGCATTTTGATTTTTTTTGCCAGTGTAGCTGCCCTCTTTGTCGTGTTGCTCAAGTTTTGTGGCTGATTTTTTTTTTGCGTCATGGTATTTTTCAAGTATTTTAAGAACAACACCATCACCATTCTTATGAAGGAAGATGATTCGCAAGATAAGGGAACAACGTTGAAGCTTTACGCGCCACTGACTGGTCCTAAGGCGCTTGCTCTTCTCGCGAAATACAACTCCATGCATATTAAGTCGTGGTCTTCTGAAGTATCTTGGGAGGTGGTAGACTCTGTTCAACCAAATACGAAGAAAAAAACGTGCACATCGAGGGTTCTTATTTTGCATCCTTCACACCATGCTCGTAACAATCATTTAACCTCGTTTAAGCTTTTTGGTGATCACATCCGCAGCGGAGCCATAGCTTGGAATGGTACCCTGTCGACTACTGGAGAAGCCGTCTTTGATGAGTTTTATTGGGAGTGGATTGAAGATGTCTTAAGCCGATCTAAAGATGTGCTTACTAACGTAGGCCTTTACCACGCTTTGTACACATCTTTGTTTAGTTATGATCGTCATTCTTCCGTCCTTCGTGCATTCTCTGAGCATTGGTGTTCAACGACCAACACACTTCACACGACGTAAGGGGATATGTCAATTTCACTTTGTGATCTTCACAGGATAGGAGGCTTGCCTATCCAAGGTAAGTTTTATGACGAGTTCATTCCCAACGCGGAGGAACTTTCTCTTTGTAATAACCGAGGATTGCCTATGAGTTGCCACTGTTTGTTTTGGGCGTATCACAAGTTTTTCCAAGATGTTTAAGGTGAATCAGGCATAAAGATTTCCTCATGGATCCGATTTTGGTATTGGGAGGCCATGAGGTATAAAAAGTCTTTGAAGAAAAGTGGTCGTAACAAGACCACTAGGCCAAAAGGAGACTCAGACCCGTCCGTTGTATTTGGCTCAACCAGGCACCGCTCTTCTGACGAGTTGAGAGCGTTTGAGAATCTTGGCATAGCATCAGAGCATGTGGATGAGTCTTACCTAGTTGCTTTCTTAGCTTGTTGGCTTTGTAAGTTTGTTTTCCCAACAGGCAACGTCAACTTAGTTCGTCCTGGAGTTTTCAAAGTTGCTAGCAAGATGGTTGCATGTGAGTCTTTTAGCCTTGCTATTCCAGTTTTAGCCAACATTTACAATGGCTTGAGCATTGTTTCGAGCTCAGCAAACATTGAAGATCATGATGCGGTGCTTCCTTACCACTATGTGTATGGTTGGTTGGGTGAATACTTTGGCACTCATTTTTCTTTGTCGACTCTAGACAAGTCAAGGTCTTCTTCATCGACTGCAGCCAAGCTGGGGTCTTTGATGATGAAGTATTCTGGCGTGCTCTCTGCGAAGAGCCTTGATGATTTACAGGCTCGAGCGCTGTTTAAAAGTTATGAAGGTTTGAGGATGGACCCCTTAGCGAGAGTTGGCTCGGTCGGCGAGACATCGTAGATGATTCGCATCTTTGCTTCTCAGACTTGTCTTATCTTATAAGTCTTCGCTCGGGGTATGTTTCTTTGCGGAAAGAAGACCAATGCATTGTTTAGCCATATAGTCCCCACCGTTTTAGTAGGCAATTTGGTTTTGTCCAAAACGTGCTAGGCAAGCTGAAGGAAAAAAACCAGTTGGCATCCTTGCAAGCCGTGTATATGCATTGGGAGTCTTGTACCCGTGCACGTATAAATGCTATTATCACGTTGCCAGCTAAGGATGAGTTCAAGAGTAATTCAGTGACCCGTGTTTACGTACGTTGGTGGTCAAAGGTACATTATAAGAACTTGGGGATGGCAAGTGGTACCAATTCTTCTCACTCAGGCAATGATATGTCGAGAGAGGGCTGTCATGTGGAACCTATACAACTGGTACCTCTTGATTGCGCGAGTGCGGCTCCCTTGTAAGATGATAAACCTGTAGCTTTAGCACCTCAACGCCCATGCTTGTCTCCTCGACATCCGGATGCTTCTGAAGAGGCGGGAGATGAAGTTGATTCGCACGAAGATGGATTTATTTTGCAGCAGCGTCAACAAGTTTCAAACAAGCGACCACTTGAGGGTGCTCAGGTTGACAGCGATGTCAATTTTTGTCATAAGAAGAAAGAAGTGTTCAGGCCTCCACACTTCGAGGACCGTATGCCATTTAAGAGAGATGTATGTATTTCCCTTCCTCTCGTGATTTCTTTTTCTTTCACCGTTTTGGCTTTCGTTTCTAACATCTTTTTTTGTCTTCTTTAGGTTAGCCTTCTTATCCTTTTGATTTGGCAACTGCAAATGTTTATTCCTATACAGAGATGCTATTTGGAGGCGACCTACCTACAGACAGGGAGATCAGGGACCCGCCTGGTGTAGAGTTTGTTTCAAATCCATCGAACTTCCTGAGTTTGCCATGTGTAGGCGGAGGTATGCAAGATCCAGTCATGCGTCCAACACCTTTGCCAGCTAGCTCTGAGATCTCTTTGAGAGGGCCAAACCTTAGTGGTACCGAGCAACTCATCCATCGCATCAGTCTTAGTGCGACAATGGATTTCAATAGCCATATTGAGGAGAGGATTTCTAAGTGCCAATTGGAAGACCTTACGTTGCTCAAGGAGGATTTGTCTAAGCTTGTTTATGCAATTAACAACCTTAACGTTGATTCTTCATCCTTGAAGATTAAGATTGCCAAACTTATGGCCGCCTTGACTGAGTATTCTTCCTTACGTGCTATTTCCTTGGAGAAGTTGAGTCCAAATGTTAGAGCTCATCAGCTAGCAACAATAAACTTGGCACTGGCTTAAGTCCAGTCTTCTCAGCAAGCTGCTTCGGGAGATTATCATGTTACAAAAACTTCTTTAACTTCTGTCCAGATGCGTTGGTGCGAGAATGAGAGCAGTTGGTAATCGAAGCATCGCAATTTGAAAGTGTTCTCGCGAAGCAGGGAACTACACTTTCTCAATACCAAGAGGAGATTTCACGCCTAGAAAGAGAGAAAGGCATGACTATGGAGTTGCCCATCTTGTTTCTCACCGAGGTAGAGACTTTGAAGACTTTGGAAGGCTTGCTTGAAGATCGCCTTCGTAGTTTTAGGGACATAGTTTTCAAGTAGTATCTTCTGTTTTTTTTCTTGTAATCAGGCTTTGGAGCCAACTCTTTCTTTTAAAGAAATAAAGTATTTACATTCTTGAATTTGCTCTTCATTCTTTTAAGTTTTTTTTTTTAGATGGTGTGACTGTACTTGAAGTTTTGACGTTTCAAGTTGCTTACGTACCCTCGATTGAGGAGGGATCAAGTCATAATGTAGTTCAAATGCATTTTTTTATGCCGTACGCAGTTTATGCTCTCGCGGGCCAGGAGTACAGCGTTTGTTTTAGGGGTAGTAGCGCTTCAAGAATCTGCCATTGATGGGGCCGATCTTCAAGTCATCTTCTGCCACGATTAAGTAGGTGCCGTTGATGTAGACCTCTTGTATTATGTATGGTCCATCCCACTTTGATGTGAACTTGCTTTTTGTCTTGTGAGTTATGACAATAGGCCTACGCAATGCGAGGATGAGGTCCCTAGTTTGGAAATACTTTGGGCGAACCTTCTTGTTGAATGCCTTGGATAGCCATGCCTGGTAGCATTCCAAATGTTGTTGAGCTTCAAGCCTTCTCTCATCCAGCACTTCCAGCTCTTGAAGGCGCAACTTTGCATTCTTTTCATCAGTCAAGCCTTCTTGTATAGCCATTCTTAGTGAGGGGATTTGACTTTCGAATGGTAGAACAGCTTACACGCCATATACGAGAGAAAAAGGCGTAGCTTGGGTAGAAGTCCTATGTGTCATCCTATATGCCCAAAGTGCTTCGCTTATTCTTTCGTGTCAGTCTGTCTTTGTTCGACCGATCACCTTCTTTAAGAGGTTGCACAATGTTTTGTTGAATGATTCTGCAAGACCATTGGCCAGAGCGTGATACATGGAAGACTTATGCTGCTTGAACTTGTATTTCTCGCAGAGCTTGTCCACGAGTCGGTTGGAGAACTGTTTTCCATTGTCAATGATAATGTAGCGAGGTACACCATATCGGTGGATTATATGCTCCTTGATGAAACAGACAACATTTTCCTTCTTTACTTCCTTTAGGGGTATGGCTTCAGCCTACTTGGAGAAGTAATTTGTTGCAGCTAGGATGTAAGCTTCTCCTGCATATGACTTTGGAGTAATTGGTCCTACAACGTCCAATCCCCATACATCGAATGGCCATAAAGCAGCTGTAGGGTGTAATGGTTCAAGCGGTTGATGTATAAAGTTGGTGTGGAATTGGCAAGCTTGGCACCTTTTCACATATTCCAGGCAGTCATTCACCATGCTTGGCCAATAGTAACCCATTCTTTTGAGCTGGAAATGTAGCTTTGGTCTAAACTGATACGCCCTACATACACCTAAGTGTGCTTCTTCCATGGCTTGATTGACTTCTTCCTCACCTAGGCATCTCAAAAATACTCATTCGAAAGAGCGTAGTTACAATGTTTCTTTGTAGTAGAGGAAGCAAGGTGCTTGTCGATGTATTTCAGAGCGATGTCTAGGATCATCTGGAAGTTTTCCATGCTCCAAGTAGTCGATCAGCGGTTGTCTCCACTCTTCAACATTGACTGGAAGTATTGAGATGACATTTGCATCATCCAGTAGCATTTCGGTGACGAGCGGGATCACCCATCTTTGGCAAACTGGCATATCTGCAGCTTCATCTTCTCCTAGTGTCATGCTTGAGGCTAGGTTAGCGAGAGTGTCTGCCATTTAATTTTCTTTTCTTGGCACATGTTCTAGTGTCACAGTCTCAAACTCTTGTAGCAGTTGAGTTGCCAGCCAGAAGTATGGGACGAGATCATCTTTCCTCACCTCATATTTAGTTAAAAGTTGATTAATTATGAGCTTGGAGTCGCCAAATACCTCAAGGGTTGTGATTCCCATATTGATCGCCATTTGAAGCCCGATGATCAGTGCTTGGTACTCAGCGATGTTGTTGGAGCATAAATTTGCTTGGTTGAAAGGAATAAGGTAATATCTGTCTTTGTGGCGACATGAATATTACTCCTGCTCCTGCTCCGTCTGCTCGTGCAGATCTGTCGAATAACATCGTCCATGTCGGGAAGATATCGATGTAGAACACCTTCTCGTCAGGCAAGTCGTCTGAGATTTTCCAATCAGCTGGGAATGGGTGATTGGCAAGAAAGTCTGTTAGCGCTTGTCCCTTGACGGCTTTAGCTAGGACGTAGATGATCTCATACTGGTTAAGAAGTAATGCCCATTTAGCGAGTCGCCATGTCAAAACTGGTTTAGACATGACGTATTTGACCGGGTCAGCTTTAGCAACCAAGTGAATGGTGTAAGCATGCATGTAATGCCTGAGTTTCTGGATGGCGAACACCAAGGCAAAGCACATCTTTTCTATTGGGGAGTAGTTCAACTCGGCGCCAGTGAGAGTTCGACTGAGGTAGTAGAGCGCTCCTTCTTTCTGGGATTCATTCTCTTGTGCCAAGAGTGCTCCAACTGAACTTTCCTGAGCAACAATGTACAATATGAGCTATTTCCCTAGCACAAGCGCCCCCAGAACAGGTGGACTTAATAAATACTTTTTTATGCTTTCAAAAGCATTGTGGCATGCTTTATCCCATAAGAACGAAACATCATTCTTCATGAGTCGACTGAACGATTGACAACGCCCTGCAAGGTTGGAGATGAAGCGTCTGATGAAGGCTAGTCGTCCTTGTAGACTTTTCAGCTCGTGCAGGTTTCTTGGCTCAGGCATGTTTTGAATGGCCTTGATCTTTGCTTGGTCTACTTCAATGCCACGGTGCTTGACAATGAAGCCAAGGAACTTTCCAGAGGTGACACCAAATGCACACTTTAACGGGTTCATCTTGAGGTTGTATTTTCGCAGCCTTTTGAACACTATTTGTAAATCCTTCAAGTGATCTGATCTTTTCTTTGTCTTAACCACCACATCATCTACATAACATTCTACATTTTTGTGTGTAGCATGCCATTGAAGATTTTCTACATTGCGTGTTGATATATAGCTCCAACGTTCTTCAGACCAAAGGGCATCACCTTGTAGCAGTAGATACCTTTTGGGGTGCGGAAGGCTGTTAGTTCCTCGTCTTCGAAAGCCATGCGAATTTGATTGTATCCAGAAGAGCTGTCCATGAATGACAGTGTCTTGTGGCTAGTGGTTGCATCCACCATGATTTCAATGATTGGCAAGAGGAAGTTCTTTGGGCAAGTGTTGTTGAGGTCCCGAAAGTCTACACAAACACGTATTTGTCCAGATTTCTTAAGGATAATGACAATGTTGGAGATCCACTTGAGGTATTGCACCTCTCGAATAAAGCCTACTTTGATTAGGTTGTCAATCTCGACCTCGATTTACGAAATGAGCTCGGATTGATAACGCTTTTAAGTTTGCTTTATCGATCGCGTTCCAGGCTTGACTGCAAGATGATGTACAACAATGACAAGGTCAAGGCCAGGCATTTCTTTGTAGGTCCAAGCAAAGACATCTTTGTACTCTGATAACAGTTGGTAATACTCCTCTATCTCGTCCGTGCTTAGCAGCGCACTTACGAAGATAGGCTTTGGCTCTTCTTTTATGCCAAAGTTGAGCTCCTTGAGATCATCAACTGTGGCTTGCCCCTCATCTTCAAGTTGTAGTGGTGCGGCAGTGACGTCTTCCTCTGGGATTTGTCTTCTTTGCCTTCTTGGATTGTGATGTGGAAGACGTCTTGGACTTCCTCTACAGTGTCGTCCTTTTAGGCGTTGTATTGTTTTGAGTTACGAAACTTTGTGCAAGCGCGGAGTTGCCCCGATTTTTTTTGGGCAACATTTAAGTTTCGTCCTGAGTCCATGACCTCTTGAATTAAATCAGCTTCGATCATGTTGACAATCTCAGCTTCATCTAGGCTTAAAAGTGTATTAACAATGCTTTCTTGCCCCCTTTCAAACTGGTGATTTTGTGAATGCAACATAGGCTTTGTGTGTAATTTCTTTGGAGCGACATGAGTCCATCCTTCAACTTCGCTTAACTTGGAGCATGCCCCCAATGATCGAGGTGGATACTTTGAGTCGAAAGAGCCGGAAGTGACGTCTTCCTTAAGGATTTCATCTTTTTTGTCTTCTTGGATTGTGACGGGGAAGATGTCTTGGACCTTCCCTTCAATGCCGTCTTCTTGGGCTTGTTGGCATGAAGATTTTCTAGTGTGGATGATGGTGTGCCTTCTCACTTTCAGTGGTCCATTTGTGTCAACCTCCAAGATTGCTAGGTGCTTCATCCTTGAAGGAATTGAGCTTCGAATATCGCCTTTTTCTACTAGCCCATTTAGCTTTTCTTCCTTTGACGTTGTCTCCCTATTTCTAGAAAGCTTCTTATTGTCTTCAAGTCTTTCCAAAGCTGACCGATGAGGATGAGAGCTAGCCATGTTGCTTCGCTTCTTAGGCTTTGACAACCTTTCAAAAACAGAGCTTCAAGATGTTGGCATGTTAAGCCTCTTGAAGACGGAGGTTCAGTTCTAACCACCAATGCGATTGAATACCGAAATTCTGGGCTTTGAACAATTCATCCTATCGAAGACTGACATCCGAGGGGCGGATTTAGGTTCATCTTGATCTTGTTCAATGCTCACGTTGATGTGTTAAGTGCTAGCATTTTTCGCTTTGCTTAAAATCTTCACGGATGCATTTGGTGTGAAGTCAAGTCCAATTTTTTTGTTGTCAACTCCATAACCATGCTTCTTCAACTTCTTTTAAGTCTCGGTGAGGTCACGTTCTTTATTGTTAATGGTGTTTGAAACCTTCTCTCCAGGATTCGAAGAAGAAGCAAAGTCGTACCCAACTTTCGACATAAGTTTGTAGGCGTTTGGATCAAAACCTTCTTCGGTCCTCTTGGTTGGGAGAAATCTTAGTTCCACCCCCCTTGGTAGAGCTTTTATGAAGCCTTGTGGTAGTTTTGCAACCTTAGCATCGCCTAGCTGTGTCGGAGGCAAAACTGCATTTATCTTGAGCAACTGTACATTATCCCTGTGCCGCTGTGAATCGGCTTTGCTTGCTCCAGTTTCGAATGAAGATTGACCATTCTTTCTTCTTGACATCGGGATGTATTGGAAGACTGGTGTGTTTGGTCCATTTGAGGGCGCCTTACTCCCTTTGGTTGTTACAGGTTTAGCAAGCTCATCATCGTTCTTACTTGAAGACGGCATGGCTTCTCCTTCTTGCTTCTTGGGCATGGTTTGCCACTCCTGCTTTTTAGGTGTTGCTTTGTCGTGGATTTGATCTCTTTTGGAAGAGCTTCGGGCAACATGTCTTCATCCATGTAGAACTTAGTGTCTGCGAAATGTGATTCGGCTTCGGTGAATGGTTTAGTGTCGCCATTGATCACTTTCACTCCTTCTCGGTAGAATTTTAAGCATTGGTGAAGGGTAGACGGTACTACTCCATTTGCATCAATCACGTGGAATATCATGCTTAACTTGAGTTCACCAATAGTCATCTTCATTCAGATCATGCCCATCGCTCTTTGTCCTCATTGATTAAAACCTTGGATTAGTAGACGACTTAGGGACAATTCATCCGCCTTGATGCCGATTGTAGTCATTGTTGACTTTGGCCTGATGTTTATGGCTGATCCACCGTCCACAAGCATGCGGTTGACTTTGTGCTCCCTTACGTACCCCAAAACAAAGAGATGACGTTTGTGAGGCTTTGATCCCAGCAGTAAATCTTCATCAGTGAAGTTGATTGCATCATAGGGGGCACAACATTGCATCATAGGGGGCACAACATGTAACGCATTCATGTGGTCAAAGCTTCAAGCCTTCGTCTTTGCTTTCTTGCTTTTCGTGGTCATTAGGACTTTCCAAGATCGCTGCTAGTGCTCTTCGTATCTTTTTTGGCAATCATAGCACTTCCTCAATGCTAAAGTGTATCGGCAGGCCTTCTTTGGGTGTGAGGGTAATTTCTCCCTCAATAGCGATGGCTTTGCCTTTTGAAAGTTCTTCTATTTCTACTTCGACCATGTGACATGCAGCGATAGTGCACTGTTGGAAGAAGTCATTCGGGAAGTACTCATGCAAAGAGACAGGAATGCATGGCTTTTGCTTCATAGGTTCCCCAACATACGTTGGCTTAGCAGCTTTTACATTTCTTTTGGGCTTCCTATTGTTGCGGCAATGGTGCTTCCTCACTTGTTCCACATTTGGCCTTATGGCTTGTGGTTTTGGTTTCCTTGTTTTTTTTGTAGGTCACCAATGTCCATCCTTCTTTATCATCGGTATGTGCATCTTGGTCGCTTGCCCCCGGTGATGTTTGTGCAGAATGTGCCATGCAGCTTGAGCATTGGCGGGAATGGTCAAGTGTCACTTGGAGAAGTACGGGATCGAATTATCCAAACGCAATTGTAGTAGTATGTGTTACTGTTGTGTCTTCAAGGTCGAGCTCGATTTGCCCTTGTTGCGCTAGCTTCATGATAAGTTCTTTGATGACGAAGCACTTGCCAACAGGATGGCTCACGATACGATGGTACTTGCAGTACCTTGGATTGTTTACGTGATTCATCTCTTCAGGGCGCTTGCATTCTGGTAACTCGATCACCTTCTTTTTTAGCAAGTCGTCTAACATTGTATCCATGTCTGAGTCAGGAAAAGGGTACGCCTTCTGCCTCAATTCCCTCAAGGTGCTTTTGTACTTGTCTTGGGTGCGAGGAGGCTCACCTCTCTTTATCTCCTTTGCTTTGGTTTTGGAGGAGATCTTGATAGGCTCGAAGGAGGTCTTAATAGGCGTAGTGTTGATGGTGAACGCTTCCTTGGAGAGCTTCTTCCCAGTCTTGTCTACATTTGGGGAGAACACCTTATCCTTCTTGAAGTCAGTGATCGGCTCTTTCTTTTTATGATTGGCAATACTTAGCTTCATGTCGTGGGAACAAGTTGCCAGCTCCTCGAACGTTCTTGGTTTTATGCCTTAAAGGATGTAATGTAACGCCCAGTGCATACCTTGAACGCACATCTCAATGGCGGAGGTTTCAGAAAGTCGATCTTTGCAATCCAGACTTAACAAACGCCATTTATTGATGTAGTCAACGATAGGTACTGGTCAATTCCAGCATGCTTACGGTGTGACACATGCTGTAGAAGCAGTTGAGGAATTCCATTTCTAGCTGATCCCAACTGTTGATGGACTCGGGCTCGAGGTCAGTGTACCAGTCAAATGTGTTACCTTTCAGTGAGCGCACGAACTGCTTGATGAGGTAATCTCCCACTATCCCGACATTGTTACATATTTCAATGAAATGGGCGACATGTTGTTTTGGGCTTCCCTTTCCATCGAACTGCATGAATTTTGGCGGCTGATAACCCCTCGGCATCTTCAAATTGTCAATCTTCTTAGAGTAAGGCTTTGAGTATAGTACGGAGTCATGTAAGCTTCCTTCGTTCTGCGCCTTAATGGTGTTGGCGATCATCTCCTGTAGCTGCTGGATAAAAAGAGATCCTTTGAGTGCCGCTGCTTGGTCTGGCTCCGGCTTCACATCGACTTTCTCCACCGGAGGCTCATCTTCTTCGCCAGCTCCTCTCTTTAATGGATTACCCTTTAGGTCGGGTTTCTCGTCATGTTGCGCCTCTAATTGGTTAACGAGTGCAGCGATTTGTGAGTCTTTTTCTTCCACAGTCCGTGTTAGCCTTGCGATTGCTTCATTCATATAAGCCAGCTGATCATCGATTGAAGTCGTTCCAGTGGTCATGACTTGCATGGCTGAGCTTCCGCTTGAGTCGGCATCAGAAAGCATGGAACCAAAGTACTTCCTTGGGCTTTCCTCCCTTGGCGCCCTTAGCGAGGCTAGGGTGATCACAAGTTCGTGCCTCGGGTGCTCTTGTTCCTTCGATAGAGTTGATGTGGGGGTGGAAGAGGCGAAAGAAAGAGCTCTTGCCTTGCTTCGAGTTGTGACGCCCGAAGTGACACCACCTATGGTAATGATGCTCTTGTTCCTTGCATTGGTGGTGAGAACAACTTAAGCCTTCTTTGATATAGTTTCATTCTAATCAATCGCCAAAAGGATTGGTAACTATCTGATTCCAAACTCCATTTTCTTCTTCTTGTTCCTTGCATTGGTGGTGAGAACAACTTAAGCCTTCTTTGATATAGTTTCATTCTGATCAATCGCCAAAAGGATTGGTAACTATCTGATTCCAAAGGATTGGTAACTATCTGATTCCAAACTCCATTTTCTTCTTCTTCTTCTTCTTCTTCTTCTTCTTCTTCTTCTTCTTCTTCTTCTGTTCGTGTGTCAATTCTCTCCAATATGCCAAGGACAAATTTGTTCGAATTAATGGAAACTTTTTAAATCCATCAAGTCTTTCACATTCATCGTGAAGCAGATTTGATTGCTTTTCCATATTTACGCATCCTTATGAGTTAGAGATATGCTACAACCAGTTGCTCATGACACATTGGTAAGGTTCTAAAAGATGTTAGGCGTTAGTTGGGCGGCAGGCTAGGGCTCAGCACCTAGGTGGCTAGGCAGGGTCTAAATGGGCGTCTAGACGAACTACATTATATTTCGTGTAAATAAATGTTTGTTTATACTTAAAATATATATAATTTCATTGTAAATTACAAAATAGAGTGACATATGTATTATGAAGTATTGGAATATAATGAAAACATAGGGAACAAGCATATAATGTGTGCACATTTAAGTATTCAGCAAGTCTCTTACAATTTATTTGAAAAAAAAATAAAATGCAAAATAAAAATTATCTATTTTCTGTCTAAGTGAGTCGCAACCAAGGTAGATGCTTAGGCAAAATTGGTCGGACGACTCAACAGGCCTAGGAGCCATTTCTTAATTTTTAAACGCCTAAGCATTAATTGAGTAATGGCCAGCCGCCTAACATCTAGGCAGGAATTTTTAGAACAGTGCACATTGGTAACTCTGATCATGGACGGATATAAGACTCACAAGGCGGATGAATCGGCAATTTTGACATGAACGGATATAGGACTCGCAAGGCATCGACGTCTGGTGTTACCCACAGACAGCTGGAGTAAAATTCATATATCTATAGTGGGTTTGATTCCCTCCATATTATTTTCAATCAGTGGAGGACAAATTCTTCTGAAGGGAAAGGAAGCAAAAAGCAGTCCTAACCTAGTTCTAGCCATTGTTTCTGAAAGCAGCAGATTCAAAGCAAAAGGTATCCCATCCACCAATGGACAATGCCGAAACCCCCCCCCCCCTGGTTGTTGGCTATATAAGGGGCAAGACCACACTGGCTTGAAGCACCAAGCAATCCACAAAGCTAAGTACGAAGTAAGAAACCTCCTTCTATCTGACTTGCCATGGCCTCAATGCAGTGCTACATACCTGCTAATGAACTGTGCCAGCAAAAGTGTTCCGAAAACTCTTATGGTTTTGAGCACGAAGAGAGTCACCATGGACACCGGTATGGCGGCCATGGCAATAGTGGCGGCCATACTCATCAGTATGGCAAACCCCATAGCCAGACTCCTCAGTATGGCCAAACCCATGCATACAATCACAACTAAACCATGCCGAAACCGCAGACTGAGTGCTATAGCGAAACCCAGGAGTCATACTACCTTGAGACCAATACGGCCAGACCTGGTCAGTCGTATGGTCAAGCCTACGGTGAGAGTCCTTGCTCTGTGACTCAAACCCATGGCTATCTCAGTGGGCATGCTCAGAATGGTAGTCACCACCAAGCATCTTACGGTATGGCTTGCCATGGAAAGACTGGAAAGCACAAGAAGACAGGGAACATGTGCAAGACCAAGTGCAAGACTGGCTACCAAAGTGGTAGTGACAGCGGCAGCGACTGTGAGATTGACTGAAGATGCATGCAAAATAAGGTTAAATGTCATACATATATATGCACCATTCACACACTGAGTCACAATTACGTTTCATTTATTCACATTAGGGTAGTTTAGACTACATAATTAAGATTTTAATCCCAATTACAATGACATGCTTACACAAACAATCCTACGGTTTCATAAGGAAAAAAGAAGATACAACGCTAAAAAAATTCTGCGTTTATGTTCTAAGTTTCTAACTTTCTTGTCCAATTTTTTTGCAGAGGTAATAATAACACTTGTGGAGAAGAAACAAGAGTAACTGCCTCGCAATGTATTAAATAAATAAGATGAAGACTGGATGACATGCTTCACAAGTGTGGTACTGTATCCTATGTAAGAAATAAATGGTTTGTGTTTAATAGTGTGTTTAATGAATAAGTCCTCAATTACACAATGGTGCAATTGTTCACCAACTAATCTAAATACACGATAATTTACTTCAATCAAAGGATTTTGAAGTAAATAAGTTGAGTTATAAAGCGCATACCGACATAACCTAAAGTAAACGATTCATTTGTGAGAGAAATTCACAGTACACATAACCGTAAATGCATAGAAGATGATGCAGAAGCAGTGCAAATAAGTTTTCAGCCGAAAAGTAGACATGCAAACCAACAGTATCGGACAAAAAGGGTACCACAACATATATAGCAATACCATACCACTAAATGAAGTCGCGGATTGATAGTACAAAAACAACTTGAGAAGATTACGTAACAAGAGGAAGCAAGGATTGATGGCACAGAAAAAAAAACATGAAAACAGTGTGTGAACAACATGATAAAATCATACAACCCTTGATATTACATAGAAACCTTTCTAATGCAATATAAAGTGTCACCTTCCTTCAAGAGACCTCAACCAAAAGGCTGCTATGGCTTGAGGAGCAAGATTTTCAGCTTCATCTTAGGATAACCCAGTGGTTTGCAGATGTTCCCTTCCAATCTTGAAGGAGTGATCGCCACCATCAATGACATGCAAATCACTAAGGCATTTCATCTTCTTGTGAGTAGTTTCTAGCTTTTCCAATGGACAAAGCCCATCTTTACTAGCCTTCATAAAGCGTAATTGTAGCATACAAACCCGAAAATGTAAGAGATGCAGAACATAAGAAATCAGCTCATATAAAATGGTAGTAACAACTTTGTAAATTGATAACGTATAGAAAGAAAAGGAAATTCTCAATTTGGTCATAAAAAGTGACACAAGACAACTGAATAAAGTGAAACAAGACCTAATAACAACTTTATAAAGTGATAACATATATAATGCTAAACATTACGGTGCAGCAGTCGCATTTTTATGATCATAGACAATGAAAGAAAAAAGAAAACTTTGTCATACCTGTACGAACATTATGGGAATGGAAAGTTACAATATCTATTCATCTCGCACTACTCCATTCATGCCCTGAAATTTAAGGCGCCCAGATCAGGCACACAAGTTCGCGTATTTTACAAAGCTGGGTAGAAGTCCATTAGGTCAAAACATCAACTTTGAAGGATCCAATGAATGCAGATTTTCTTCTTCAAAATATCAGATAATTTAATCTCATTTAGTTTCAACATCCATATGTGTTATAGAATATTTACGCCCAGTGATTTTATGCCAATAGGAAGCAGAGAAAAAAAATAATAAAAAGAGCAAACACTTAGCACGAAATAAGATGCAGGGACAACATCAGAACAGCGAACCCTTAGTGGGTATCCTAAACAATTTATTGCTGAAGCATGAATATCTTCCTTGCAAGCTACCATGCAACTGACTCTACATACCAATGAAATCCAAATTCCAAAAAACAAGGCAGAATATGATTGTAGAAAAGGAATACCAAATACCGCATGTCCTCATTACTTCTCTATCTTATTGACATGCTCCATTAATTGAGGGATCCATGGCATGTAACAACCACACTATATTAATGAAGAATTATGCTTCTGTTAATACACAAGTTCCTTTACAGAGAAAACCAGTCCTAATCAAAAAAATTCATCTGTAAGCAATACATCCCTATATCATTAACTTGCTAAAGTACTAAAAATGACTTCAAACTTACACTAACGAAACAGAGCAGAGCTTCATAAATTGTCTACATAATTTCTAGAGTTAAGCACTGCTGCCAGTAGAAGATTCATCCAAAATACATATTGCTAATCCAAAATTTCAACTTCCAAAGAGGTTCTCCAGCATTACTTGACTTCAACAGACACGACCTTGTAGTAATAGCATTTTAGGCTAGAGCAAATAAACTTCAGCACAAAAAGAAGTATAACCTTGAACCCATAGGTTTCCCGGCAAAAATCAACGGATGACCCGGGTACTTAGCAACCGCCTTTTTGGCAACATCGCCATGAAAATCGACCAACTTTTCAGCCTTTGGAGGAGCCCTCTTTTTCCCATCAGAAATATCTGCCAGGAACACAACTTCAATATTTTACAAATACAATAGAGATAAGATGACCCAATTCCATGAATAACTCAAAGCACCAAGAAGCAAACAATTTGAAAAAGGAGATCATCCAGTCTGAAGAAGAGGGAGCACCAGCACCATGAGCAAAGACCACCACAGGGGATACTTTCTCCAGTCCGGACGAAGATGCACCATGAGCAAAGACCACCACGGTGATGAAGCCATTCTTAGTCGAAGAAAACCCCTTCCGAAAATGATTTCAATTTTCAATCTCAGCTCGGAACTGATTTTCGCGCCAAATGGTGAGAAGACCCAACCAGAAGAATGTGCCTCGCGCCACGTGGCACTTGCTTAGACCACCCGCCAAGCGAGTTAAGATCACATTTGGGTTGGGCTTTTTTAAGTGGGTAAATAGGGTTAGGTTTGAGGAAAGCCCAATTTGGTTTTCTGTCCATCAACCCAACTTGGTTAAATCCTAAACGTACCTTGATGGAAAGGATTAGGATCCTTGATTAGTTTTTCTTTGCTAGAATATGCTTGATAATTTCTCCACCTCATTATTTGTTAGTTTGAGGTCAATGAGGTAACCTATTGTTTTCAAATTCTAATAAGTTGTAACCAAGTCACAAATATTTGTGTCATTACTTGTACAATTGGATTCTGTCTCAGCTTTTGATATTTCATAAAATGTTAACCATTTATGTGGTTTTAGCCTCTGCATTGTAGTTTTAATATCTTACAATTGGATTTTTTCTCAAATTTTAGCTTCTATTTTGAAGTCATGTGCTTTCAAATTTTGCATTGTAGTTTGCGCTTTATTTAAGTCAAAGCAGTCACATCTAATACTGGATTTAACTATGGTTATTGCGTAAAATTAATTTTGTTAGTAAATTGATTTGAAATTGGGCCTTTTGGAATATGATTTGAATTTTAATAGTTTTAACTTTTAGGCAATGTTTGTTACATTAGGGGTTTAGGGTTTTATAATAAGCTAGGTTAGGGGTGGTTGGGGGTTAGGATCACAAGAAATTAAATTTATGCAAAATATGTTCAAGTCGAAAATGAGAAAAGAAAATAAAAATGACTTATAAACCAATAATCATTTTAAAATTGTAACTGATATAATAACTAATAAATTGAAATTGTATTGCAAGATATAAACTGCAATGCAAAGTCTGAAGCAAAAACAACAACAAAATGAGTTGACCTACTCTGAGATAAAAATTTGATAAAGAGGCCAACTGTACAAGTATAAAGTAGTTTGTTATTTTTGTTCGTTCGAGTACATTACAAGACTAGAAAAAACCATTATCTTGTTGTCGTGCTGATATATTTACAGTGGCTAAATATGCCTGCCTAAAAGGGATCATTTGGGAATTTAGAGTTTATAGATGATGTGAGAGTGAAAACCCGTTTTAATACTTGTTCACATCATCATTTAACATTGGTGACTTAACAAATATCAATTTTTAAAATTTTAAGTAATAATTATTTATAATGTTTTAAGAAGTTTAGACGAATTTAATTCATCCTTACTTCTATGCTTAATATTTTGATATTGTATGTTTTGATCAAGGTTCTAAAAGACGCTCGCTAGGTGCTAATTGGGCGGTAGGCTAGGGCCTAGCGCTTAGGTGGCTAGGCGGGCGCTTAGGCAGACTAGGCGGATTTAAGTAAATCTATTATATTTCGTGTAAATAAGTATCTGCTTATACTCAAGATATATATAACTATTAATTACATCATAAACTACAAAATAGAATGACATATATATTACAAAGTATTGGAACATAATGAAAACATGGGGGACAAGGATATAATGTGTGTTCATTTATTGAAAAAAAAAAAAATGCAAAATGAATGTTATCTATTTTTTGTCTAAGTGAGTCATGACCTAGGCGGGTCTGAGCAGGCTAGGCAGGTGCCTAGGCGGTTTAGGCGGGCACCTCAGCAGGTCTAGGCGTTCTTTCAAACGCCCAGGCATTAATCGAGATGGTGGTCAACTACCTAACGCCTTAGCAGGACATAGGTGGTGCTAAGCAGGAATTTTTAGAACAGTGATTTTGGTTAGTTTAATATAAAAGCTTTCTAGCGGTGAAAGAAAGCCATAGCCTAATTTGAGCCTTAAAAATGTGGTAGCTAGGTCACTGTCCACTTCGATATGGATTGGATTCGATTTGAAAGGAATTGATATGGTCTCCAGCTCGTATTGTCCGATGAAAACAAATGCTGTTCCTCTAGTTTTTTGCCACAATATAGAGCAATTTTGGTATCCCCTCCCTCCATATATGGTGACAATATCTTATCCTCACTAGCATCCAGAAGCATTTGGACACGTGCTAAATGCTTTAGAGAATTTTGGCTGATCATTCAAGAAACTCAGGATCGAATAAAGAAGAACAACTTATATAGAATGGATTCAGTGTTACATGACTTCCCAATTCAATAGTACATTGCTATGTGGAGAAAAATTGCACATGACAATGTATTATTGAATAAAAGACGCAACTTATATAGAACAGATTCAATGTTACGTATGTGGCTTCCCAATCTAATAGTACATTGCTATGTGTAAAAAAATTGCACATAACAATATATTTTTGAATAAAAACGCTATGTGACGGTAAATCCATTTCATTTAAGTCTTTCTTCCAATGGAGATATGGATTGGCTGTGGAGATATAAAGCAAACAAAAAGCTAAGATTATCATAGAAGGTGGGATAGGAGGAATGTCAAACAGGAATTAAATTTGTATCTGCATTGACCCCTAGCCTTAATGAATCAGATCAAAGATAAGGTTTTGATGCCTAGCTATAAGGTCCTTAAGTTTCTTTCATTTATTCTTTTTTTGTTAAAGATAAGCCTAATTGCTTGTCAAGGTTCGTAAGGGACAGGTCTCTCTCTCTTTTGTTTATGGTGACAAAAATTCCAAGTTGTAAGGAACGTGACTTCCAACACTTCTTTTCTCCGCATTGATACCTCTGGTTTTTTTTTTTTTTTTCCTGATATTTGAATTGAATTTATTAAAAGAAAATTAAGTGAAAAAAAATAGAAAAAATGTACATAAGGAAGTAAAAAAAAAAAGGCATGCGAAAAACGTTTTCCTTATACAAATTGCTTTAATTAGTTAGGACCTTTTTTAATAAAGTATCGCTTTTGTTGTGGGAAATTCACCTTGGATTGGAGATATTTTTTAGTGTGACCGTCACACAAGATGGTATATCACGTATCTTTATATAAATGGTGGATTATATGTGTTAAAAGGTTAATAACTTAAAAATTAAAATTTTTCACCACTTGCATAAAAACACGTGATGTACCATCCGCATTCCCGTCACAACTAAAAATTTCTCCTTGGCTTGGTGCATTGCATTAGCTAATTTTATTTTATTTAATTAGGAAGAGATCATGAAGATCTTAGGAAGCAGGAGGATCTGATTTTTTTTTTACCACCAAAGGTCAAGTGCCAAGATCCGCATACCCCACCGCGATAGACTAATCACTATAATGCTCAATTTCCATCACATAACCTTTGTGTTTATTTGTGGCTTGAAGATCTATAAAAGGGCTTCTAAGCCAATCCTTTCTTCAACAAATAAGGCAAAGCCAGTAAGCAAGGAGTTGGAGTTCAATTGAATCTTATTACAGGGCAGTGATTGCTCACTCTCCCTCAAGAGCTTCTCAGCTTAAGGCAATATGTTATACCAAGATCCTTAGTTTGAGGGGGATATTTGGTATATTTTAGGCTGTGGAGCTCGCCGGGGAGAGTGACCAAGCTTTTGCCTTGATTTGTAGCAGGCTCTGAATTTCATCGATGGACAAATAGACCCCAAGGCATTTTTGTTGCTCACTCTCCCTCAAGGGCTTCGACCAATGTCAGACATGGTGAGCTCGAAGACTTGGGGGAGAGTGGATAAAAAGTGTCTTGATTAGTATATGGCAATGACATTTGATGGTGGTTATCAATGATCATGCATCGAAGCTCAGATGTTTTTGAAATGGTGGTTAGTGATCTTACTGTTATCATTTCTGGCTCAGGTAAATTTAAGAAAATATCATGTTCACACACACATACACCCACATGACATGCATCATTCATATATGGAAACAACTTGAGCTCGTTGGAAAATATCAACTTTGACTAGAACAATGAACTAAATGAATTATATAAGTTATCATATGAGTGGGCAAGAACTCAACGCTAATTATCGATGAGTTTGCTTTCCATGTCTGTTATTTCCTATGCTATACATGTTCCAGTTGGTGAACTATATATACGTCCCCCTCTTTTTCGTTATCTGCAACTTTGGGCTCCATCGAATTGCATGTGAACGGAAGAAGAACAAAGGAGGAGAAAACTGTTTTTGCATGTCAGAAACGAAAAAAAAAAAAAAAAAAAAAAAAAAAAAAAAAGAAGAACGAAGTAGGAGGAGGTATAGAAAGAGACGAGTACTGTTAGGGTGATCAAGTAGAGTACAGGAGTATTTATCTTCTTACATAACCGAAGAACTTACTCTTTCACTCTAATAATCATATTAACTAGGGTTGTTTTTAGTTATATTCTTTGTACTCTACACAAAATCTCACTTGACCTTCTACAATCTATTATATCTCATTTTACCCTTTATATTCTTCTTTTGTGTCTTGCTTTATCCCATTTCATCAACTAAGTTGAAGGAAGCGTTATGTTCAGTTGATGTGGCATTAATTCTTTACTCTTTTCAACTCGTCTTCACATTTTGAACTTTTGAAAACCGCAAAATAATCCTAGGATGCAAAACAACAAACTAAAAGCCCAGCCAAATTTACCCCAAATTCTTTCCCTGACCCTAAGCGGCTTAATTTCCCCAAATCTTCATTAAAACTCCCAATTTCTTTAATATGTTCCTGTATCCAGTGTTGAAACAACCAAAGAGCTTATGCCATGTCAATAAACCTTATGTTTTTCTCAACTCAGTTGACGAAATATGGTAAAGTGGGACGCAATAGAATAGCACAAGAGGTAAAGTGAGACATAATAGAGTGTAAAGGGTCAAGTGAGTTTTTGTGTAGAGTACAAGGGCATAGCTAAAACTAAGTATGAACTAAACCTAAAATCGATATTGTCACTAATATGTTTCCTATTGGACATATTATTGAGGATTTTAAAGCTTTCTTGCTGAGGATCACTGAGGCTTCCTATACTCACGTACGTCGTCAAGCAATAAAGTAGCCCATCGCCTAACCTGCTATGCATGCACTTACTGTTGTTAGTCCTTATCTCTGGTTACATACCCCTGCTGGCTTTATGTCCGATGTACTACTGGAGGATGATCATTCATTGTAATTTAACTTACTCTTTTGTTCTCCTTTGGGTTTTTCCCCTTTTTGCAATGCAATGCTATCGTTTTCATAAATAAAAAAAATAATATATATATATATATAACCCTATAATCACATGACACTTGTCACAATTCCATCCTTTGATGCTTTTACTCCTAACATCCCCTCAAGTTCATAATTAGAGCATTGATGCATGAGATTGTGACAATGTGTTTCAAAAACGAATGGACTAATAATCCTTCGTAAGAATATCAGCTGTTCAGTTTGGAAGAGACAAATTGAACCTAAAGATGCTTCTGAATGCACGTCAAAATTGATACATAATTAGTATATGGCAGTGACATCCAATCCCAGAGGCTTTGAATTTGCTTATGGAAAGGTGAGTAATATGCTTATCACTATTTTTCACATCCAGCTAGCTGATGGTTACTGCAAATTATCATGATCATAAAAAGTATATATGCATGTATGGAATCCATTTTTAATTTTATTAAATATCTGTTAGCTATATATAGGAATCAATTCACTTCCAGAACCAACAATTTCTTAATTATTTTTATCAATATTTGGAGAGAATGTTTGAGTACGTACTCTAATTAAACACCACACATATACGTATATGCCATTTATATACACACGTTCATGAGAAGTATCCATAACTTGCTTGACTACGTACCCTAAGATTCAGCATTACACACGTTGCCAAGAGATGAGTCGAAGGGGGAGGCTGGTTTTTGTCGCTTCGTTTGACATCCAGGTTTCCCGCTGCATATGTAATTTGGCTTGGTACATTTTTACATGTATGGAATCTTTTCATTACAAGCCAAGGTGAACTGAATATATTGAATTTCATTCATGAACTACCCACTTTCAAATTTCCAGTGAGGGAAGATATGCTTTTTCTTTGAGTAATTGAATTTTTTTTGTTTCCCAAAAGGAGTTAGTGATGGTAATATATGTGAAATGAAATTAGTCATTTAGTAGTTAATTAGGATAAACATATATACAGTTGTAAAATGAAGGTGGACTAATGGAAAATTTTTGTATGATATTAAAATACAAGCATTAGCATATATAATTGATTCACATATTATAACATAAATAGACACAAATGAGAAAAGGAATAGACCAAATAGCTTAAAAATAGAAGTAAGAAAAATGAATCATATCAACTAGTTCCACCCCCCCCCCCAGGAGCACGATCCGATTTCTTACTTTTAAGTATTTAATTACAAATTGTAAGAAAAAAAATTGCACCCTTTAGATTCTTTACTTGTAAGTAAACATGCATATCCTTAATAACCAAACACGTAATGGAATAATATGAATCTATTGCTTAAACCACGTTGGATTTCAAAACCAGAAAATAATTAATCGGGCTAATGACAGCAAAGGAAGCTAGGGTATTGTGTACTGATATGTGCATGTGAATATGTGAAAGAGTCAAGAGTGAAGTGTGAAGTGGTACACGCACTGATGCACATGAAAAATGTCAGGGTCTCTCAAACTTTGTTGAAAAGTAGAAGTGGTACCACCACATCTGCCATGCCCCTTTTATTACCTTAACTAAATAGAGCAGCTGCAGCTGCGAGTCCAGGGCCACCATTTCCTGTTCCTGCTCAAATTATAGGAGGAAGGAATCTCTTTTCTTTCCTCTCTTATTGGCATGTATTTCTTCTTGTTTTTCATTTTTTCTTATATGTGGTGATCACTTGTTTGGCCTTGTTTCATAAACTCATAGTCTTATATACACTTGTCCTCTCTTCTTAAACCCAAAAAAGCCCATGTTAATGCAGATTAAAACGAGTTTAATCATCATTAAAGCGCTATATTTGAGACATGGTATGATGGGGTGTAAAGCTTAGATAGGTCATGAGAGGATGAACTAGGGAAGAAGCTGAACCCTTGTGGTATTATCATCAATAAACGTGATTGGAAGGGAATTCTATTGTATTTTCTTTTAATTCATAAATATAACTTAGTTAGAGATTTACAGTTCAAGTGGTTAACATGCATCCGATGTTCTGTTAAGTTGTATTCTCAGTATCCCTTGAATCACCAAAAATTAAATATAAATATATAAAAACGCTTATTTTATCATTATAAAGAGAAAAACTCTTACGTGTAAACTTATGAATGGAACCTAGTATACTAGTTCTAGAACTTAAATTAGTGGACTACGTAGCATCTCAAACTTTCATATGCATATCAAAAACCATACAACTCCCACTGGATAAAAAGCCAGAAACTAACGAAAACGAGCTCTATTTTGGCCGGTCTCAGTCTACCAAATCTTGATTTAAACAGTTAACTCAATTAAAAGAATGGCTTAAGAAGGTGAGAACTCACTGGATCCGAGAGAGAGAGAGAGAGAGAGAGAGAGAAAAAGAGTCAATTCTCACAACTCCGAAAGTACAACTAATTAAATAGGTGATATTACTAGCATCCGTAAATTAATGGTCGAGTTCTCAAACAAATCCTCCTAGATGTTTACCAGCAATATTACTATTTAATTATTTTAGTTAACCCATAATCACACCCCAATTAATACAGCCACAGAAGATTCCGTACTAACTCATTTCCCGTTCGCACTCTCTAAACCTGATCTTCTCTTTCTGCTACATTAAGCAAACTCTTGATTTTTCTCCACTAGTCTCACTTCTTTTGCAGATCTAAGCACACTAGCCTGACAAAAACAAAAGAGAAAAACAAAAGTTAAATCAGACCCAGAACAGAAATACACAAACACTAATCAACAATTAATGCTGCATTATTAATTATACAAATTAACCAGACCTGGTCCTCAGTAATTTCCACAGAAAACCCATCAACAATGACGAGAGACAATGTCTTCTTGTAGCTTCCTGGGTCAAGGGTTCTTGCCAACAACTGGTCATGCTTCCGGCTTAGGAACAAATCTAGCTCATTTGCTCCTCTCTTTGTTCTATATATATAAACAGATAATTAGCATAACTTATTTGTATGATGAAAAATATACAATGAAATGAGTGGTAAAGATAAGTTTATAGTACTAACCGATCAGCTCGAAGGCGTTGGTACTGAGGATCATAGTTCATGAAAACAAAATATGACTCGCTTTTTGTACCTTCCATTTGCTTCTAGTCTGTCTTCCTAGAGAGTTTGTTCTTCTACTAGGGTTATCTATTGACTCGTATACAATACAATATGGCCTTCAGCACTTCTGAATGATATGGTTATTTATACATGAAGTCTGACATTTTCTTTTTCATTTGGGATGCCCAAGTGTACTTCTAAGATAAAATTATTGGGTAACTATTATTGTGCTAATGGTGAAACTTCAACTTCTAATATATTTTCAGTTATTTTATATGTTTTACACGAGTCTCATAATCTCATGGATCCCTGTTATTTGAAAGTGATACGAAAAATGGTTTGGGAAAACAGTACATTTGGAAAAAAAATGGGGAAGAAATTGATATATATCTACAATATCTATTGGCAGACTACATGCCTTAGCAAGTAATGGGAATCCTTCTATGGCTACGTCAAAGGAAATGCCATCATTCACACTTGGAAATTTCTCACCTAATGTTTGAAAAAATGTTTTTGAAATGTCGGCCACACGCTTGCGGGATAAAAGTCAACACTTTTTTTTTTTATTACTGAACAAGTTTTTTGGCAGAACATTTGCAAACTGTATATTTTATATTTATATACAGTGTTAGTTAGCAATTAGTAGTATAGACTAGCACGAAGCTGAAAGGCAGTACCTGTTCATTTTTAAGAATTTAGAAATCGATTCATGACATAGAATAAAGATTAAAGAGAGAATCACTAAACCAACTTAGTCTACCACTGACTTATATATTCGTATTAATATATCCTGACTTGGAAGTCAAAGATCTATATAGTAAGTAATCACAATTGAATATACAATCCATTATCTGTTCAAAAGAAAAAAGAACTTTTGTTCACCTATTGGATACCAAGTTCCCCAAATGTATGCTACAGTCTTTTAATCCATCAATTAATTATTGTGCTTTTGTGTGTATATGCACGTGCGCCTCATGTTTGTGTGTATAATTGTGCGCCTCATGTTTGTGTGTATAATTGCTCTTTGATCTCATTTTATCTTTTATGAAATTGGATTTGTCTCACCCTATTTAAGTCCACGATGGCAGAAATTGAGAGTTTTAGAGGTTTAGGGAAGTTTAAAAATTTCATACCTTGCAGCAACAATGGCTCATCTCTGCCATCATGGTATGAAATGTCCAAACCTCTTCAGTTAAAGTTTATGGACAAAATTCACATAAATGGGGTAAAGTAGCAAGATTTTGGCAGTTCCAGAGAACAAAGCAAGATAAATCCAGTTGTAGAATGTAAAGTGAGACCATGAGACATTTTTAGGGGCAAATCGAGAAATAAGCCTAAAATTATATGTACAAGCAAAGATCAAATCCCTGAATGCTACACCATCAAATCCTAAATGCAACACCTTCTTTAAAGTTAAAACTCTAGTCGCAATTAACCTAAGTGCAGAACCGTAAAATATAGAAAATTGATACAAAACGAACAACTTAATTTGACAAGAAAAGGAGTTGGGTGCAACTATTTATTGAAAGATTAATCTAATTATGTACTAAACCAACATACAATAATGAATATGAACGAAAAAAAAAAAGACCTCATATCTTTGACTATATTTGGATGAGGAATTTTCAAGTGTCGAAGAATTGAGGTCAAGTTAGAAAGGAATTGATCATAAAATTATAGAAGGAAGTATGTACACTAGTCAAGTGGTGATAAAAGAGGAATAAAATGAGGTTATGGGATTCTAGTTGCTACTTAACCAACATAAATATAACGATGCGTCGTGGGAGTTAATAGATGCAAAATGGCAAAACGAAAAAAAACCTAAAAGCGGCATTTTGTAATGGTCATGGAGGTCTATTCAGATCTCTTATAACTAATTTTCAGTTGGAACTAAACCCACCCTAACATAACTTTACGGTATTGTTCTTGAAAAATACCGCCACTAATTATATGCCAAACAGTGTGCATTGTATTTACACATTATCTAGCTGGTATGAGGCAGTAATAGATAAGACAGAGTAATGTAAAATATGTATATTTTTAATGAACGAGCTATAGGGATCGGTTTTCGAAGTCATGCATGTCACAGATGCCAAGCAGAACATGCGCAGATTTAGCTTCCATGTGATCGATGATGTGTGTTGGAATTGGTCAAGTCAAGAGTGTGAAGTGCAAAGGGTTCTCATTAAGATATATCGTTTTTTCTCTTATTATTATTCTAAGTTAACATTAAGATAGGGAAATAGGGTTTGAAACAATAAAAAAAAAAAAAAAAAAAAAAAAAAAAAAAAAAAAAAAAAAAAACTAGAGAGAAGAACTATTCACTCGAACAATCCACCACCACTTCATGGTTTTTTGGTTACAAATACAAGTGTTAGATGCTTTCATTATATCCATTGTCACTCATCACCTTCATTACCACTGATCTTGTATTGTTCTTCTCCGTCTAATTTAGATATTTGACGATTATTCTGTAGCATAATTAATTTCGTTGATTGTTTTACTTTCTTATTGTATCCCTCAATTGTATCATTGAGTAAATAACTGAATTCCACTAACCATTCTGCAGTTTAGAGTTAGCATGGTACCAGAACTACATTTCATGTCCTTACAGGTCCCACATTTTAGTACATTTCACTTTTAATGGTCAAGATTGCGTTGAGTTATTGACTAAAAACATACAAAAAGAAAATAATTTTATTTCGGTAAATAAAAGTGCAAGTTAAGAAATGTTTTGACGCAATTGGCTCTCTACCATAGTAGTGAAGAAGAATGTTGCCCTTGCACTATGGCGTGGGTTCGAATCTCATTATGCTTATAGATTGAACAACAAACTCTCTCTGGGAATTTATTTTCTTTTTCATTAAATACTCTAACAAAAACTTGAATGTCTGTGTTGTCGATCATAAGATTGTGAGGTTATATATACTTATTTTTCTGATTCATGCTAGCTATTTCTCAATTTCCTCCCAATTGAAAAGAATACATTTAAGTATTGTTTATGTCAATTGCGATCTGGTACTGCATGCATATACGATCGGTAGTGATGAAAAAAAATTATAGTGTTCTAAAAGAACTTTGATTGGTCATAAATTTTTCAAAAGAAAAGATAAAGCACTACTTTGACCACCAAAATATAAAAGAACTTCACTGATGAAAGAAGTTGAATTACTATGGCTGTACCACCATATTCCCACCAACAGTACTAGGAGAATTCTTGAATCAGAAAATTTTGTTAGATTCAATTATCACTAAAAACGAATTTAAACTACGATATTGCTAGTTTATTGTGAGACTTAGCCTATTTCACCACCCCTTTAATATAGAGAATAGCATTTGTCCAAAAAAAAAAAGTGCTAATGCAATTTAGTCAACATTTAAAATGTCATCTTAACCGTTCAAATAAAGTTAATCTAATGATTAAAAGCATGTGTAAAAGTAAGTGTTAAAAAATTTGTCCCTTCATCCCAACTCTATATATATAAGATAAAGCACTACTTTGACCACCAAAATATAAAAGAACTTCACTGATGAAAGAAGTTGAATTACTATGGCTGTACCACCATATTCCCACCAACAGTACTAGGAGAATTCTTGAATCAGAAAATTTTGTTAGATTCAATTATCACTAAAAACGAATTTAAACTACGATATTGCTAGTTTATTGTGAGACTTAGCCTATTTCACCACCCCTTTAATATAGAGAATAGCATTTGTCCAAAAAAAAAAAGTGCTAATGCAATTTAGTCAACATTTAAAATGTCATCTTAACCGTTCAAATAAAGTTAATCTAATGATTAAAAGCATGTGTAAAAGTAAGTGTTAAAAAATTTGTCCCTTCATCCCAACTCTATATATATATATATATATATATATATATATGGATATGTATATGTATATGTATATGTATATATGTATATATTATTCTGGGGCAATGCAAGTGGGGCAAATGCCATGTACATGAACGTACGTACATGAATAATATCACAGCAACTGCTCATATTCTGCCAGAAGCGGTACGTGAAAACTGCAAGATGAAGGGGTCACCACCAAACGAACGACCTCCATGTGCCAACCATAGAGCGTGTAACAGGGTGAGTAGGCGGGGCACCATTTTGAGATTCCTCAGCACAGAAAGAGAGAGAATGGGAGGTACACAGAGTCGAGGGCATAAATCCGCGAGATTTTGTATAATGCTTCGAAGTATCTCTATATTGTTTTGAAGTACCTTACAATTTTTACGATCTGCAATATATATGTGATGGAGCGTGAACTGATGGAGACAGAGAGTCCTACTATACTAACTCGTGTGTTTGCTGTCAGTCACGTGGTGTGGTGGTGACTGGTGTCAGGTGAGTGGTCCTTTCCTAACCTCTGATCATCGATAGACTTTTCTGGTCCAAGACCCAGACCAACCCACACGTGAGGTAGATGGAATGCATGAGTTGTGTTTTAATTTGAATTTGAATTTTGCAAGCATCAACAACATTGCGTGAACGACGGACTACCAATTTATATTTATATTTGCAAAGCACATCTTTATTTATAAACTTATATCTTCATACATAATCCAACAGGACCAACACCTTAATTTTTATTTTGCCATAAGAACACAGAAACGGAGACGTTGGCAGTCGTTATTGGACATATATATGGAATACTTTGGTAAAATGAATGAACCTTGTAAGACAGACAGGGTGAGAGAGAGAGCGAGAGAGGGAAGGAAACTAGAATACCCGCACTAGGGTTTGGGTTTGACTTAGAAGAGAGAATTCAAAATGAAAATGATTGCGTTCGCTCCTTTTATTTAACAGCTCTTATTTTCCAGTCATAAATTCGCCTATGTTTAATCAGGTTAGGTGCCAAATGGGTCTATCAACCAAGTAAACACGTGAGAGATAGCCTTGATTCAGGGGAGGCGTGGTGCCACACGTCCATATTTCAGTGTGCTGCAAAGTCGGGCCCTAACAGATGTTATCATAGCTAGATGTGGGTCAACTTTGGTTCAGACATGCCGATCGGATTGATAGGTGCTGTATTGTGAAGGCGCAAGAGAAGCCTAAAGTGATGAGTTTCGTAGTGACAATTGTAAATCCCATTTGGGGTCAAGTCAAGAAAATTTTACGTATATGTACCCATTGGCGAAGTCAGGATTTGCCTAGAGGAGGGCAAATTCAGAAGAGTACAAGGTTCAATTGAAGCGGTTGCTTTTACATTGGAGAGTGCAAAGTTTTGAGTCAATATTCATAGCAGAAAATAGTTTTTTCCACCAAAATGGTTGTAAGCAATAATATCAAAACCAATGTCAGAAGCTTAAATTGGTTAGGATTAGATCCTAAAAAATGTTAGGCTCTAATCAAACAGTGGACTGGAACCTAGCAGCTATAGGTGCCTAGGCAAGATCTAGGCAGGAGCCTAGATGGTTTAAATTATCGTAAAATAAGCATTAAACAATATTTACATTATTTTTAAAAAGTAATACAATATTTATAAATAATGTGAGAGTTTAAGATAAATACGGTGAAAGTCTTAAAAGAGAAAATAAAAATACATACAAGAATTCAAAAGAGAAAAAAAAAGGAGGGGGGAATGGGTAAACAAAGAAGTGGGGCAGAAAGATAAAGATCGGAATAGAAGTGGTGGGTCAACATAGTATTTTAAGAGAGAAAAAAAGTAAACAAACAGTCAGCAAAATAATACTTGGGTAAGTTGTCAGTACCCAATTTTTACTGACTTATTAGGTGGCCCAATAATTGTCCAACACTTGTCTTTAAAACTCACACCCAAAAGAATATTGCCTATGTCAATATGGTGCCAAAATTTGGGGTTTGTACAACCTTAGTTCCCTTCATATATAACTGTTTGAAAAATGAATATTTAAATAAATTAAGGTCCAAAAAAAATCTTGAAAACATATAGTCGTGAATGAAAGATTGGGTTTTTGCATAATTTCTACGTAAACAACGTAAACACACACTAGTTTAACTTGTACTTCATCAACTATAACAAATTAATAAGTTCTAGAAAATCAGGGCATACATCAAAATAAGTTCTAATAAGCTTAGAATTCAAGTTTGAGGTATCTCCAATTGGCAAACAAGTACTCATACCCAAATTCAAGTCTCAAAACACTAGAGCATTCCCTATATGGACATGCTTATATTAAAGCACAAGTCATTTACATCACGCACTTAAATCCTCTATGGTTTCCAAATCTCTCTTCATAGGAGCTTCAGCCTATATTTCTTATATCTGTTGGTTATCGTAGAAGAAATGGATTGTGATTCCACTGGCATGCTAGAGCTTGGTTGAGTTGTTGCTTTAATTTCGGAATTTGGTTGGCCTCTTGGTGCACTTTGAGCTTGGTTGGCCTCTTAGTGCACTTTTAGAGCTTGGTTGGCCTCTTAGTGCACTTTTAGAGCTTGGTTAGCCTCTTGGTGCACTTTTAAACTTGGTTGGCCTCTTGGTGCACTTTTAGACTTGGTTGGCTTCTTGGTGCACTTGGTTTATTTGTTGATACATTTCCCGAGTAATTCATTGCTTGCTAATCTCTAAATTGTGCACCTGTTCCACTGGTTTGCTGCCTTATATTTTTCGCTTCAATTCTTCAACAACTCTGGCCAAAATTATACTTGAAATCAACTTCTCCTTTTCATTGCATGACATAACTCCAACTCAGCTACAAAAAAAGTGCCTTTTATCTGTCCTACAAATTGATTCTAGTGAGCCCTAGAAAATGAATTGGAGAAAATATCCCTCCTCGTGATTGACATGTGACATGTTTTAACGGTAAAATGGATGAAAAGTAATGTAGGTGGTAGATTCCAGTAGTTAAGAGAATTCGAGTGGTTAAAATTAAAATTGAAAATTCAGATGGTATTGGTGCGCATGTTTGCGAGTTCAAGTGGTACTTAAGCACAATTCCCAACAACAACAACAACAAAGCCTTTTCCCACTAAGTGGGGTCGGCTTATATGAATCCTAGAATGCCATTGCGCTCGGTTTTGTGTCACGTCCTCCGTTAGATCCAAGTACTCTAGGTCTTTTCTTAGGGTCTCTTCCAAAGTTTTCCTAGGTTTTCCTCTACCCCTTCGGCCTTGAACCTCTGTCCTGTAGTCACATCTTCGAACCGGAGCGTCATTAGGCTTTCTTTGCAAATGTCCAAACCACCGTAACCGATTTTCTCTCATCTTTCCTTCAATTTCGGCTACTCCTACCTTACCTCGAATATCCTCATTCCTAATCTTATCCTTTCTCGTGTGCCCACACATCCAACGAAGCATCCTCATCTCCGCTAAACTCATTTTGTTTACGTGTTGATGCTTCACCGCCTAACATTCTGTGTCATACAGCATCGCCGGCCTTATTGCCGTTCTATAAAATTTTCCCTTGAGCTTTAGTGGCCTATGACGGTCACACAACATGCCGAATGCACTCTTCCACTTCATCCATCCAGCTTGTATTCTATGGTTGAAATCTCCATCGAATTCTCTGTTCTTTTGCAAGATAGATCCTAGGTAGCGAAAACGGTCGCTCTTTGGTATTTCCTGATCTCTAATCCTCACCCCAAACCCATTTTGGTATCCGTTTGCACTGAACTTGCACTCCATATATTCTGTCTTTGATCGGCTTAGGCGAAGACCTTTAGATTCCAACACTTCTCTCCAAAGGTTAAGCTTCGCATTTACCCTTTCCTGAGTTTCATCTATCAACACTATATCGTTTACGAAAAGCATACACCAAGGAATATCATCTTGAATATGTCATGTTAACTCATCCATTACCAACGCAAAAAGGTAAGGACTTAAGGATTATTGATACACAAAATCAGTCAGGAATTTGGTACAACAGAAAGTATTAAGTTTATGATCTTCGCTAGATTGCTCCGGTCATTAGTGTGGATAAGTATGTAAATGGATAGAGATAAGAAAGCAAACACAAGATGTATGTGGTTCACCCAGATTGGCTACGTCCACGGAGTAGAGGAGTTCTCATTAATTGTGAAGGGTTTACACAAGTACATAGGTTCAAGCTGTCCTTTAGTGAGTACAAGTGAATGATTTAGTACAAATGACATTAGGAAATATTGTGGGAGAATGATCTCATAATCACGAAACTTCGAAGTACCAAAGTGTGGTATCGTTTTCACTTGCGTTATTTGTCTCATAGGTACATGTGACATCTTCTCTGGAAGTACTCTTCCTCCATTCAGAGGTGGTATCTTTAACTGGTGAAGATGCACAAGGTAATGTATCAATTTCACTTGAAGCTTACTTGTAGTTTCAAGCTTGGTCAAGCGCGATACAAACCATGTAGTAGGAGTCCCCCAAGTCGCCGAGCTAGGAGATCTACTAAAAGAGGTGACAGACAAGGTAAGCAATCAGAGCTCCAAGCAATTAGTCCCAGATCAGAAATTTAATTTCGAGTTTCGGCTGATTGTTCTCATTCTCCCAATCTTGCAGGCAACATGAAGAATAAAGAGAAGAAAAGGAAGAAGAGATGATATGAGATACTTTTGCTTTTGAAGAAGTAACTTTCCACATGCTTCTTCTTGAACTGGGCTGAAGGGTTTTCTGGTTTCCTCCAGAGTATAAGGCCGACTGAAGAATTTGAGGGTCAAAACAAGTCCATCAAATCTAGAGTACGTTCGACCCTGCTGATATGGGATACTTTTGCTGTTGACAAAGTAGTGGATGTATCAGCACGTGTTCTGTTACGCTTGTCTCCACATGCTTCCTTGTATCCTTCTCACTTACCCTATCTGTTCCTCAGGCAGATGCGGTATCTTCTCTAGAAGCATAAGATGTTGAAGATGAGTACTTAAGAGCAATGCCAGGTAAGTAATCAGGTAAGGGGTTCTAGTCAGTCAGTTCCTGACTAGAAGCTCGATTCCAGGTTCTGACTGATTGCTCTCTTTTTCTTTGTCTTGAAGGTAAGAACAAGGCCAAAGGAAAAGACAGGGAAAAAGCATGATATGTGATACTCTTGCTTTTAACCCTGATGATATGAGATATTCTTGCTCTGGTGTAGCTTGTTTGCAGAGGTATTATCGGGGGGAAAGAAAGCTGAGTATTTCGAGAGGCTTCGTTGGGAGTGCCCTCTCAAATATGAGGAAGGGTTGAGCATTTTTGCAGGTCTGCCTGTCCGTTGAGGATGAAGGTCAACATATATAGGAGTCTCCCTAACAACAAGTAGTAATGATATTCCTTTAGCCTGCTTGGTCATAGCACGGTAGTGGGAGCTGCCAGCTTCACATGTTTTAACTCTGTCAGAGCACTTTGAAAAAGTGGTCTGTGGTATCTGGAAAGCTGATGTTGCGTGTGAAGATTATATACAAGCTTTATCCAAGGAGATCTGGCTCTCGAAGTTGAGAAAGCGGTGCCTCTTCGGTTTTCGAACAAGCAATCCTGTCGGGGGTCTGGCTTTCGAGATTCGGAGAACGGTGCCTTTTCGATTTTTGAGAAAGCAATCCTGCTGGGAGTCTGGCTCTCGAGATTTGGATAGCGGTGTCTCTTCGATTTTTGAGAAAGTAATCATGTTGGGAGTCTAGCTCTCGAGATTCGGAGGGCGGTGCCTCTTCGATCTTGAAGCAAGCCATCTTGTTGGGAGTGTTTTCTCGAATGTGAGTAAAGGTTGGGCATGTTTGCTAGTCTACCTTGCCATGGAGCACAGAGGTTGACACACAGAGACTTTCCAATTATCCAGCAGTGGTCCTATTCCTTTACCCTTGTGGGTAATAATATGGTAGCTAGACCTTCAAAATTTATGTGTCTAAACATTGTTAGTGTTGTTTCTTTGCTATTCTTTTACCCTTCTTGGTCATAGCGATGTAATGGGAGCTACAAGCTTTACGTGTCTAAACTTTGTCAGAGATCTTTGGCAAAGTTATCTTTGGTACCCATGAGCTGATGTTGCATGTGGAAAATGGATGATTGAATAGTAAGATTCACGTGTTTTCTACTTCACCAGAAATCTTCAACAGAATGCCCATAATTTCCGCAAAGCTGAGTGTGCATGTGACAGGTGCTGACAAGGCTGAAAAAGTAGGTGCCTCTTCAATTTCTGAGATCGGCCCTAGTGGTTTTTTAGCAGCCCAGCTTTTGAGAACTCAAGCGCCTTTTCAATTTCTGAGATCGGCCTTCGTGGTCTTTGAGCAGCCCAGCTTTTGAGAAAGTAAACGCCTCTTCGATTTCTAAGATCGACCCTCGTGGTTTCTGAGCAGCCCAACTTTTGAAAAAGTAAATGCCTTTTCGATTTCTGAGCAGGCGCCTCTTCGATTTCTAAAGCTCAGTCGAGTGTAGATTTTTATAGAGGCTGACATTAAGTTCCAAAGCACACTTGAATCTCCACCAGTAAAAGCTCCATTCTTGCATTTCTAATTTCTTGATTTGTCCGACCTCTTCTCTCTTCAACACCTTTGAAAATGTTTGGCCCCTCCGACCGTCGTTTTGACTTGAACCTTGTTGAAGAGGTAGCCACACCTTCTCCAGACAACATATGGCGCCCATCCTTCTTATCCCCTACTGGTCTTCTTACCATTGGGGATTCTGTGATGAAGAATAATATGATCGCTGCGATGGTGGCCAAGAACCTTCTTATTCCCAAAGATAACAGACTACTTTCTAAACGGTCTGATGAGTTGGCTATTAAGGATTCTCTGGCTCTCAGTGTTCAGTGTGCAGGTTCTGTGTCTAATATGGCCCAACGCCTATTTGCTCGAACCCGCCAAGTTAAATCATTAGCGGCTGAAGTGATGAGTCTCAAACAGGAGATTAAAGGGCTCAAGCATGAGAATAAACAGTTGCACCGGCTCGCACATGACTATGCTACAAACATGAAGAGGAAGCTTGACCAAATGAAGGAATCTGATGGTCAGATTTTACTTGATCATCAGAGGTTTGTGGGTTTGTTCCAAAGGCATTTATTGCCTTCGTCTTCTGGGGCTGTATCGCGTAATGAAGCTCCAAATGATCAACCTTCGATGCCTCCTCCTTCTAGGGTTCTGTCCAGTACTGAGGCTCCGAATGATCCCTCTTCGGTGCCTTCTCTTTCTGGGGCTCTACCAACTGCTGAGACTTCTCCTAAGGTTCTTTGAATTTTCTTTTGTTGGAGCTTTGTGAGTGGAGCATGTAGGTTGAGGTAGTGTTCCCTTAATTTCCTGAGTGAGGAAAACTTCTCGGTTGGAGACTTGGAAAATCCAAGTCACTGAGTGGGATCGGCTATATGAATCTTAGAACGCCATTGTGCTCGGTCCTGTGTCATGTCCTTCGTTAGATCCAAGTACTCTAAGTCCTTTCTTAGAGTATCTTCCAAAGTTTTCCTAGGTATTCCTCTACCCTTCGGCCCTGAACCTCTGTCCCGTAGTCACATCTTCTAACCGGAGCGTCAGTAAGCCTTCTTTGCACATGTCCAAACCACCGTAACCGATTTTCTCTCAGCTTTCCTACAATTTCGGCTACTCCTACTTTACCTTGAATATCTTCATTCCTAATCTTATCTTTTCTCGTGTGCCCACACATCCAACGAAGCATCCTCATCTCCGCTACACCCATTTTGTGTACGTGTTGATGCTTCACCGCCCAACATTATGTGCCATACAGCATCGCCGGCCTTATTGCCGTCCTATAAAATTTTCCCTTGAGCTTCAGTGGCATACGGTGGCCACACAACACGCCGTATGCACTCTTCCACTTCATCCCTCCAGCTTGTATTCTATGGTTGAGATCTCGATCTAATTCTCCGTTCTTTTGCAAGATAGATCCTAGGTAACGAAAACGATCGCTCTTTGGTATTTCTTGATCTCTGATCCTCACCCTTAACTCATTTTGGCCTCCATTTGCACTGAACTTGCACTCCATAGATTCTGTCTTTGATCGGCTTAGGCGGAGACCTTTAGATTCCAACACTTCTCTCCAAAGGTTAAGCTTCGCATTTATCCCTTGGATATATGTTACTCGTACTCCTTTCTTCTCTAAAATCCTCCAAAGAATGTCTCTTGGGACCTTATCATACGCTTTTTCCAAATCTATAAAGCCCATGTGTAAATCTTTTTTCCCATCTCTATAGCTTTCCATCAATCTTCGTAAGAGATAGATTGCCTCCATGGTTGAGCGCCCTGGCATGAACCCGAATTGGTTGTCCGAAACCCGTGTCTCTTGCCTCAATCTATGCTCAATGACTCTCTCCCAAAGTTTCATTGTATGACTCATTAGCTTAATACCCCTATAGTTCATGCAATTTTGTACGTCGCCCTTATTCTTGTAGATAGGTACCAAAGTGCTCTTTCGCCACTCATTTGGCATCTTCTTTGTTTTCAAAATCCTATTGAAAAGGTCAGTGAGCCATGCTATACCTGTCTCTCCCAAGACTTTCCACACTTCGATCGGTATATCGTCTGGGCCCACTGCTTTTCTATGCTTCATCTTCTTCAAAGCGACAACCACTTATTCCTTCCTGATTCGACGATAAAAGGAGTAGTTTCTACATTCTTTTGAGTTACTTAACCCCCTAAAGAAGTACTCATTTCATGTCCTTCATTGAAAAGATTATGAAAATAACCGCTCCATCTGTCTTTGATCGCGTTCTCTGTAGCAAGAACCTTTCCATCCTCATCCTTGATGCACCTCACTTGGTTTAGGTCCCTTGTCTTCTTTTCCCTTGCTCTAGCTAGTTTATAGATATCCAACTCTCATTCTTTGGTATCTAGTCGCTTATACATATCGTCATAAGCCGCTAACTTAGCTTCTCTCACAGCTTTCTTTGCCTCTTGCTTGGCTCTTCTATACCTTTCACCATTTTCATCGGTCCTATCCTTGTATAAGGCCTTACAACATTCTTTCTTAGCCTTCACCTTTGTTTGTACCTCCTCATTCCACCACCAAGATTCCTTTTGGTGTGGAGCAAAGCCCTTGAACTCTCCTAATACCTCTTTTGCTACTTTTCAGATACAACTAGCCATGGAATCCCACCTTTGGCTAGCTTCCCCCTCTCTATCCCACACACACTGGGTGATTACTTTCTCTTTGAAGATGACTTGTTTTTCTCCTTTTAAATTTCACCATCTAGTCCTTGGGCACTTCCAAGTCTTGTTCTTTTTTCTCACTCTTTTGATATGTACATCTATCACCAACAAGCGATGTTGATTTGCCAAGCTCTCTCCCGGTATAACTTTGCAATCCTTACAAGTTATACGATCGCCTTTCCTCATTAGAAGAAAATCTATTTGTGTTTTTGACGACCCACTCTTATAGGTGATCACATGTTCTTCTCTCTTCTTAAAGAATGTGTTGGCTAAGAAGAGATCATATGCCATTGCAAAATCCAAGATAGCTTTCCCATCCTTGTTTCTCTCCCCAAAACCATGGCCCCCATGAAAACCTCCATAGTTGCCAGTCTCCTTGCCCACGTGTCCATTTAAATCTTCTCCTATAAATAATTTCTCCGTCTGAGCAATTCCTTGCACCAAGTCTCCAAGGTCTTCCCAAAATTTCTCCTTCGAACTCGTATCCAGCCCTACTTGAGGTGCGTATGCACTAATCATATTGATGAGTTCTTGTCCTATTACAATCTTGATTGCCATGATTCTATCTCCTACCCTCTTAACATCAACAACATCTTGTGTCAAGGTCTTGTCCACGATGATGCCAACACCGTTTCTTGTTCTATTTGTCCCCGAATACCAAAGTTTAAACCCTGAGTTTTCTAGATCCTTTACCTTAAGACCAACCCACTTAGTTTCTTGTAGGCACATAATATTTATCCTTCTCCTCACCATAACTTCCACTACTTCCATAGATTTTCCCGTTAAGGTTCCTATATTCCACGTTCCTAAACGCATTCTACTCTCTTGAACTCTACCCTTCTGTCCTAGCTTTTTCAACCTCCCCCGTCTAATAGGATCAAAGTACTTCTTTTGTGTGTCCTATGTAAAGTTGATAGGAGCATATGCTCCCAAACAATTTTGATTGGAGTCGTTCGAAAAGAAGTTTCTATGGCCCCCTTGCTCATTTAACATTGCATCTGGGTGCCGATAGAGATATAGCGACCCTTGCTCACTTATCACTGTGCTCGGGCCACACAGCGCGCCACTTACAGGTGATGCCCTAGCTTTAGCGCGATTTCGTTCTAGATTCATTTTCATAAGGATTCGACGTAACCGAGGAGTGCCGGCTGTCGACTACCTGACGCTCTCCCCCTCCTCCTTTATCCGGGCTTGAGACCGGCAATGTAAGATAAACTTACACAGGCGGAGTTACTTAAGCACAATTCCCACTATAAAAAAAAATTTGAAAATTGAAATTAAGTGCCCCGTAAAATAATAGTTGACCTGTTTAAATACAACTTATGCCATTATTCACATTTATGCTGCCAATGTGTATTTCCCTTTCAAAATTCCTTAACACTGTTTAAATACGGTAAAACAACTTGGAATTTGCTTTAAACTCGGAAATTTATTACGATAAAGCAATTTTCCTGGTTTGGCAACTTGTAGCAAGAGAAAAGGCAAATTTTACAGGAAAGAACGTGGAATTGGGGATGAAGATTCCAAAGTTTAATTTATGTCTAAATAGTTGTAATTTCACAATTCTAACTTTTAAGAGAATCGAAAATTCACATGCGGGGAAATCTTGCACGAACCAATTTCACAATGAGGGCGCCAAATGTTATGATAAAACCTGATAAGAATTTAGGCTGCATTGTGCCTCTGTTAACTCTCTAATCTTTGACGAGATTTTTGGCTTGTGCATCATCTTCTTGCTTTATCCCTGGTTAGCGACTCTACTCTCTATTTTCTTGAATTACAATATGAGCACTTTGACTTCTAAACTAGGCTTAGGCGGATTATGTTGATGCTTAGATTGTTATATCATAGCTTAGCTGCAGGTTGTTGTAGCTTAGTTGCATAGTAGCTTTGATTTTGTAGCTAATTTAGAAAGTGCTTGGTTTCTGGTTGAGATTGTTCCAGCATTATTTAGTAACGTTAACTGTATGCGTCCCAAGGTTATCACCTATTTGACAATATGATCACTTTCTAATTTTCTATTCAGTTTTCCAGTGGTGCTCAAAAGTTTATTTATGATTTATCTGATCCGCACAGTGTCTATGTGTGCTTATTACTATCTACCTATATGTTAAGTGTGGGATGTGTGTGAGTTTTTTTTTCCTTGGTCGATTCTAGTTTCCCTCCTAATTTATTATTGGTTTAAAGATTATTTCTTGTTATGTTAATACAATTTTGATGCGTGACTTTATATCTTAAATTAATCTACTTTTTATGTTAGAAGCAATGAACGGATTCGATAGAAAAAATGTATGCATACAAAAGCCAAGTAGAAAGAAAGAGACCTCAGAAATTGAAAATAAAGTGGAAGAAAATAATAATTTGAGATGGAATATAGATAAGGAAAGTGTTAATTGGCTGACATATGTCGAGGACAACTTTTTATAATTCTGATTCAGTCATATTGAGTGCTTAATTTATTATTCATATAACTGCTGATAATGTTTAGAATCGTGTGAAGTTTTAGAAAATGTTCTATGCAGTAATAAGTGATATACTAAGTTGAAATGGAGTTATTTGGGATGCAACCAAAAAGATGATAAGTGAAGATGAAGACTATGTATAGCAAGAGTGTGAATGTATGATATATTCATTTTTCTTTTTCTTTTGTGTGTGTGTGATATCCTTTTAATTCCCCTTATACTTATGATTTGCTTATTAACTTTTTTTTTAATGGTAGTCACATTGTCACGCCCTGATTATGAGATATGTCCAGGATCGACATGTGACACTGTGATGTAGGAGTGCTAGGAAAATTAACAAGATATACAACGGAATACTGAAGCTGAAACTCAAAAATAAAGTATGCTACTGGGGTTTCTTTCACAATTATAAATAACAATTGTACAACAAAATACACATAACCCTTACTAGGGTACCATGCCTCGTAGGCTCCCAAAAATGATAATCCAAAAGAAATGCGAGGAAAGGTACAAGGGTACCTAGTCACTCCAAGCACCATGATCTCTACACTGCTATCGAAGAAGCACCTCGTAGCAAATGAACCATTCCACTTACACAATTGCCTTTACACAGTGGGAATGGTGCATCGGGCAAGACAACAACTCCGATAAGTTGTGAAGCTATTGTGAGTGCCAATAATCCAACGTATGTGATGATCATAAAACAAGTGCATCAATCTCAGTTAGGAACATCATTCATAAAACCAAACTTTGTAAAGCCATAAACAAAATCACTAGAAAGCCTAAAGGAATCACACAAGCATCCATTAGCTTTCCTAGGTTGAACCGCACAGGGTCTCTTCCTCATTTTCACAAATACAAAACTAGGGTTAGCGTGACATAGTCTGATCAAGCTTCCAACAACAACAACAACAACAAAGCCATTTCCCACTAAGTGATGTCGACTATATGAATCCTAGAACGCCATTGCGCTTGATTCTGTGTCATGTCTTCAGTTAGATCCAAGTACTTTAAGTCTTTTCTTAGAGTCTCTTCCAAAGTTTTCCTAGGTCTTCATCTACCCTTTCGGCCCTGGACCTCTATCACGTAGTCGCATTTTCTAACCGAAGCGTCAGTAGACCTTCTTTACACATGTTCAAACCACCGTAACCGATCTTTCCTTCAATTTCAGCTACTCCTACTTTACCTCTAATATCCTTATTGCTAATCTTATCCTTTCTCGTGTGCCCACACATCCAACGAAGCATCCTCATCTCTGCTACACTCATTTTATGTACATGTTGATGCTTCACTGCCCAACATTTCGTGCCATACAGCATCGCCGGCCTTATTACCGTCCTATAAAATTTTCCCTTAAGCTTTAGTGGCATATGGTGGTCACACAACACACTGGATGCACTCTTCCACTTTATCCATCCAGCTTGTATTATATAGTTGAGGTCTCCATCTAATTCTCCGTTCTTTTGCAAGATAGATCCTAGGTAGCGAAAACGGTTGCTCTTTGGTATTTCCTGATCTCCGATCCTTACCCCTAACTCATTTAGGCCTCCATTTGCACTGAACTTGCAGTCCATATATTCTGTCTTTGATCAGCTTAGGCAAAGACCTTTAGATTCCAACACTTATCTCCAAAGGTTAAGCTTCGCATTTATCCCTTCTTGACCTTCATCTATCAACATTATATCGTCTACAAAAAGTATACACCAAAGAATATCATCTTGAATATGTCCCGTTAACTCATCCATTACCAATGCAGAAAGGTAAGGACTTAAGGATGAGCCTTGATGTAACCCTAAAATTATGGGGAAGCTTTCGGTTTGTCCTTCATGAGTTCTTACGGTAGTCTTTGCTCCATCATACACATCCTTTATAGGTTGGATATATGCTACTCGTACTATTTTCTTCTCTAAAATCCTCCAAAGAATGTCTCTTGGGACCCTATCATACGCTTTTTCCAAATCTATAAAGACCATGTGTAAATCCTTTTTTCTATCTTTATACCTTTCCATCAATCTTCATAAGAGATAGATTGCCTTTATGGTTGAGCGCCCTAGCATGAACCCAAATTGGTTGTCTAAAACTCGTGTCTCTTGCCTCAATCTATGCTCAATGACTCTCTCCCAGAGCTTCATTGTATGACTCATTAGCTTAATACTCCTATAGTTCATGCAATTTTGTACGTCGCCCTTATTCTTATAGATAGGCACCAAAGTGCTCTTTCGCCACTCATTTGGCATCTTCTTCGTTTTCAAAATCCTATTGAAAAAGTCTATGAACCATGTTATACCCGTCTCTCCTAAGACTTTCCACACTTTAATCGGTATATCATCTGGGCCCACTGCTTTTCTATGCTTCATCTTTTTCAAAGCTACAACCGTCTCTCCCAAGCTTCCAATTCCTAAAATTCAGCATTCTAGTCTAACTCATAGAAACCCGACGATTCTAAGGATCTATTTCCTGATCAAATCAATAGAATTACGAAGTATGAGGTGTAATCCAGACCAACTCAACATAATCTATAGGATGTAGAGTTCCAGACCAACTCAACAAAACCTAATAGGAAGGGCATTCCAGGCCAACTCAATGGAATCCTATAAAATATAGGGTTCTAGACCAACCCAACGAAATTGAATAGGAAGTGGGATTCCAGACCAACTTAATGGAATCTAAAGGAATATAGTGTTCCAGACCAGCTCAACGGAACCGAATCGGGTGTGGAATTCTAGACTAACTAATGGAATCCAATGAAATACAATGTTCCGGGCCAACTTAACAGAACCAAACAGGATTCTAGGAATCTCTTTCTAGACCAATTCAATATAACCAAATAGGAATCAGATTCCAGACCAACTCAATGGAATCTAAATGATAATAGTTTGATGTCACATCTCCCTATAACATTGGGTTATTAGTCTTCTAATAGCCCTATTGTTTCACAATCACTTTAAATATGTAGATCAAAACACATTTCATAAAATAGATCGATGACTGGATGTAAAAGTAGCACTTTAGTATAAAACATATTTTATAAATCCATGTCATATCCACTAAGTTTATTTGCATGAGAATTTCATGGTTAATAATCATATCACATATATTAAAGTCACTCACCTGGAGTCCACGCCATAGCACCCTATCCCAAGGATAGAGGTGCTCATATACGACTAGAGCCTATAATAAATCACAAGTCTCGTCTCACAATTATAGTGATAAAACACTTGACTTTAGATTGTACAAGCCAATTATAGATTGTACAAACCGATTACAAAGTGATTCATGTTAAGGTCCATAAACCTAAGTAGTCTAATTTGGAAGATTCGCTCAATGAATTTATGATCCGTTAATTTCTAAGGGCAACACATTACTCCCACCACAACATATTACAATTCCATAACGATCTAGAGGTTGGATCTTTGCCTACTACAAAGGTTAAGTGGCAGTCAATTATGAAATTAAGTTCAAATAGTCAAATCTGGTCAAATGGATATCAAAAATAGACTCAGGGCATCGAAAATAACTTACAAGACAATTACACCCTCAAGCCACGCATCAGTACCTCGCTAGAATTCAATCAATACCAAAATCGACCAAATAATACCAAAATGAAGCTCGTGAAGATTATAGTAATTTTTATACCTTCGATATAGTTTGGTTGTGGATGGAAGGCAATGAAAATGAAAAATCATCGTAAAATGCTTGGTTGGCCGGAAAATTCGCACCTTGCCGCACTGTCGTTACTGCACTAATTGATGATCGAGGCCTATGGATCTCCTCATGTGTCATAGGCTGTTAACTAATGGTGATGGTTGGCGTTGGGGTGAACGTAAACACAAGATTGCCGACTAGGGACTCGAAAAACCATCGAGCTCGACTTGCTAGAAAAGATTGCAAAACAAGGTGATGTCTAGGTGGGATTTGTTTGTGGGGTTGAGAGGAGTCGAATGTGATGGTCACAACGGTTTTTATTGTTGTAGCACGCTGGAAAGGTCGCCTAAAATTTTTCCCATAAATGCGTTGAAGATGTGGGTCAAGGAAGATATCGGGTCAGCTCACGAGTTAAAATTTCCCAAAATGGTAAGGTGATCTAGCTTTACTAGAGCCTTCTATATATTGAAATTGAAATGTGTACCATTGCTTGCTTATTTATCTTTTGTTTCAAATCTTTTTTGCAAATCGAGCTCTATTCAAAAATACTAAGAGTGATCCCGAAAGGTCTACGAATTTTTAGTGACTCACTACGAAAAAATAAAACTTTCTAACTAACTAAAATTCTAAAATTAATGAAATAAAAAAATCATGAAATTTAAAAAAATATGGAAACTAATAGTGATATCCGGAGACGAGATTTCACACATATGATGGTGCTAAAAGCTTTCGTTAAAAAGTCATTCCAAATTAGGATGACATAGTGGATTTGTGTGGCAAAAAAAAAAGAACCCCAGGTGAGGGTGCTGAAACAGGTTTAGAAGCCTTTGAGGTTATGACTGCTCCAATGAGCTTGATCATATTGATTTGGTTGGTGATACGCAAGCTTTAGAAGATAATGAAATTATTAATGAGATTTCACCTAATTTAGCCAATGGTCAAAAGACTCAAAACAAAAGAAAACAAGTTATGTTGATGTGTCTTGTACAAAGAGAAAATCACCCACCCATAAAGATGTGATTGCAGAATCACTTGCTAAGATGGCTTCGTCTTTTCAAAGATATATGTGTAGAAAGAAGTGTGGTCTGACAAAGGTATGTGAAAGTAAATGTGATACTAGATTTCAATGAAGAAGAACAAATCAAGGCATGTGTTTTGTTGATTGAAAATAACAAACAATTTCTCATGTTGAAGACACTCTTAATTGAGAAGAAAAATAATATGGTATTATTGCTTACTTCACGATGCGCATAGAATCGGTTTCATTACATTTCTCATTTTAGTGTTTTTCAGTAAAACATTAGTTAGAATAAAAGCCTTGCATGTCATGAAAGTTTGTTGACATTTACAAGTGTGCTTTATTGGGATTTTCCTACCTCAATCAACTCTATAATATTATTGTAAACTTATTTTTAGTAAAATATTTTTAAGAAGTTAATCGTTAGAAATTGTAGTGTGTGTTTCTTTATGTTCTAAGCATTGGCATTTGGGAGCCCTAGTTTATTTATTTATTTATTTATGTTCTTCTGGCTGTATCATTGATGTAGTACTAATTGAGGATTGCACTAATCTATAGTTGGGCTTTCACTCCCCTGTTGCTTTTTTGTACCGTATTCTTTTACATTGAAATATATAATCTCTATTTCTGGTATAGTTTTAGATGAATGTTAAATGGTTAAATAGGTTGCAACATTGTAGAAAAGGTGAACTGGATATTTTTTATTTTATCCAAAAAAGAATTGACATTAAAGCGAAAACTGCGAATACAACCGTTTCCAATACAATCAAAATTAAAAGCAAGAAAGAGCACTAGTAGGTAAGTAGTGATCCCAAACACGTGGAGATTCCAGCAAAGGACCAATGTGGACCAAAGCATCTGCAACAAAGTTAGCCTCAAGCTAATATGGTTCCACTCGACCTGCCTGAAGGAGCAAGCAATACCACAGGCATCCTCGATTAACGTATTGACCTTCCAGGGGACCTCCCAACTTCCTTTCACTGCTTCGATAACAATTTTGGTGTCTCTTTCCAAAACCACCCTCTGGAAACCCTTGGACCGAGCAAACTTGAGGCCTTCTTTTAAGCCCATAGCTTCATCGAAAGTAATAGTGGCCCTGTCAAGGTTTAAAACACCCGCTCCCACAACATGGGCGTCACAATTTCTAAGAATAAAAGCTGCAACCACCTTGTCCTTATACACCGATCTATCAAAATTCAGCTTGACCATATGACCAATTTAACGTTTTTCTTTTTTAAGTTTGTGTTCTTGTATTAAATACAAATTCTAGGAATTATCCAAAAATGTACCTTGTAATTTCCCTCATTATGTAATTTCTCTGTATCCAACATCCAAACAATGAAATTAATTAATGAGTTTTAATTACTATAAATTGTAATTCCTGTCATTTGGAATTCTTTGAAAATTAAGTAATTCCTGTCATTAATGAGTTTTATTACGTGCGATGAAAAGACAATTAGATTGTTTAGAAAACTCATAAAAATGGCCTTACAAAATAATTTTTGACAAAAAACACTTTATAAACTTTTTTTAATAACAAAGACAAAATTCAATATTTTAGTAAGTGCAAGATTAATCATGTAAAAGAAAAAATGATCCTATTCATAACAAAAATACTTAAAAACCACCTTAAGAGCATCTCCAAGAGAGATGTGAAATTTTAAACATATAATTTAAATTTGAAGGCTTATGTGGCAGTTTGATCTTTTTTACAATTTTGTTTTCCAACCGATATGCAAATTAAAATATTATTTATTAGATGATTTACTTTTCATAATTCTAATAAATATTTTTATAACAAAAAATTTAATAAAAATGATAAAAAAACATTAATATCCATTAAAAATATATTTGAAGTTGTTGTCAACCACCTTTGCTATCAATTTTGATAGCAATCACCTTTGTTGTCAATCCGCATCATGACACATAAGAATTGACATTTCAGTTGGAAAACATTAATGTTGTCTTTGTTACTATTATTGCTGATGTAAACTTTTTAACATCTTATTTGAAGATACTTTAATAGTTTTTTTTTTTTGTCATTGGTGGGCGTGTAGCCTCATGAGGGGGAAAAAATATTTATTGTACCGAAATTCGGTCTGGTAGCTCAAATGTCATATACAAGTAGTTGGAAATTCATAATCCATTTTTGAAGTTTCTAACCATTATATTATTACATTTGGTATATTTAACTGTATTTCTAGCATATTGAAAAGTCTCTCCATGAGTGGGCTGCGCGCTGGGTTTGGTTTGGTGGTGTGCATGTCTAGGTTTTGTTTTATTTTGTGGGCTTTTTTGTGGGTTTTTTGTGCTTATCTATATTTGCATATATAAAGGAAGCACCTAAAAATTAATTTTGAAATTGCACCTCAAGAATTTTAAAATTTACAAAAGAAGTTAAAATAATTCAATAAATATTAATTTTGAATGAATTTTAAAATTTAAAACACTTTGAATGAATTTAAAATTTTAAACTTTAGAAAAAATAATAATAAAACCCACGTTATGGGATGGTTTATGTTTAACTTCTAATTTATTTAAAAAATAATAATAAAAAATATATTAATAGAAAAACTTGAATTTCTTAATTTATTTTGTAAAAAAATTAATTTAACATGCAAAGTCCAATTGTCACATTGTACATGTGTGGCAATAGGCTAGTAATTAATAAAAATTCATCGAATATTTGTGGTTAAAATTTTGTTTTGTCATGGACTTTTCATTAAAACTTTTGAAATTATTTTCTATAAAAAAAAGGATGGTACATTGTTTTTTACAATATGATTGCTCATTATATACGATAAAGAAATGCTAGGGAGATCAAATTTAGAGTAATGTTAGGGAGACCAAATTTTTTAAACCAAATTTGCAAACTAAATGATGTGGTTGTAGATTATTGGATTATTAATTAAGTGTTGATTAACATGTTTGTTTTTTTATTGGTGACATATTATTTAGTTTAAAAAATTTGATCTCCCTAGCATTACTCTATACGATAACAAAGCTTGGCAAAAGCCTATTATTTATGTCTACATCCCCATGAAAGTAATATACCTATGTCTATATCAAAACATAAAATAAAACATCTATTTATAGCATATAAAACAAATAATTAAAAAAAACAAAAATTAAACAATGGTTGAGAACAAATTTTAAGCCCGTATTCCATACTGTACGTCTAGCATTCAATTCCTGACACGTGTGAATTGCACAATAGTGGTCAAAAGGAGGCTGAAATGCCTTATTCTCTTCCACTGGAAGGGTGGACTGCTGTAGTGAAACCACCAGCTAGTCCCATTTTAGTGGTCAAGGAAAGTTGAAATGCCTATGTGAGTCTTCTTTCCCTCTGAAAGAATAGACTGCCATAATGAAACCACTAGCTAGTCTCAAATTTTTAAAGGAAAAAATAGCACGTTAAATCAAAATGTAAAAACTACGCAATCTAACATATCGAGCTTATTAAGAAAATTTGTTTTATAGTCATCGGGTTTAAATCTGAAAAAAAATAAAATAAATAAGTTATATGCATTGAAGGTAACTCCGCCTGTGTAAGTTTATCTTACATTGCCGGTCCCAAGCCTGGATAAAGAAGGAGGGGGAGGGCGTCAGGTAGTCGACAGCCGACACTTTTAGTTTACGTCGAATCCTTATGAAAATGAATCCAGAATGAAATCTCGCTAAAGCTAGGGCATCACCCGTAAGTGGCGCGCTGTGTGGCCCAAGCACAATGATAAGTGAGCAAGGGTCACTGTATCTCCATCGGCACCCAGATGCAATGTTAAATGAGCAAGGGGGTCATAGAAACTTCTTTTCGAACGACTCCACTCAAAGTTGTTTGGCAGCATATGCTCCTATCAACTTTACACATGACACACAAAAGAAGTACTTTGATCCTATTAGACGGGGGAGGTTGAAGAAGCTAGGACAGAAGGGTAGAGTTCAAGAGAGTAGAATGCGTTTAGGAACGTGGAATATAGGAACCCTAACGAGAAAATCTATGGAAGTAGTGGAAGTTATGGTGAGGAGAAGGATAAATATTATGTGCCTACAAGAAACTAAGTGGGTCGGTCTTAAAGCAAAGGATCTAGAAAACTCAGGGTTTAAACTCTGGTATTCGGGCACAAATAGAACGAGAAACGGTGTTGGCATCATCGTGGACAAAACCTTGACACAAGATGTTGTAGATGTCAAAGGGGTAGGAGATAGAATCATGGCAATCAAGATTGTAATAGGACAAGAACTCATCAATGTGATTAGTGCGTACGCACCTCAAGTAGGGTTGGATACGAGTTCGAAGGAGAAATTTTGGGAAGACCTTGGAGACTTGGTGCAAGGAATTGTTCAGACAGAGAAGTTATTTATAGGAGAAGATTTAAATGGACACGTGGGCAAGGAGATAGGCAACTATGGAGGTTTTCATGGTGGCCATGGTTTTGGGGAGAGAAACGAGGATAGAGAAGCTATCTTGGATTTTGCAATGGCATATGATCTCTTCTTAGCCAACACTTTCTTTAAGAAGAGAGAAGAACATGTGATCACCTACAAGAGTGGGTCGTCAAAAACACAAATAGATTTTCTTTTAATGAGGAAAGAGGATCGTATAACTTGTAAGGATTGCAAAGTTATACCGGGAGAGAGCTTGGCTAATCAACATCGTTTGTTGGTGATGGATGTACATATCAAAAGAGTGAGAAAAAAGAACAAGACTTGGAAGTGCCCAAGGACTAAATGGTGGAATCTAAAAGGAGAAAAACAAGCTATTTTCAAAGATAAAGTAATCACCCAGTGTGTGTGGGATAGAGAGGGGGAAGCTAGCCAAAGGGGGGATTCCATGGCTAGTTGTATTCGAAAAGTAGCAAAAGAGGTATTAGGAAAGTCCAAGGGTTTTGTTCCACACCAAAAGGAATCTTGGTGGTGGAATGAGGAGGTACAAACAAAGGTGAAGGCTAGGAAGGAATGTTGTAAAGCCTTATAAAAGGATAGGACCGATGAAAATGGTGAAAGGTATAGAAGAGCGAAGCAAGAGGCGAAGAAAGCTGTGAGATAAGCTAAGTTAGTGGCTTATGACGATATGTATAAGCGACTAGATACCAAAGAATGAGAGTTGGATATCTATAAACTAGCTAGAGCAAGGGAAAAGAAGACAAGGGACCTAAACCAAGTGAGGTGCATTAAGGATGAGGATGGAAAGGTTCTTGCTACAGAGAACGCGGTCAAAGACAGATGGAGAGGTTATTTTCATAATCTTTTCAATGAAGGACATGAAAGGAGTACTTCTTTAGGGGAGTTGAGTAACTCAGAAGAGTGTAGAAATTACTCCTTTTATCGTCGAATCAGGAAGGAAGAAGTGGTTGTAGCTTTGAAGAAAATGAAGCATAGAAAAGCAGTGGGCCCAGATGATATACCGATCGAAGTGTGGAAAGTCTTGGGAGAGACAGGTATAGCATGACTCACTGACATTTTCAATAGGATTTTGAAAATGAAGAAGATGCCAAATGAGTGGCGATAGAGCACTTTGGTGCCTATCTCCAAGAATAAGGACGACGTACAAAATTGCATGAACTATATGAGTATTAAGCTAATGAGTCATACAATGAAGCTCTGGGAGAGAGTCACAGGTTTCGGATAACCAATTCGGGTTCATGTCAGGACGCTCAACCATGGAGGCAATCTATCTCTTACGAAGATTGATGGAAATATATAGATAGGGGAAAAAGGTTTTACACATGGTCTTTATAGATTTGGAAAAAGCATATGATAGGGTCCCAAGAGACATTCTCTGGAGGATTTTGGAGAAGAAAGGAGTACGAGTAACATATATCCAAGCTTTAAAGTATATGTATGAAGGAGCAAAGACTGCCGTAAGAACTCATGAAGGACAAACCGAAAGCTTCCCCATAACTGTAGGATTACATCAAGGCTCATCCTTAAGTCGTTATCTTTTTGCGTTGGTAATGGATGAGTTAACAAGACATATTCAAGATGATATTCCTTGGTGTATGCTTTTCGCAGACGATATAGTGTTGATAGATGAAACTCGGGAAGGGGTAAATGGGAAGCTTACCCTTTGAAGAGAAGTGTTGGAATCTAAAGGTCTTCGCCTAAGCTGATCAAAGACAAAATATATGGAGTGCAAGTTCAGTGCAAATGGAGGCCAAAATGAGTTAGGGGTGAGGATCAGAGATCAGGAAATACCAAAGAGCGACTGCTTTCGCTACCTAGGATCTATCTTGCAAAAGAACGGAGAATTAGATGGAGATCTCAACAACAGAATACAAGATGGATGGATGAAGTGGAAAAGTGCATCCGGCGTGTTGTTGATAGGAGCATATTTATGCGACTTAGTATGTTTGTTTTCGTGCATTTATGTTCTTAGTTATGTTAGTAGTTTAAGCCATTTTCGTGTGTTTATAGGTTCTATGGGCCAAGGATGCAAGAAGATGCATTTTGGAGCATTTTTGGGCCAAGATTGGATGGGGCAAACATGGAGACATGAGGATGGACGAATTTGAATATTAGAAGGCTAGGAAATCAGCATTTGTGTGTGCATGTGTGTTGGCCTACAACTACAAACATCATAGCTGCCATGTGATGGCAGAAAATGTGTTTATTGCTAGCTAAATGGATGAAAAACATGTATGTGCAAGTATAAACACCACATGGGCAGCAAGAAGGAAAGAAAACAGCAAGGAACACACCACATGGGCAGCAAGGAATCAGAAATTAAAGCATGGAGGGGTGGGAAGTGATGAGGACAGCATACACACACACACGGAAATGGAATGGAGTTGGCAGATTTCTACAACATTGGTAGTGAATGGACAGCAAGGAATGGCAGAAATAGGACCACTATGAGGTGGATTTCTGGTTGGTCTTCCGCTTATAACTTTGGGTGGCTTTGGAATGATTGTTTCTAGGTGGAAAGAGCACAAAAACAGCACACACACATGCAAAATGGAGCTGGCAGCTTCACATCCTTCCATTGCCGTGAGTGCCTTGTCCATTACCTTGCATTGCTTGACATTTTGAACCTCTATATAAACACCATTCAGCCTTCAAGGAAAAACACACAGAAATTCATACACATTTACATTAGTTCCAAATCTTGCAAAGAAGGAGGAGTGCTTGGAGTTGTGCTAGCCATTCCATTGGAGTTGTTGGAGCATTCTAGGTGTATTCTACTTTGTTTTTCTATGTTTAATATCAATTGTTTTTGTTTAATTGCAAGTATGAGGAACTAAACCCTTACTTAGCTAGGGGGAAGTTCGAAGCCATGAACATGCTTGAGATATGAATTGATTTCTTCCAATTGTGATTTAATAAGTTGTGAATGCAATTCAATTAACTACTTTCTTCAAAACTAATTCTTGTATGTTGATTAAGGATGCATACTTAGTTTTCATGCATGAATTTGATGCTAGGATATAAATGAGTTTCACCTAATCGTTACAAGTTTATATTCATTGGTAGTGAAGGTTGCTAGTCACAATCGCGTTAATTGAATTCTTGGCAAACGTATCATGCATTCATAGTTACGAATGCCTCGTTAACACTTATGATTTTCATAGAACGTAATGATCTTTGATTGTATCTCTATTATGCATTCATGTAGAGGACTTTTGGAGAATAATTTGGATTGTCGTATGCATTCATCCAATTCAATAAATCAAGGAAAATCTGAGGATTAATGAGTCAAGTTTTAGTCCAATTTCGTCCAAATTAGTGTTAGGTTCTCAAAACTGCCTAGAAAGTGGTTTTTAGGTAGTTTTGAGTCATTAGGTTGCTGTTTTGAGTTTTAGGTTTGTTTAAGTGTTTTAAACTTTAGTTTTGCATTCGTTGAGTCTAGTTTAGTGTTTTAAACTTTGTTTTTATGTTTTTAAGTCAGTTTCACATTGATTAGCATCCCTAGTTAATCCCCGGGTTAGAACGATCCCTATTTGCTCATATACTACAATTGTCATCTATAGGGTTTAATTTGTGTGTCAACATAATTTTCACATCAAATTTTGGCGCCGTTGCCGGGGATTAGCAAAATTGCTAATCCCTTGTGTTTTTACCTTGTGTTTTAGTGTAATTTACTTAGTTTTCTTATTTTGTTTTGTTTTCTTGGTTTAGGTACTAGTGCATGACACGGAGTTCTCAAACTGTGCATGCACATATCTTGGACTTTAACGACGATTTTGAACGTGATTTGAGAAGAAAGAGGAGGCATCCCGAACCTAGTGAACCTAGTTCAAGTTCAGAGGCCGAATCTGAGTTTGAAGAAGTGGAAGAAGAAGTTATGGCAGCGGACAATCGGACCATTAAAGAGCTTTCGGCCTCGGGGTTGGCCAATGCCGCACCATTATGCATTCAATACCCCGCGGCTGCCCAAGGCAAGACCGCTGAATTCGAGTTGAAGTCAAGCTTGTTGCACCACATTCCGAAATACCATGGGCTCTCCATGGAAAGCCCCAACAAGCATCTCAAGGAGTTCGAGGTTGTTTGTTCGAGCATGACACCAATAAATGTCGACGGGAACATTCTGATGATGAAGGCTTTTCCATTCTCACTTTTGGAAAAGGCGAAGGATTGGCTTTACGAGTTAGCACCCGGAACGGTTACATCTTGGGATAGTATGAAAGGAGCTTTCTTGGAGAAGTTTTTCCCAACTTCAAGAGTCATTCTCTTGAGGAAACGGATTAGTGGCATCCAACAAAATCAAGGTGAATCGTTTCCTTCTTATTATGAACGTTTTAAATCACTTGTTGCTTCTTGTCCACAGCATCAAATGAAGGAGGAGTTGCTCATTCAATACTTCTACGAAGGACTCCTTCCCATGGAACGCCAAATGCTTGATGCCTCGGCGGGAGGTGCGTTGGTGGATAAAACTCTGGGGGCTGCAAAAGTTCTAATTGCCAACCGAGCACATAATGCACAACAATACGAAGGTGTTGGACAAAGAGACTCCCCACGGCCACAAGTGAATGAGGTAAGTTCTATGCCCGAAATTCAATCCCAATTAGCTAACCTTACTTCTATTGTTTCTCAGTTGGCCGAGGGAATGCAGATTCATGGACCAAGTGTGTGTAGCGTGTGCTCTATGCAAGGACATGCCAACGATCAATGCCCTCAGTTGATTGAGAATGGGGGTTGGGAATCTGCCAATGCCGTGGGTTTTGGGAACCAAAATCAACCACGCCATGATCCATACTCTAATACCTACAATCCGGGGTGGAGGGACCATCCAAATTTCAAATGGCGGGATCATCAACAACCCCAACAACAAGGAGGATTTAGGCAGCAACCACCGGGCTTTTATACAAAGCCATTCGTCCCCAATCAAAACCAAGTGCAATCTGCCCCAACAACCTCAGGTATGTCTTTGGATAATGATCAAGTTGTTAAGTTACTTACTACTTTGACGCAGGAAGTACAAACTCAAAATAAGGAGAGACAAATCCAAGACAAACGGGTGGATAATTTGGAGAAGCAAATGGGTCAAATTGCCGAGTTTATGGGGCAAATTAGAGAACAAGGTTGATTGCCTAGTTCAACAGTTGTAAACCCGAAGGGAGGATTTGAAACCGCTAAGGCCATCATGTTAAAAAGTGGTAAACAGGTTGGAACGGACTCAAATACATCCAAATCAAGTCAAGAAGAGGAGGACAAGTTGCTGCAAGAAGAAGCACAGGGAGCAAAGCCCAAGGCCAAGGATGACCAAACCTTGACGAATTCATCTAGTCCTCCTAAACCGTCCCAAACCACCAAGGTAAGTCCCAATTCAACTTTTTCTAGTTCTATTCCACTAAATGTGCCCTTTCCTGGCAGGTTTAGGCAATCAAAGAAGGAAGAAGCCGAGAAGGACATTCTAGAGACCTTTCGGAAAGTTCAAGTCAATATCCCGCTCCTTGATGCGATTAAGCAAGTCTCGAGGTATGCTAAGTTTTTAAAAGAACTTTGTACAACAAGGAGAAGGATTTCGAACAAAGAGGTGGTTCAAGTAAGTGAAAATGTCTCTGCTGTGTTACAAAGGAAATTACCCCCTAAATGCAAAGATCCGGGTAGTTTTACAATTCCGTGCGTTATTGGTAATACTAAGTTTGAACAATGCATGTTAGACTTAGGGGCTTCAATTAATGTTATGCCATACTCTATTTATGCATCTATGAACTTAGGTGAGCTTAAAAATGATGGTGTTATAATTCAATTAGCCGATCGTTCTAATGCATATCCAAAGGGTGTTTTGGAAGATGTTTTGGTGCAGGTTGGTAACTTGACTTTTCCAGCGGATTTCTACGTGCTTGACATGGAAGATTCACCCCATTCCACCCCATTGCCGATTCTATTAGGGAGGCCCTTCATGAAAACAGCCCGCACCAAGATAGATGTGTTTAAAGGAACTTTAACGATGAAATTTGATGGGGAAGTCATTGATTTCAATCTTTCTGAAAGTATTAAATTTCCTAAGGACGATCATTCTTGCTTTTCTATTGATATAATTGATGATTTGGCGCAGGATTTTCTCGATTGTTTGGAGAGGGATACACTTGAAACAACAATTGCACAAGGAATTGGGCAAAAATCTGGTTTTACCGTGCCTAGAAGTGTGGAGGAGGCCGAGATAGTGGCTGCCCTTGAGTCACTACCTCAACACCATGGTAAGCCTTCTAACCCAATTTCAATTCCAGTTTCCACTAATAAGTTGTTACCCTCAGTGATTCAGGCACCCGTACTTGAACTTAAACCGTTGCCCGATCATTTAAAGTACGTCTTTCTGGGAGACAACGAGACATTACCCGTCATTGTCTCCTCATCACTCACGGCCATAGAAGAGGAGAAGTTGATCCGAGTGTTGAAAGAGCACAAGACGGCCATTGGGTGGACTTTGGCCGATATTAGGGGAATTAGCCCGACTACGTGCATGCATCGCATACTTCTAGAGGAGGGGGCTAAACCAACTCGAGAGGCTCAGCGCCGTCTCAACCCTCCAATGATGGAAGTTGTGAAAAAGGAGATTATCAAACTTCTTGATTGTGGAGTGATTTATCCGATCTCTGATAGTCGTTGGGTGTCACCGGTGCAATGTGTTCCAAAGAAGTCCGGAGTGACAGTGGTGAAGAATGCCGAGAATGAGCTTGTGCCAACTCGTATCCAAACAAGTTGGCGAGTGTGCATTGATTATAGGAAGCACAACGCCACCACAAGGAAGGACCATTTCCCTTTGCCGTTCATTGATCAGATGCTTGAAAGGTTAGCCGGTCATTCTTTTTATTGTTTCCTTGATGGTTATTCTGGATATAATCAGATTGTCATAGCGCCGGATGACCAAGAAAAGACAACTTTCACATGCCCCTTTGGTACTTTTGCTTATCGTCGCATGCCTTTTGGGTTATGCAATGCTCCGGCCACATTTCAAAGGTGTATGGTAAGTATCTTTTCAGATTTTGTGGAAAAGATTATTGAGGTATTTATGGATGATTTCAGTGTGTTTGGTGATTCATTTGATGGTTGTTTGGAAAATCTCACAATAATTTTGAAACGATGTGTAGAAACTAACCTTGTGCTTAATTGGGAAAAATGTCACTTTATGGTTAGACAAGGCATAGTTCTAGGGCATATTGTGTCAGAAAGAGGAATTGAAGTGGATAAATCGAAAATAGATCTTGTACGCTACTTACCCTCTCCTACTTCGGTTCGAGAGGTTCGTTCGTTTCTTGGTCATGCAGGATTTTATAGGCGATTTATCAAGGACTTCTCCAAGATCTCAAACCCTCTTTGCCGGCTCCTCCAGAAAGATGTGGCATTTGACTTCAACGAGGAGTGTGAGAAGGCGTTCAAACACCTCAAACAAATGCTCACTTCGGCCCCTATCATAGTTCCACCGGATTGGAGCCTTCCTTTTGAGCTTATGTGCGATGCTTCCGATTATGCATTAGGAGCTGTTTTGGGGCAAAGGAAGGAAAAGAGGCCGCATGTTATCTATTATGCCTCTCGGACTTTAAATGATGCACAATTGAATTATTCTACCACTGAAAAAGAACTTCTTGCTGTTGTATTTGCTTTAGATAAATTCCGTTCTTATTTGCTTGGTACTAAAGTTATTATTTATACTGACCATGCAGCATTGAAGTATTTGTTCACCAAGAAGGAGGCCAAACCACGACTCATTCGTTGGATGCTTCTTCTCCAAGAGTTCGATATCGAAATCCGGGACAAGAAGGGAAGTGAAAACGTGGTGGCTGACCACTTGAGCCGTATGGTGCATGAGGAGGATGCCGTGCCTATCATAGAAACATTCCCAGATGAGCAACTGATGTCCGTCAAGGTAAGTGAACCGTGGTATGCTGATTTGGTGAATTATTTGGTGTCTAAACATGTTCCTAGTGAATTAGTTAAACACCAATGTGATAAATTGAAGAAAGAGGCACGGTTTTATGTGTGGGATGACCCGTATTTATGGAAATATTGCCCTGACCAAGTTATACGTAGGTGTGTGCACGATTCTGAGTTTAATGCTATTCTAACCTTTTGTCACACTTATGCTTGTGGGGGACACTTTGGCACTCAAAGAACAGCACTTAAGGTGTTAGAATGTGGTTTCTATTGGCCTACCATCTTTAGGGATGCTAGAACATTTTGCATGTCTTGTGATAGATGCCAAAGAACGGGCAATATTGGTCCTAAACAACAAATGCCGCAAACCCCCATTTTTAGTGTTGAAATCTTTGATGTTTGGGGTATTGATTTTATGGGTCCCTTTCCTTCGTCACATGGGTTTCTTTATATATTGCTTGCTGTGGACTATGTGTCGAAATGGGTGGAAGCAAAAGCCACCCGAACTAATGATTCTCGAGTGGTTGCAGATTTTGTGAAAACTAACATTTTTGCAAGGTTTGGAATGCCACGAGTGCTAATCAGTGATGGAGGTTCCCATTTTTGTAATCGAACCATCGAGGCGTTGCTCAAGAAATACAATGTCACGCATAAGGTGGCCACACCTTATTTCTAGGTGGAAATAGCACAAAGACAGCACACACACATGCAAAACAAAGCTGGCAGCATCCTTTCTTCCCTTTGCCGTGAGTTGTCATGTCCATTACCTTGCATTTCTTTTCATTTTCAACCTCTATATAAACACCATTCAGCCTTCAAGGAAAAACACACAGAAATTCATACACATTTACATTAGTTCCAAGTCTTGCAAAGAAGGAGGAGTGCTTGGAGTTGTGCTAGCCATTCCATTGGAGTTGTTGGAGCATTCTAGGTGTATTCTACTTTGTTTTTCTATGTTTAATATCAATTGTTTTTGTTTAATTGCAGTATGAGGAACTAAACCCTTACTTAGCTAGGGTGAAGTTCGAAGCCATGAACATGTTTGAGATATGAATTGATTTCTTCCAATTGTGATTTAATAAGTTGTGAATGCAATTCAATTAACTACTTTCTTCAAAACTAATTCTTGTATGTTGATTAAGGATGCATACTTAGTTTTCATGCATGAATTTGATGCTAGGATATAAATGAGTTTCACCTAATCGTTACAAGTTTATATTCATTGGTAGTGAAGGTTGCTAGTCACAATCGCGTTAATTGAATTCTTGGCAAACGTATCATGCATTCATAGTTACGAATGCCTCGTTAACACTTATGATTTTCATAGAACGTAATGATCTTTGATTGTATCTCTATTATGCATTCATGTAGAGGACTTTTGGAGAATAATTTGGATTGTCGTATGCATTCATCCAGTTCAATAAATGAAGGAAAATCTGAGGATTAATTAGTGCATCACGGTTAATCTGGGGTGTTGAGTTTCATAATCTATTGAAAAGCAATTGGAAATCAATTCATGTACAAGTGTGTCATGTGTGAAGAATGCATCTCTAGCTAATCCATCAACCATATATTTAGTTTTACTTTTTATCTCAATCACAACCAAAACCAATACCCCCTATTTACTTTCTTGTATCAAAGTGTGCTTAAGTTTGTTTTGAACTCTTTGAGTCTAGTTTAGTGTTTTAAAGCCTACTTTTGTGTTTTTTTTCTTATATTTTTTAGTCTTATATTTGTTGATTAGCATCCCTAGTTAATCCCCGGTCTAGAACGATCCCTACTTGCATCATTACTACAATTGTCATCAATAGGGTTTAATTTGTGTGTCAAGTAATTCTCGCACCAGTTGTGTGACTGTCGTATGCCACTGAAGCTCAAGGGAAAATTTTATAGGACGGCAATAATGTCGGTGATGTTGTATGGCACAGAATGTTGGGTGGTGAAGCATCAACACGTACACAAAATGGGTGTAGTGGAGATAAGGATGCTTCGTTAGATGTGTGGGCACACGAGAAAGGATAAGATTAGGAATGAGGATATCCGAGATAAAGTAGGAGTAGCCGAAATTGTAGGAAAGCTGAGAGAAAATAGGTTACGGTGGTTTGGACATGTGCAAAGAAGGCCTACTGACGCTCCGGTTAGAAGATGCGACTACGAGATAGAGGTTCAGGGCCGAAGGGGTAGAGGAAGACCTAGGAAGACCTAGGAAAACTTTGGAAGAGACTCTAAGAAAAGACTTAGAGTACTTGGATCTAACGGAGGACATGACACAGGACCGAGCATAATGGTGTTCTAAGATTCATATAGCCGACCCTACTCAGTGACTTGGATTTTTCAAGTCTTCAACTGAGAAGTTTTCCTCACTCGAGAAATTAAAGGAACACTACCTCAACCTACATGTTTCACTCATAAAGCTTCAACATACAAGCTTCAACAAAAGAAAAATTCAAAGAACTTAGTGAAGAAGGCTTTGGTGTATTTAACACAATACGTTGAAATGAAGCAAAGCTTATTTATTGATATCTCCGATAAGTTACAAATATGTACATATACATGAGTCAAAATAAACAAACAAGAGGGAGCATTCACAAAGGTTGCTTAGGAGAAGTCTAAGCAGTTGGTAGAGCCCCAGAAAGAGAAGGCACCGGAGGGTGATCACTCGGAGCCTCAGTACTGGACAGAACCCTAGAAGGAAGAGGCATCGGAGGCTGATGATTTGGAGCTTCATTACGCGGTACAGCCCCAGAAGATGAAGGTAATAAATGCCTTTGGAACAAACCCACAAACCTCTGATGATGAAGTAAAATCTGACCATCAGATTCCTTTACCTGGTCAAGCTTCCTCTTCATGTTTGTAGCATAGTCATGTGCGAGCATGTGCAACTATTTATTCTTATGCTTGAGCCCTATAATCTCCTGCTTGAGACTCATCACTTCTGCCGCCAATGATTCAACTTGGCGGGTTCGAGCAAATAGGTGTTGGGCCATATTCGACATAGAACCTGCACATTGAACACTGAGAGCCAAAAAATCCTTAACAGCCAACTCATTAGACCGTTTGGAAAGAAGTCTGTTATCTTTGGGAGTGAGAATATTCCTGGCCACCACCGCAGCGGTCATATCATTCTTCATCACGGAATCCCCAACGGTAAGAAGACCAGTAGGGGATAAGAAGGATGGGCGCCATATATTGTCTGGAGAAGGCACGGCTGCCTCTTCACCAAGGTTCAAGTCAAAACGACGGTCAGAAGGGCCAGACATTTTCAAAGGTGTTGAAGAGAGAAGAGGTCGAACAAATCACGATCTTAGAAGTGCAAGAAGGGAGCTCCTACTGGTGGAGATTCAAGTGTGCTTTGGAACTTAATGCCAGCCTCTATAAAAATCTGCACTTGATGGAGCTTCAGAAATCGAAGAGGCGCCTGCTTAAAAGTTGGGCGGCTCAGAGAACATAAGGGCCGATCTCAGAGATCGAAGAAGTGTTTGCTTTCTCAAAAGCTGGGCTGCTCAAAGACCATGAGGGTCGATCTCAAAAATCGAAGAGGCGCTTGCTTTCTCAAAAGTTGGGCTGCTCAGAGACCACGAGGGCCGATCTCAGAAATCGAAGAGGCACCTGCTTTCTCAGCCTTGTCAGCACCTGTCACATGCACACTCAGCTTTGCAAAAATTACTGGCAATCTGTCGAAGATTTCTGGTGAAGTAGAAAGCACGTGAATCTTACTGTTCAATCATCCACTTTCCACATGCAACATCAACACATGGATACCACATATAACTTTGTCAAAGATCTCTGACAAAGTTTAGACACGTGAAGCTTGCAGCTTCCACTACATCGATATAACCG
>VIEB01000851.1:0-30678 GCA_006547085.1 Malus baccata | reverse complement strand
AAGATTTCTGGTGAAGTAGAAAGCACGTGAATCTTACTGTTCAATCATCCACTTTCCACATGCAACATCAACACATGGATACCACATATAACTTTGTCAAAGATCTCTGACAAAGTTTAGACACATGAAGCTTGCAGCTTCCACTACATCGATATGACCGAGAAAGGTAAAAGAATAGCAAAGAAACAGCACTAACAAAGTTTAGACACATAAATTTTGAAGGTTTAGCTACCATATTATTACCCACAAGGGTAAAGAAACAGCACCATTCCTGGATAATTGGAAAGTCTCTGTGTGTCAACCTATATTCTCCGTGGCAAGGTAGACTAGCAGAAATGCCCAACCTTTACCCACATTCGAGAAAACACTCCCAACAAGATTGCTTGCTCCAAATTCGAATAGGCGCCGCCCTCCGAATCTCGAGAGCCAGACTCCCAACACGATTACTTTCTCAAAAATCGAAGAGACACCGCTCTCCGTATTTCAAGAGCCAGACTCCCAACAGGATTGCTTTCTCAAAAATTGAAGAGGCACCGTTCTCCGAATTTCGAGAGCCAGATCCCCTACATGATCGTTTGTTCGAAAATCGAAGAGGCATCGCTTTCTCAACTTCGAGAGCCAGATCTCCTTGGATAAAGCTTGTCTGTAATCTTCACACGCAACATCAGCTTTCCAGATACCACAGACCACTTTTTCAAAATGCTCTGACAGAGTTAAAACACGTGAAGCGGGCAGCTCCCACTACAGTGCTATGACCAAGAAGGGTAAAGGAATACCATTACTACTTGTTGTTAGGGAGACTCCTATATATGTCGACCTCTATCCTCAACGGACAGGCAGACCTACAAAAATACTCAACCCTTCCTTATATCTGAGAGGGCACTCCCAACAAAGCCTCTCGAAATACTTAGCTTTCTTTCCCCCCGATAATACCTCTGTAAACAAGCTACACCAGAGCAAGAATATCTCATATCATCAGGGTTAAAAGCAAGAGTATCCCATATCATGCTTTTTCCCTGTCTTTTCCTTTAGCCTTGTTCTTACCTGCAAGACAAGGAGAAAGAGAGTAATCATTCAGCACTTGGAATCAAGCTTCCAGTCAGGAACTGACTGCCTGGAACCTCTTACCTGATTACTTACCTGGCATTGCTCTCGAGTACTCATTTTCAACATCTTATGCTTCTAGAGAAGATACCACATCTGCCTGAGGAACAGATAGGGCCAGTGAGAAGGATACAATGAAGCATGTGGAGACAAGCGTAACAGAACACGTGCCGATACTTCCACTACTTTGTCAACAGCAAAAGTATCCCATATCAGCAGGGTCGAACGTATTCTAGATTTGATGGACTTGTTTTGACCCTCAAATTCTTCAGTTGGCCTTATACTCTGGAGGTAACCAGAAAACCCTCCAACCCAGTTCAAGAATAAGCCTGTGGAAAGTTACTTCTTCAAAAGCAAAAGTATCTCATATCATCTCTTTTCCTTTTCTTCTCTTTATCCTTCATGCTGCCTGCAAGATAAGGAGAATGAGAACAATCAGCTGAAACTCCAAATCAAACTTCTGATCTGGGACTGATTGCTTGGAGCTCTGATTGCTTACCTTATTTGTCACCTCTTTCAGCAGATCCCCTAGCTTGGCGACTTGGGGGACTCCTACTACATGGTTTGTATCGCGTTTGACCACGCCTGAACTACAAGTAAGCTTCAAGTGAAATTGATACATTAGCTAGTGCATCTCCACCAGTTAAAGATACCACCCATGGACGGAAGAATAGTACTTCCAGAGAAGATGCCACATCTACCTATGAGATAGATAAGGCAAGTGAAGACGATACCACACTTCGGCACTTAGAAGTTTCGTGATTACTCAGTGGCTTGGATCTTGCAAGTCCCCAACCGAGAAGCTTCCCCTCCAACCAGGAGGCCAATCACAGAGCGACACGTGTCGACATCAGAAGCCAATCATAGCGTGACACGTGTCAACATCGAAAGCCAATCACAACACGACACGTGTCAATGTCAGAACAAGGCTAGAAACTATCTTTTATAAAAGGAGATCATTTTCCCAAAATATTTCCTAATGCTATTTGTACTAAATCATTCACTTGTACCCACTAAAGGAGAGCTTGAACCTATGTTCTTGTTTAAACCCTTCACAATTAATGAGAACTTCTCTACTTCGTGGACGTAGTCAATCTGGGTGAACCACGTACATCTTGTGGTTGCTCTCCTGTCTCTATCCTTTCCCATACTTATCCACACTAATGACCGGAGCAATCTAGCGAATGTCACAAACTTAATAATTTCTGTTGTACCAAAGTCCTCACTGATTTTGTGCATCAACAATCCTTAAGTCCTTACCTTTTTGCATTGGTAATGGATGAGTTAACATGACATATTCAAGATGTTATTCCTAGGTGTATGCTTTACGCAGACGATATGGGGTTGATAGATGAAACTCAGGAAGGGATAAATGCGAAGCTTAACCTTTAGAGAGAAGTGTTGGAATCTAAAGGTCTTCGCCTAAGCCGATCAAAGACAGAATCTATGGAATACAAGCAGGATGGATGAAGTGGAAGAGTGCATCCGGCGTGTGTGACCTTCGTATGCCACTGAAGCTCAAGGGAAAATTTTATAGGACGGTGATAAGGTCTGCGATGCTGTATGGCACAGAATGTTGGGCAGTGAAGCATCAACACGTACACAAAATGGGTGTAGCGGAGATGAGGATGCTTCGTTGGAGGTGTGGGCTCACGAGAAAGGATAAGATTAGGAATGAGTGGGTTGGACATGTGCAAAGAAGGCCTACTGACGCTCCAGTTCGAAGATGTAACTACGGGACAGAGGTTCAGGGCCGAAGGGGTAGAGGAAGACCTAGGAAAACTTTGGAAGAGACCCTAAGAAAAGACTTAGAGTACTTGGATCTAACGGATGACATGACACAAAACCGAGCGCAATGACGTTCTAGGATTCACATAGCCGACCCCACTTAGTGGGAAAAGACTTTGTTATTGTTGTTGTTGTTGTATATGCATTGAAGGTATAAAAAATGAATTTCAGGTAGGAAACCCAAAGTTTTTTAATAGACGGAATAGAATATGCTAATGCTGCTTTGGTTGGCAAGCCAAAGTTTGAACAAAACTTCAGATTCCACATTTGGATTTTTATGAACCCCAACGGCCCAATAATGTAGCAGCAAGGTTAGCTGGATTGATGCAACCAAGAAACATGATAATAAATCAAAATCACCCAAACAAGGAAACCACCACCATCCACACGCCATTCTCCACCAAACATCACATTCACATTCCTCTCTGAAGAAAAATATGTTAACCCTAACAGAAAAACCCAGAAGAAGCCCCAAAAACGAACAACTAAACAGCTGCGCCAGCTCCTTCGCCGACTATGAAGACTGCATCGTTGGCTTCATGGACGACCTTCAACTTGTCCACTGCGGCCACGACAAGAAGTGTTTGGGGTGCGGGGAAGAGCTAGCCCACCTGACACTAAGGGGTGTGCTGAGGGGTTCAGTGGGTGTGATCGGAGAGAGCAGGCTGGCGATGACTGAGAAGGTGGTGTTGTTGGGAGGTAGGGTTTGTGCTGTGAAAAGGTTTAGGCAAGTGAGCTCCGGAAGGCGTGAGTTTGGGAAGAAAATCGAGCACTTGGCTAGGGTGAGTCAGAAGTGCGAGTATCTTGTGCCTGTCGCTGCATATTTGTATGCTAAGAGGATCAAGTTTGTTCTCTGCGATTATAAACCCATGGGAAGCCTTGCCGACTTGCTGGCCGGTAAGTCTACGTATTCACTTGGAAGTAATTCCCGACGAAGTAATTAATTAAATGTTTCTATAACCTTAAAAAATAATTTCTGGGTACTAAACATATTAATACCCAAAACAATACTTTTAGACATTCTCTAAGATGTCAAATCCTAAGTAAAATGTCATATAATTAAATTTGAAGGTAAGAAAAAGCTTCAACTGATGTGGATTGACATATAAGTTTTCATATGTCAAATTTGACTTATGAGAAAAGGTGATATCAAATAATTTTTTAATTATTTTATTGTGTGGGTTCCATTAATGCACCAATTATAGATCTTGAAAATTTATTTTAATTGATTTATCAGTTGGAAAAAAAAGAAAATTTGACATTGCTACGTCAGCCATCAAATTAACATTTAACATTTAACATTTATCTTTTAACATATTTATTGGAGATGCTCTTAGTCATCAAGGAGCTGTAAGAAGAGATATAAACTTATCGATTAACTCATCAGCCAAGAACATAAGGATTAAACAATTAAATCACAACCCTTTGATCATGTATGCAATATGAATGTAAGAACAGAAATAATTGCATCAGTACATACCTGCAGACATGTTCATAGATGAAGAAGACATGAAAATCTGCACAAAACCTTCTCTCTGCAAAGCTCAATACTCTCCAGATTATAGGCAACTGGAACGAAATTCAGAGTGTATCTTTGCGAGAGCAGGGGCTTGTGGTTTTATACTACATGTTCCGGATCACCTATAACAATCCTACAAGGAATATGAAACTAAATCCTTGTACAATCATGAGTACTAAACTCAAGTCCCAAACAGAGTTCTAATCCAAATCAAAACTGGATTACTCTTATAAACAAACTGAGACCTTATCACTTTATACTAATCTGAAATAACTAAACCGTGTGAATCATACTCACACTCTAACAGGAACATCTTTAATTATTTTGAATGAGTCTAGCTAGCTAAATTCCATGTCGATTTGGTGACAGATTTGTGTGTGTTTTAAAACTACGTCGTCTTGGACTTTCTTCATATATTTGTAAAAATAAATCCTAAATATTGAAGGTAATAAAATAAGAATTTATTTCGCCGTTCCAAAGACCTTTCCACATAATCAGGTTCGTATTCTGAACTTTGGCACTAGAACTAAAAATTTCTAAGGAACGACTATGATACTGTCACTCTGATATATAATATACAATTATATATGTCTCATTTTTGTGACACCGTGTGGCATTTGATTAATTTTGATTTGATCATTTATTAAGGTGCTAGGCAGCATGGCCACACAGCATTGGACTGGAACCAAAGGCTCACCATAATTGTTCAAATTGCACGAGGAATTGGATTCATCCACGAACAATACCCTCCATATGAGAAGAAGATGCAGATGAACGTGCATGGGAACATTAAGGTTTGCAATGTCATGGTGAATACCGACTTCTCAACCTGCTTGTCCGGTTACGGATTCACCCAATTGGCAGAGCCAGTTGAAGTTCTCAACACAGGGCAGCTGATGAAGTCGCCCTGCAGGCAGCAAGAAAATACCACCTACTCTGATGAACTGAGTCAGAAGAGTGACATTTATAATTTTGGGGTTATACTGCTGGACATATTGGCAGGACCAAAGGGTTTGGAAATGACAAAGGGCGTAAAGGAAAAGAAGGCAAGCATGAAATTAGAAGGTGGTTTGGAGTTCTTTGAGTTTTATGTGAAGGAAGGCAAAGAGAGGAGGCAAGTGTCAAAGGTTTTGGAAATTGCTTTGGCATGTATAAGTACCAAACCAGACGCTAGGCCTTCAATAGAAGAGATTTATTTTAATATCGTGGAGATATTGTAATTAGTTGTAGCGAGCTAATTTTAATGGTGTTACTTGTTAGTATTTTATATAGTCAGTTTGCGTGTGTACAAGGGATCGATGCATAATTATATCCTTTGTTGAATGCTAGTTCAAATGGTTTGTTTGTATATTCATTCATAAGTTTCATTTACAAGTGAGGGCTCTTATAGAGAGACCGAACAGGGCTGAAAGCCAATGGACAAACAATGGCAACATGACACTGAATGGACCACTAGTTAAACCAGCTAAACTTAATTTCAAGTTACAAGAAAGATAAAGCAAGACTAATCCTAGTTACAAGTTTATAGGTGAACATAAACCCTGAAACTAGGGAAAAGGATGCACAGTGGCGGCTGCAACTCAACTTGTGAGTAGTTGGAGTTGTAGATGCAACTTGTATCCTATTCACTGAGTGACATCTTTCAACACTTCCTCTCAAGATGGATCAAAGGGATTGATTGATATTCCAAGCTTGCACAACAACCTTTGAAATTGAGTAGAATCTAGGGTTTTTGTGAAAATATCTGCAAGTTGGTCATGGCTTCGAGTGAAAACAATTTCGATCACTTTGGCTTGAATTTGGGCGCGAATATAGTGGCAGTCCACTTCATTGTGTTTCGTTCTTTTGTGAAACACAGAATTCGATGCGATGTGCATGACAACTTGGTTATCATAGTGCAAGTACATTGGTTGAGTGCTTGAAAAACCAAGGCTTGAAAGAAGACTTTTTAACCAAATCAGCTCACAAGCAGTGGATGCCTTCGCACGATACTCATCTTCGGCACTTGACCTAGCTATCACAGCTTGTTTCTTGTTTTTCCATGTAACAAGATTGCCTCCAACAAAGGTGCAAAACCCTGTGGTAGATTTGTGATCAAGGGCATCACTTACCCAGTCAGCATCAGTGTCGCCCATAATGTGACTTGTACGATTTTTCTTCATGAGAATGCCTCTTCCCACTTAACCATTGAGGTACTTAAATAGTCTTTTGACAATTTCCTAGTGAAGTGATGTAAGAGAGTGCATGAATTAACTAATAAGACTCACTGCATAGGCAATGTCTGACCTTGTAATAGTAAGGTAAATGAGTTTCCCAACTAATCTTTGATAGGTTCTAAGATTAGTTAAAGGTTCCCCTTCAACAGCCAACTTGAGCTTGCTAACTAAAAGAGTATAAGCAGGTTTAGAGTCCATCATCTTTGCCTCATCAAGTAGATCCAACACATATTTCTTTTGATTTAAGAACAAGCCCTTAATGGAAGTAGCTATCTCAATCCCAAGAAAGTATTTGAGAACTCCCAAGTCTTTGATTGCAAATTTATGATGAAGAGATTGCTTGAGGGCATTAAGTTCATCAACATTATCTCCTGTAATGATCAAATCATTAACATATATAAGTACCACAAGCTTACCAGTTGAACCAATTCAAACAAATAAGGAAGAATCAACATGGTTTCTCTTTAATCCTCCAGCTTCAAGAACTGAGCTCAGTTTGGAGTACCATGCACGAGAAGATTGTTTGAGTCCATATATGGCTTTGTGAAGTTTGCAGACCATATTAGGTTCATTCTCTTGAGGATGTCCTGGTGGTAGTCTCATGTACACCTCTTCTTCAAGGGTCATTCATGATAGATAGCCATAGATAGTAAAACTTTCACAGTGTTCATCTTGGCAACTAAAGTAAATGTCTCCTTGTAATCAATGCCATATGTTTGAGTGAATCCTCTAGCTACTAGTCTGGCCTTGTGCCTTTCAATTGCACCATCAGAGTGGAATTTAGTCTTGTAAATCCACCTACTTCGCACAGCTTTCTTCCCTTGGGGAAGCTTGACAACACTCCATGTGTGATTATCATTCAAGGCCTTGAGTTCTTCGTTCATTGCTTCATGTTATACTGGTTACCACTTGCTTCTTGAAAGCTTTTTGGTTTAGTTTCATTTGACAACTGACTAAGGAAAGATGCATGAAAGGGAGACAAATTTTTATATGTAACAGCTTGAGAAATGGGATGCCTTGCAGTATAAGTACCATACTCTTGAAACCTTGCAGGAGGTTGTCTATCTCTAGTAGGGTTTTTTCTTGGAGCAATCACAACTTCTTGGATTTAATCTTAAGCTTGGGGAAGATCAGTGACATTTTCATTGATCACATGGTCATCAATGTGGTCAATATAGGCAATTAAGAGCAACACTCGTATACTTTAGCCGGAGTAGGGAGTGGAAAGGATTCCAAGAAACTCTCCCCCTGAGAAATAGTCTTAGAACTCTTGGAAATATAAGGAGTGAATTCATCAAACCTCGCATCCCTGAACACTATCATTTTTCGAGTGCTTGGATTATAGCACTTGTAACCCTTCTGAGAACTAGAATGACTCATGAATACATACTTGGTAGCTCTTGGTTCCAATTTGTCATGATGAGTAGCTTGAATATGGACAAAGCAAGTACATCCAAAGGTTCTGAGATGAGATACATACATGGTTCTTCCTTTTAGGATCTTATAAGGGGGTTTAGAACTCAATACTCAGCTAGGCAACCTTTTAGGAATATTCATTTGAAACATCAAGGACCTGGTTTTTTTTTCCAACAAGTCCCTATTTTTTCTCTCAACTACACCATTTTGTTATGGTGTACCCACACAACTTGTTTGATGCATAATGCCATGTGTGCTCAAATAATTTGACATGATATTGGATGTATACTCAATGCCATTGTCTAACCTCAGTGTATGTATCTTGGAGGAAAAATGATTTGCAACAAGATTGTGAAAGTCTTTAAAGGCATCAAACACTTCACTTTTAAACTTTAAAAGATACAACCAAGTAGTTCTAGAGTAATCATCAACAAAGGCAGCATAGTACCTATACCTATCAAATGATTATACCCCAGAGAGGCCCCAAACATTGGAGTGAACAATTTCAAAAATTCTATTGGTTCTAGACTTGGATAATGCAAAAGGAAGCCTAGTAGCTTTCGAAAGTTGACATGTCTCACATTCATGTGAGTCCTTACAAAACTTAGGAAATAAAGAAGACAACACTTATTCAGAGGGGTGAGCTAGTCTTTGGTGCCAAAGTTGGTGTTCTTGATCAATGTTTAAACTGACAAAAGACCCTTGGGCAATATTGAAATCCCTTGACAGATAGTACAAACCATTTTGATGGACTCTTTCACCAATCTTCCTCTTGGTTACTCAATCCTGAAAAAACAACATTGTGATGGGAGAAAATGGCAAGACAATCTAAGGTATTTGTGATCTTTCCAACGGACAACAGTTGAAAAGGAAAGGAAGGAACATAAAGTGCAGTTGACTCAACCCTATCACACATCAAATTTATCTTCCCTTTACCTAGAATAGGCTCCCCCTTACCATTTGCCACATAAACATGGCTAGGTTTATGTAACTGTGTATAATCATGTAAACTGGATGATTTGTTCGTCATATGGTTAGTGGCACCTGAGTCTATAATCCAAACATCATGTGAAAAAAGTGCACTTGTTATACTTGAGATATCTCTTTGTGGTACATATTCTGAATCGGTCAAGAATCTAGCAAATTTTCCAAGTAATGCAGTGGGATTTCTAGTGGTTTAGTCCTCACTCTCAGGGTTTCCCTTCTTCCTTTAGATATAAGCAGCAAACTCATTTATTAAAGCAATAGGATTTGAGGTGAAATTTACCAGTCCATCAGTTGATGTGCTTGTTGCATGACAGGCTTTAGAAGCATGAGTTTGAGAGTGATTGGATGAACCTTTTACATCTCTGGAAGACCTGTTTTCAAACTTAGGTCTTAATTTAGGGTGCAGGATCCAACACATTTCCCTCAAATGACCACCAGCATTGCAGTAGATGCATTTCCAATCTAACCTATTTCCTTCGAATTGTTTTTCCCCAGCTAACTTATGGTTAACAGTGAATGCTCCAACTTCAGAGTTGGACTTAATTTCTACACTCATCACTTTTCTACGTGTTTCTTCTCTTTGCACAACTTGGCACACACTTACAAAAGATGGTAGCTCAAGAGTCATCAAAATATGGCTGCGAAGATCTTTATATTTAGGTCCCAAACTAGCCAACAACTGGAAAACCTTGTCTTCATCAGCTCTTTTAAGAAGTACAGTGGAATCAGTGGTGTGTGGACGATACCAATCTAGCTTATTCCACATGTTCTTTAAGCTTCCAAGGTGTTGAACAAAGGGTTGATCACCTTGCTTTCAACTAGCAAGGTTATTTTTGAGTTGGAACACATGAGCAACATTATTTTGACTCCTATACAGCTCGTTGATAGCTTCCTAAAAAAGACACGAGGATTTTGAGAAACTAAAAAGCTCAGACAACTTGGGTTCCATGGAGTTGAGCATCTAAGACATAACCAGCTGGTTATTACACAACCATGCATGACACACCCCGACCCCAATGTCCTCGGGACACCGAGATGGTCACGTGCTGGCTGACACCCGAAGGGTGACGAAAGCCATTTAATTTAAGCAAAAGCTAAGAAATGTGCTAAAACAGGCAATAGGGACTAATAACACAATAATAAAGTTCAACTGCTAATTAATAAAATTATGATAACACACATAATGTTCCGAGCATACATCTAATACAGAGTACAAGCGGAATTTAAGATAGAGAAGTGCTATTACAATAGGTGTTGAAGCAGAGAAGATATGGCACGAAATCACTGGTAGGGAAATTCCTTGTAGCTCAGATCGTATTCCTCGTTATAAGGTCCTGAATGGGGCGCAAAACAAACGTGAGCGGACCAAGTTAATATATATATATAACAGTTATCAACATATTAAACCCCAGGTTTTATGAAAAACTCATATATAATGATAAACATAGGTTTTCCAAAACCTAACCCCCATGCCGGCTCCTCATCCCTATGCTAAATAGGCAGAGGAAACACACTCCAGGCCCTATGCTAACACCAAACCGTCGCCTAGGATAGACCAAAATCTATCCCTATGTCCCGTAGCGGAAAGGACCACTAGGTAAGTACAAAACCATTGAACATATATATATTGAAAAACAACTTCATAGTATAAAGTTATCCATCATCTATACTATAAAGAGGTGTTCTATACATGTTCTAAATATCATATCGTCATCCATCAGATATTCTATAAGAACATAGTTTATAGGAAAAATAATGGTAATTCAAACTAGCCTCAGTAAGCATGTTATCTCATAAAACATTTCATAAAATGTAATCATTAAAACATGATGTTCATGTGTGCATTTCTACTATCAAAACATGCAATTTTAAAGGGGTCCACTCACCGTACACCGTTGGTGCAAAGTTGTACCAAAAAGGAATAATGGAATCATAGCTAATAATCGCACCTATTCACATAAAGGGTACATTTAGTCAAACTATACTCAAACGATTGAATTTTGGAAAACAGACTTCAAAAACGGGTCCAAGACGTCGAAATTAGCCTAAGAGAGGTCCCAGACGAAATCCCGAAAAGTCAACCTTAAAAGTCAACGTTGGCCGTTGATCGGTCAAAGTCAAAGTCAAAATCAACGTTGACCGTTGACTAGGTCAATGGTCAGAGTCAACTGGTTCAAACAGGTCTAGGCTTAGGGTTGGATCGGGTTTAGGGCTTTAGGGGTGGGCCGATTGGGCCCTAAGGGTTTGGGTTTAGATCTATGGTTAATAGGTTAGATGGGCTGGGTTATAGAGGTTTAGGAAATTGGGTTTTGGGGTTTGGTTGCAACGGCTCTAAGGCCTTTAGGGTTAGGGTTTAGTCAATGGGCCAAAGGCCCTAAATGAAATGGCTCAAAGGCCTTTAGGTCTTTAAGGAAATAAAACAAAAACAAAAACAAAATAAAATAAAAAGAAAGAAACGGGCTTGGGAATTGGGCTGGCCAAAACAGGCTTAAGGCCCGTGTGTTAGGAAAACGGCATGAATGGCCTGGTGCGAATCGGAGAAGAACGCCAAAGCTTCTACAGCTCCGGCCAACTACAAATGAACACCCTAGACCCCGATCTAGGTACCAAAATGAAGCACAAGATGAGATGAGTGTTTTTATACCTTCTGTTTGCCGTGAAACGATCGGAGTTGTTCGGAAAGTTCCTTAACACCCATGGCTTTGCTGGAGCTGGGTGTGTCTTCGCCCAAGCCAAAATCGGTCTAAAACCTTGGAAATAACGAGATAAAATCAATAAACCACATCCAAGCATCGATCTATAACGGATAAAAGGAGACCCGATGCTTACTTAACCGAAAAAATGAAGGAATCTCTCCGGAGAGTTCCTGGGTTCCACCGTTCCTTGCAGCGATGGGAGAGAGAGAGAGAGAGAAAGACGAGGTTTGATGATGATGGTGGTGGTGTCTTCCTCGCAGGTGGTGTAGTTATGTGTATGTGTATGTGTGCTCACGGTGCAAGAGAGGGAGAGAGAGATGAGAGTTTCAAGAGAGAGAAAATGGAAGTCATGTGTAGGGGAGGGAGAGAGAGAAACATGAGGGGCGTTGGGGTGCTACCACGTGGTAGCCTAGGGATGGAAAGAATCCCATTTTCAAATCTTGATTGGGTAAAGGAATATGGCCCAAAATGATAATTTTATTCAATTTTTGGGGAGAAATACAGAATTACTTTTATAAGTGGGGGTGGGTGTAACAATGCATCGTAAGAAGTAGAGGTAGTTTCAGGAGGTTCAATGTTGCCATTGATGTACCCTAACTTGGATCTTCCTCCTAGGGCAAGAGTTACTACTCGAGACCAAGGTAGGTAGTTGAATTCATTCAACAACACTGAGCATAGCCTTTGATTTGGATTGATCTCACCATGAATGATGTTAGGAGATGAGGTAGAGGAACTTGTACCCTTTGAACCAAAATGATTGTCTTCTACCATTTTTGTGTAGGATGAACAGAAGGAAATAACAGTGGTGAATCAATCAGAAACAGGCCAATTTTGGTTCTTGCTCTAATACCATGTTGAATTCAAGTTCAAATGGTTTGTTTGTATATTCATTCATAAGTTTCATTTACAAGTGAGGGCTCTTATAGAGAGACCGAACAAGGCTGAAAGCCAATGGACAAACAATAGCAACATACCACTGGATGGACCACTAGTTAAGCCAACTAAACTTAATTTCAAGTTACAAGAAGGATAAAGCAAGACTAATCATAGTTACAAGTTTCTAGGTGAACATAAACCCTAAAACTAGGGAAAAAGATGCACAGTGGTGACTACAACTCAACATGTGAGTAGTTGGAGTTGCATATGCAACTTGTATCCTATTTACTGAGTGACATCTTACAACATCCTTAAATTGACATTTAGATAAGAATAAAGTTAAATGGGGTTAGCTTTGTCGTGAGGGTGGGTTGAGTGATGGGTAGGAGTAGGCTAACGAGTTCAAAACCCTCCAATGTAACCAAACAAAGAAATTCATCAAGAATTAGAGACAATAAATACCTACTTCAAATTACTATATTACAACAATCCAACTCTCAATGCATCATTCTTCAATTTGTCACAATTTTGTTGAACCTTCTGAGTTCGTCTTTCTTACTTATAATTTAGTAACTGTGCTTTACAAAATATATAGAATGTACCTACATATGATTGCTGATGAAGTACAAAACTGCTGGCAAAAGTTCATATACTGTATCTGTATCCAAATTTACAAATACACACACATACATATAAAAAAAACTGCGTAAATTAAAAGATATAGAATCATCAATTTAGCCGTTAGAGACAATATTACCTTTTTAACTTATTTATTTGCCCTCTTGGGTTCATTTTTTCCCAAATGGTGGGCATGTTTGTGGGACTTGCAGATACAGTATCTGTAGAAACAGCACAGCCAGTGGCAACAACAAAATTAGAAGCAGAAACTAGAAGAGAATGAGTGAAGTTAGGGTTAGGGTTTCGATAGAATTAGAAGAAAGCTTTCAATGATGAAGAAGACGAACTGAACAGGGGTTGCTACGATTGTCAAACTCAAAAAATTGTCGTATCCCAGCCGCTTTGTTTTTCTTGGCATAAGGATTTTTGTGTTTTTATTGTTTTATGGTTAGGGTTTTGGTTGGGCGAATGAGAAAGGAAAGTAAAATAGAAATGGATCTCCTTGGAATGATTCATTTTTCTGTAATCAAGTAGCGCATTTGAACAAAAAGTAGTGATAGCTCAACCCTATTTTCATATTTTCTAAGGATTTTTTAGTTTAAATATCAAATTTAAGAAAAAAATTTAAGTTTTAACTAAAATACTATATTTTAGTTTAGATACCAATCGAAAAGTCAACCATCACAATTCTCTGAATACTATTATTATTCTAAATATTGCAGGATTATCACTCAATTTTCACACTTTTTTCGACATGCCAACTTTTACCTGCAACTGGCATATCGTATTTACCGACAACCAGCCAATCAAATTTTCTGATCTCAAGGTCACTATCACACTGACTTTAGAAAAATGTGCTAAGTGATAAAAAATTTCATGAGCTCTTAATGTGTAAAGTGTATACATTTGATGTAATAATAAACTCACACAATAAACATAACTGAATTTGAAAAATTGCACCTATTGTTTTTTTATGTCATTATTGAACAATGACTTGATATTTTCCACTGATCGGAAAAAAATTGGGCGCCAATTATGGTGGTAGGCGACAAAGTAACATGTGGGTCATGTGCAAGTTGTTGCAAAAAAGTTAATGTCCACATATAAAATTCTTAGCCCGCAAATTATGGCTTAATCCAAAAGAATGGGTTTGGTTTGACAATTTTCCTTAAAGTTGGTATTTTTTTCTTGAATGATAATCCTCTTCAGATCCTCCAATCACATCATTTTATCGTACATCATGCAGTCAGTTTTTATCAGGTACTGTTTATATTTAATTTATAAAAAAAAATTACAATAATTTCTAACTGCACGATATACGATGAACAGATGTGATCGGAAGATCCTTAGGATCCTCATTCTTTTTCCTTAACACTAACACCTACATTAAATTTCGTATTTAATATGCAAGCGGCCCTCTACCGCAGTGGTGGAGTGGAGTGTTGCCCTTACACCACGGCATGAGTTCGAACTATGTCGGTTCCCTAATCTAACAAATCTATCGTTTAAAAAAAAATTGGTATTTAATATGAATTTGCTTTATTTTGTTTGGCTTATTATATAAACACCCCACAAATTGTTGAATAAACCCTACATACTTAATATACCACACATTTGCTTTTTCACTTAAAAATTATCTTAATACACCTCACATACTCTCCCATAATACCCCCCCACACCCCACATTCTCAATATACACCTTATATTTTGTACATACTGTAGACATTGAAATTTCAGTAAAATAAATGTTGACCAATAGTTACAATTTCAACGCTCACGTGTCATATAAATTTTACACGTAGCGTGTGACTAAACGAAAAATCAAAATAAATCAGAAAAGTCATCAAGCAGAACACGTGTCAACACCTGGCAGAAACGATTTATTTCATCTGAATAATATATTCAAAATTAGGCTTTGGAAAATTCTATAAATAGAAGTCATTTCATTCATTTTGGGGGGGGGGACCAATTTATAACCAATTCACCTCACACCAAAACCTTGAAGCTTTGAAACTCCAAAGCTCCCAAGCAAATCCTGAATGATCAAGAAAGCTCTCTTTGTTCTTCGTCAACCCAACCTTCAAGATCAGGCCCCAACGGCCCTTTGAAGGAACTTCCACCAATTCAAGATCAAGCCCTGACGGCCCTTGAAGAAAGCGTTTATCGTTCATCATTCGTTCATCCTAAGATCAAGCCTCAACGGTCCTTTGGATCAATAACATCAACAAATCCACATATCCAACCGTTCTTCAAGATAAAGCCCAAAAGCCCTTGAAGATCCATTCATCAACTGTTCATCAAGATCAAGCCCCAAAGGTCCTTGAAGATCCGTTCATTAACAGTTCTTCAAGATCAAGCCCAAAAGCCTTGAAGATTCGTTCATCCATCAACCTTTAAGATCAAGCCCAAAGGCCCTTGAAGAAACTTCCCTCAACCTTCAAGATTAAGCCCCAACGGCCCTTGAAGAAAACTTTCAACCGTTCATCCAAGATCAAGCCTCGACGGCCCTTGGATAAATCGCACATCCACAAATCAACATCTTACGGAGATCAAATCAGATGATCAATTTTCAGAGAGATTGTAACCCCAAAATCATCAATACAAAATATTATTTTGTACACGTGTTCTTGTCTAGTTTGTTTCAGGAATTTCTGTGTTTACAAATTTGGCACGCCCGGTGGGACCATCTCTACCTCTCATCTCTTTGTCCGTTCAAGGAATCCAAACATACCTCAAAGTCAATAGCATCAAGCAAGGGACAAGTCGTTCTCGCAACCACCAAAGGAAGGATCCTGATCACTTCTGCCGCGAATGGACAATCCATTGACGCCACAACCGCTCTTCAACATGCCACTTCAAAGTTGGTGCTGCTAAAGGAGCAAGGGGAGCATTAAAAGAGTGGGTCCGTTATCAACCTGACCTCGTTGGGGGCACGGAAGCATACTGCTGAGGCACATAAGATGACATCCCAAGGCAGCCAACGACGTTCTTCGTCAGCATCCTGGATGTCTAAAGGAAAGTCACGTATATTGGTTGCACAAGTCATGACCATCGGCGTTACCTCTATTGAAGAACAACTAACTCAAATGAATGAAGCGATCGCAATGCTAACACAAATTGTGGAAGAAAAAGACTTGCAAATCGCTGCACTCGTCAGCTGACTGTGCCTACAAGACGACGAGAACCCCGACCCAAAGGATGATCCACTAAAGAGAGGAGCTGGCGAAGAAGAGTAGATTCCGGTGGAGAATATCGATGTGAAGCCGGAGCCAGACCAAGCAGCGGCACTCATGGGATTTCTTTCTATCCAGCAGCTGCAGGAGATGATCACCCCATCAAGGCACAGTACGAAGGGAGCTCACATACCTCCTTGTTCTACTTGAAGCCCTACTCCAAAAAGATTGATGCCCTGAAGATGCCAAGGGGTTATCAACCACCAAAGTTCATGCAGTTTGATGGAAAAGGAAACCCAAAGCAGCACGTTGCACATTTCGTTGAAACTTGCAACAACGTGAGGACGGAGGGAGACTACCTCGCCAAGCAGTTTGTGCGCTTGCTGAAAGGAAACACCTTTAAATGGTACACGGACCTAGAGCCTGAGTGCATCAACAACTGAGAGCAATTGGAAAGAGAATTCCTTAATCGTTTCTACATCACCCGCCGCACTATAAGCATGCTAGAGCTGACAAGTACGAAGCAATGGAAAGATGAGCCAGTAGTGGACTACATTAACCGATGGCGCACTCTAAGTCTCGACTGCAAAGATAAACTTTCGGAGACCTCCTCGATCGAGATGTGTGTTCAAGGCATGCAATGGGGATTACACTACATCCTTCAAGACATCAAACCACAGACCTTTGAGGAGTTAGCCACCCGCGCTCATGACATGGAGTTGAGCATCGCCCATCATGGGAAGAAAAAACCGATCATCGACTACAAGAACAACAAAGTTCTTGGGACAAAGGTGAAGAAGGCTACGTGGAAATCCACCAAGGAAGCAATGACGGTCAACACAGCTCCCGTCAAAATCTCTACACGAGGCAAGGCGATTCAAGCTGAAGCTTTTCGTGATCAAGGGATGCGTAGACGTACTTTGAAAGAGCTTGAGGAGAAGACTTATCCATTCCCCGACTCTGATGTGGTTGCCATGTTAAAAGACTTGCTTAACAAAAAGGTAATCGACTTACCTGAGTGCAGACGGTCAGAAGAGATGAATCGTACTGACAGTCCAAGGTACTGTAAATTCCACCGTTTCATAAGTCATCCGACAGAAAAGTGCTTCGTGCTTAAAGATCTCATCATGAAGCTGGCTCAGAAAGGAATCATCGAGCTAGATCTTGACGATATAGTGAAGTCAAACTATACCACCATCACTTATGGCTTTTCCGACTCAAAGTTTTCACCTCAACCGCTGAGGGCATGCTCTGAGTCAAGCGAAGTTGAAGGATGGATTCATGTCACTCCGAAGAAATTACATATGAAGCCTACATCTCCTCCACAAGTTCGCCAACTGAAAAGGGGGCAAAGCAGCTTTTGTCAACCTTAAAAGCAATGGGAAATTGTTAAAAATGATGAAATTTCAACACAAAGATAGTTCGTCCCCATCACGATGCACGATTTCTTCCCCGAAGACTTCTTCAAACACTCAATCAAGACACCTTCCTATGAAGATTGCAAGGAATGCCTCTCCAAGATCGTTTGACAATTTCACAACACTCTTTGTCCGCATGAACATAAAAGGCGACAACCAAAAGCTCCTTGCCTGCATGAGCCTAAACTGTACATGGCACCAAAGCTCCTCACCTGCATGAGTCTAAACTGTACATGACACCAAAGCTCATTGTTCGCACGAGCCTAAATTGTATGAACCAACGCTCCTGGTCCGCACGAGCATAAAAGGCAACACCAAAGCTCCTTGTCCGCACGAGCATAAAAGGTGACAACCAAATGCTCATTGCCTGCACGAGTTAAAACTGCAAATGGCACCAAGAAGCTCCTGGCCCACAAGAGCATAAATTGCGTAAGGCACAAAAAAAAATATATGTATTTGAACTACGTTTTGACTTGATCTCTTTCTTAAGAAGGGTACATAGGCAGCTCAAGCATTCAATTTCGAGTTCAGTCACATCAAAAAAAAAAGGGTTTGATTAAAGTTTCATTGATGAAGGTCAATTTTATTACAAATTTATTTTTCTTTGTACAAAATTAAATTACAGTTTCTTCAAAAAAACAAATTTGAATACATATGTTATTATGTATTTACAAAAAAATAAAATAAAAAAAATTCAATAAAGTTCTGCCATCTGCTACATTGGTTTGGTACAATTTCAGAGAAAGAGAGAGACGGAAACTGTCTCTTCTTTTCATTCAAGTTCTTCACCCTAAAGAACGAGGATGGCATCGAGAATCTTCTTGGAGATGATGGATTAGATGGTGCCCACGACCCTTCCTTCTGTGACGCTCAGCAAGCTGGCGAACTCGCCAAAGCCCAACACCGTCACTTGCACAACCTCATCTTCAGACCACCAGGTTTCATCCACGCTCTTCAGGGAACAAAATCTCCGACGAGATGAGCGTTGTCTCCACTTACAGACACTGGAACACTTGGACTTGTCCCCCAGCAACTTTTCTATTGCTCGGCTTTGGACCATCTTGAAATCTCCAGTGCACTACCTTCATGCCCCTCTCTCGGATTCTCTCCCACTTACTCACTGGCCACGCCGAGATCCAACCTCACAACACACTGCACCCGCAATATCTCCTTCTGCACCGTCATTATCTACGAGGCGATCTCATGGGTTCTGCTCCTGCCTGGTTTCGGTGCTAGTCAACATCTACGGCAGAGAAAGCAGAGGGATTGTAATCAACCATCTCATCGTCCACATCGGTCTCATTCTTGAGCTCCTGGAAAATCAGTTCCGAAATCATCAGAAGTCGTTGATGCTTTGTGTGTGAAAGTTATCCCTTTCTTGTCCTCGCCTAGTGCTGCATCTCCTGCGTCCGAGCCCGCTGCTTCGGGTGTCTGCTACTGTGGATACTTGGGAAAATGGGTACTTGGGGCTGTCTCCAATCGCTGTAAATGAGCAATTTTTGTGCCTTACTTGGGAGCTGATTGCAATTCTGCATACTGGGATCGATTGTTAAAGGCCGTAATGTGAAAAAGCTGAAAAGTCAAGTGCTGGTGGAGATCATAGAGGTAGGGTCACAACGGCAGAAGAAGATATTGGTGGCAATTTTGTTGCGGCTAGAGTTGCAGATTCAGGATCGTCTGATGAAGATGGAGATCGTCAAGAACTGCTTCGCCGGGAGCGAGATGATGGAGGTCCTCATCCAACCTTCGAACCACCATCTTGGAGCCCAGACCACCGCAGCTTCAAAATCTTTATGGAAACCACGAACCCACTTTTTCGTCTGTATCTCTGAGATAAACCCAGTGCACAGCAGGGACAAATCAGTGCACCACCGCCAACGACCCGTCGATCACCACCATGGAAGTAAAGGACCCCATGAATGCTTCAGTACCCACCTTTCTTCTCTGCAAGCTTCTCTTTTCTGCCCATCAGTTTCGCTTTTATGCAGCGAGAGTAGTAAACAGCAACTGCAGTGCGTAGTAAACACCAACTTCACCCACAACGGCAGCTTCATGGTGCAAGCGGTGGTGTTGCAGTGCATCATCTGAGCACCCTCTCCGTTGTGCAACGCCTAAGCCCAGCGAGGAACCCAGCTCCTAAGCGTTGGCACCGTCTGTCCATATTTTCTCCATCTCTTGCCTCCTACAACTCCCCGCCCGTCTTTTCCTCCGCAAGGTAGCAAAAAAATGCAGTGGTTGTGCAATGGTGGCTATGCAAGGCAACAAGAAGGCAGTGGCGGTGCAATGGTTATGTAGTGGCAGTGGCAAACAGCAACGGCGAAGAACTTCAATAACCGCCATCAAGCGACTAGCCGGTCATAAAGCTTCGACTGTAGCTCTCCGTTCGTGGTAAACAGTAATGGCGAAGAACTTCGATAACCACCGTCAAACGACTAGCCGGTCACGAAGCCTCGACTGTAGCTCTCCGTTTGTCTTTTGGTCTCGCCACCAAAACCTCACAATTACCTGTTCAATCTCTTTTGCTAACTGAATAGGCAATTGAAAGCATGATGGAGAGCCGAAGCCACACTCTTAATTAATACCTCCTTCCCAGCCATCGATAAAAATTGTTCTGCCCGCCCATTAATTCGTTCATCCAATTTGTTCCTGACTGCCTCAAAAATTATCTTTTTAGACCCTCCAAAATCTGCTTGAATGCCTAGATATCTCCCAAACCGCTCCATATGCTTGATCCCCAAAAGCTTCGATATTTGGGTTTTTAAAGATTGTGGACAACCCGAACTAAAGTGGACCAAACACTTCTCCAAATTGATAAACTGCCCCGAACCCTCCATATACCGCCGAAGCATATTATTATTACATTCCGCCTCAAGCTCCATAGCTTGGCAAAATAGGACCAAATCATCCGCAAAGAAAACATAGGATAGAAAATCCGAATGTGGGTTCACCCTTATCCCCTGAAACTGTCCTAGTCTCTCCTTATTATGTATCAGCAATGAGAACCCCTCAGCACAAAGTAAGAATAAGAAGGGCGATAACAGGTCGCCTTGCCGAAGGCCCCTATGTGGTGTAATATAACTTGTGGTGTCCCCATTAACTACCTCACTATAAGAGACAGTTTGCACCACCCATTGGCAAAATAAGTCATCAAATCCCAATTTAGGCAACATAGCATTAACAAAAGACCATTCAACACAATCATAGGCTTTCGCCATGTCCAACTTCATAGCCATATAGTTAATACCTTCATCACTCCCGTGATTCATGGAATGAATCAACTCATGAACCACCAAAATATTGTCCGATATCTGTCGCCCTACCACAAAAGCTCACTGATTGGGATTAATCACCTTGGAAGAACTTTCTTCAACCAATTCGTTAGCACCTTTGATATCACCTTATACACTACATTGCATAATAATAGGTCGATACTGGGACATCTTCGTTGGGGTATCCACCTTAGGAATTAGCACTATATTGGTATGGTTCAATTCCTTAAGCATCCGTTTCGACTCTGTTTGTACCATACTTGACCAATCCCGAAACTACTGAGCACCGGTCAACGTTATACCGTCAAGGACCTAGAAGAGCTTCCCTTCAACCAGGAGGCCAATCACAATGCGACACGTGTCGACATCAGAAGCCAATCACAGCTCGACACGTGTCAACATCAGAAGCCAATCACAACACGACACGTGTCAATGTTAGAACAAAACTAGAAACTCTCCTCTATAAATAGGGATCATTCTCCCACAATAATCTCTAATGTCATTTTGTACTAAACTATTCACTAGAACTCACTAAACCAGAGCTTGAACCTATGTATTTGTGTAAACCCTTCACAATTAATGAGAACTCCTCTACTCCGTGGACGTAGCCAATCTGGGTGAACCACGTACATCCTGTGTTTGCTTCTCTATCTCTATTCATTTACGTACTTATCCTCACTAGTGACCGAAGCAACCAAGCGAAGGTCACAAAACCTGACACTTTCTGTTGTACCAAAGTCCTCGCTGATTTTGTGCATCAACATTTGGCGCCGTCTGTGGGAAAGACACTTACTCCCACTCTCTTCAGCTTTGTCAAGCTGGTTTCCACCGCTCGTACACTTTCTTTTGGCCAAGCATCTCTCTCCGACATGGGGAGCGAAAGAAGCCACAGCACACAGAATGACACCCCCGCTGGACCTAGTATGAAGCAGCGAAAACAGGAAGGAAATAGAGTTACTCTTCAAGCTAAAGTCGATGAGCTAGAGGTTCAGAACAACAAGATAGCGATGAAGAATGAAGTCCTCCAGGAACAATATGAAAAACTTTTCGAGATGCTTCACGAGGCTAGGCAGGCTCAAACACATAAGCTCGTCGCCCCTGTTGAGGTCAACAATCAACTGAATGCCCCCCAACACGGAGGGTCGCCGATATCCGACACGGACATCCCTGATAGGGATCGAGCTACACATCAATGTGATAATCAACATGAGACTTCTCTCAACCCAGCTGCTTCAACCCGAAGCAGGAGAAGTAGAGGAAAACACCTCTTCACAGAGGGAGCGGAAGGATCAAAAGCTGTCTATCGCGATTGTCGAGACTTCCTAAAGCAACGTCGAGAGAATCCCATCCACATAAGCTCGAAGATCAATGACCCAAGGGTTTCTGAAAGACTCGGTCCTCTTCCACGACCCAGGCCAGCCGCCAATCTAGAGAATGGGCAACAAGTCCCAGAAGAATATGAAGGTACTGGGGACTCGGAAACATTCCGACATACTCACTCTAGAAGTCAGTATGGCGAGTCCAGAGAAAGATCACGCTATCTTGGTCAAACTTTCCTACTTCCAGGAGGCGATGGGGACTTAAAGAAGAAAACTTTGGTGGTGCACGACTCCGCTCAGGACCCCCTTGTCCTGCAGCTCCTTGAGGAAGTAAACAAGCTGAAGGCTGAACGTCAAGCCGAGATACCTGACTGGAACCAACCTAAGCCTGGCCCTCTCACAAGAAGGATCCTCAACACTCCCCTCCAAGCGAAGACAAAGCAGAAGCTTGACTTACAGCTCTATACTGGAAGGGAAGACCCGATTGAACACCTTAACCTCTTTGAGTCCACCATGGTATACCGGGGACACACCGACGAAGAACGGTGCCTTCTCTTCCCTTCCACCCTCTCTGGCGGAGCGTTAAACTGGTATTGCCGTCTTCCACCTGAGACAGTAGACTCATTTGAAGAGTTGAGGAAGCTGTTTGTCTCTCAACACATCTTCCAGACCGATCGCTTGCATTCCGCAGATGACTTGTACACTATTCGCCAGAAGCCGGACGAGTCATTACGAAAGTACGCTGGCCGCTTCAGCCATGAGTATTCTCGCTGCGCTGAGGCAGATGACAAGACCGCCCTCAAGGCTTTCACGGCAGGCTTACGTGACTGTTTCTTCAAGTACATGATCAATGCCAACACTTGGAAGACTTACTCTGAGGTGATGACACAAGCTTACAACCATGCCTCCGCCGAGGCAAGGACATATCAAGGGAAACCCCCTACAGTCACCCCTTATCAGCAAGTAGGGAGTGGAGACCAGATCCAACCAAATGAAAAGACCTCAACCTTCCAAATGGTAGCAGCACACCCCCCTGCCTCATTTAATGCTTCGCCAAGTCAGCAGACATATCAATCTCAGGGCAAAAGGAAAGACTTCCATCCTCACCAGTCTCATTTTAATAAAAAGAATAAGGGGCACTATCGCGATAACTCAGGATATCGTCACAATAATGCCCGCCCCCAGGCAGTCAACGCAGTGGGCCAATCACGTGTCAAGACAGGCCCTACCCCGAGGTATGAGACATACACCTCTTTGAATGCTACATGTGCTGCCATCTACCCCAGTATAGCTCACCTGATACCAAAGCCAAAGCCAAGACAGCCAGATTACAAGTCCACGAAGAACACGGGCATGTTTTGCTGCTACCACGAGTATAATGGCCATGATAGTGAGAAGTGCATTATCCTCCGTGACCATATTGAAGCTTTGGCACGTGAAGGAAAAATTGATCAGTTCCTCCTTCACCCTCCAAGGGATAACCGTAACCAACGCCAGGTGAATGTGATATATTCCATAAGCGGCGGCACACCCATGTCTGAATCTTCCAATAGGGCCATGAAAAGCAGTGAACGAACTTTGAGACCTGGCCATCAAGTGTTTCACGTGGAAGACATCAGAGGAGGCAAGTATCAAAAGCCTAACTGGGATCCAATATGTTTCTACCCTGAGGAAGAAAGAGGTATCATCTACCCTCACAACGACCCGCTGATTGTGGAGGCTCACATAGCAAATTTCGATGTGAAACGAATCCTGATAGACACAGGTGCCTCAGTCAATATCATGTTTGCTGAAGCCTTCAAAGCACTTAATGTAGCTGAACACTTGCTCGATCGCTCGATTTCTCCTCTGATAAGCTTCTCTGGCGATATCGTCCAACCTTTAGGGAGTATACACTTACCCCTTACCATTGGTACAGGCCCCTACACAGCTACTATTACCACTAACTTCCTAGTGGTCAATTGCCCGACTGCATACAATGTCATCTTTGGGCGCACAGGCATCAATGACCTCAAGGCCATGGTATCCACACATATGTTGTTGATGAAGTTTCCAACCCCTTTCGGCAATGGATACATCAGGGGAGATCAACTTAGTGCTCGATCATGTTACAACACTTCAGTTAAGCAACAACACCTGCATGTCCCCAAGGAGACCCTCTCTATACATAACCAGGTAGTAAAGACCAGTCCAGATGAAGCTAACTCGGATCTTCATGATGGCAACAGTCAACCCGACGACCCTCGAGATGACTCCTTCACCCAGCAAGCACAACCCGCTGAAGAGTTAGAGAATGTCTCTATCTCCAAAGACCATCCAGATCGCATGGTGAAGATTGGCACCACTTTGTCACCACCCCTTCGGTTGTCGCTGATCTCATTTTTACAAGAGAACGCCGAGGTCTTCGCTTGGTCATATAAAGATATGCCGGGCATCTCTCCTGATATCATCTGTCACCATTTGAGTATTGATCCCAAGACCAAACCAGTAAAACAGAAGCGAAGATCTTATGATGTTGAGCGATACGAGGCGATGAAAGCAGAAGTTGAAAAACTCAAGGACATAGGCTTCGTCCGTGAAGTCAATTACCCAACATGGGTAGCAAATGTTGTCCTTGTTAAGAAAAATCCGACCAAGGAAAGTCTCCTGCTTCAAAAGGTCTTGTGGAGAATGTGTGTCGACTACACCGACCTAAACAAAGGATGCCCGAAGGATAGTTTCCCTCTTCCTCTAATTGATAGACTTATAGACTCTACAGCAGGGTGTGAGCTCTTGAGCTTCATGGACGCTTATTCAGGATACAACCAAATCCTCATGAACCCCTCAGACCAAGAACACACGGCCTTTACTACTGACAGGGGACTGTATTGCTATAAAGTCATGCCTTTCGGCCTAAAGAATGCAGGAGCAACTTATCAGAGACTGGTCAATTCAATGTTCGCCGAACAGATTGGGAAGAGCATGGAAGTTTACGTTGATGATATGCTAGTCAAGAGCAAACATGCTGACCAACACATCACCAACCTATCTGAAACTTTCACCATTCTAAAGAGGTATCGAATGAGGTTGAACCCCAATAAATGTGCCTTCGGCGTGGGTTCTGGCAAATTCTTAGGCTTCATGATTAGCCAACGAGGTATTGAAGCTAACCCCGAAAAGATCAAGGCAATCCTCGACATGAAAGAGCCCGTAACTTCAAAAGATATCCAAAGCCTTACTGGCAAGGTGGCAGCCTTAACCAGATTCATCTCTAAGGCCACAGACAGATGTGCTCCTTTCTTCAAAGCACTCAAGGGAAAAAAAAAAAAAGGGTTTGATTAAAGTTTCATTGATGAAGGTCAATTTTATTACAAATTTATTTTTCTTTGTACAAAATTAAATTACAGTTTCTTCAAAAAAACAAATTTGAATACATATGTTATTATGTATTTACAAAAAAATAAAATAAAAAAGATTCAATAAAGTTCTGCCATCTGCTACATTGGTTTGGTACAATTTCAGAGAAAGAGAGAGACGGAAACTGTCTCTTCTTTTCATTCAAGTTCTTCACCCTAAAGAACGAGGATGGCATCGAGAATCTTCTTGGAGATGATGGATTAGATGGTGCCCACGACCCTTCCTTCTGTGACGCTCAGCAAGCTGGCGAACTCGCCAAAGCCCAACACCGTCACTTGCACAACCTCGTCTTCAGACCACCAGGTTTCATCCACGCTCTTCAGGGAACAAAATCTCCGACGAGATGAGCGTTGTCTCCACTTACAGACACTGGAACACTTGGACTTGTCCCCCAGCAACTTTTCTATTGCTCGGCTTTGGACCATCTTGAAATCTCCAGTGCACTACCTTCATGCCCCTCTCTCGGATTCTCTCCCACTTACTCACTGGCCACGCCGAGATCCAACCTCACAACACACTGCACCCGCAATATCTCCTTCTGCACCGTCATTATCTACGAGGCGATCTCATGGGTTCTGCTCCTGCCTGGTTTCGGTGCTAGTCAACATCTACGGCAGAGAAAGCAGAGGGATTGTAATCAACCATCTCATCGTCCACATCGGTCTCATTCTTGAGCTCCTGGAAAATCAGTTCCGAAATCATCAGAAGTCGTTGATGCTTTGTGTGTGAAAGCTATCCCTTTCTTGTCCTCGCCCAGTGCTGCATCTCCTGCGTCCGAGCCCGCTGCTTCGGGTGTCTGCTACTGTGGATACTTGGGAAAATGGGTACTTGGGGCTGTCTCCAATCGCTGTAAATGAGCAATTTTTGTGCCTTACTTGGGAGCTGATTGCAATTCTGCATACTGGGATCGATTGTTAAAGGCCGTAATGTGAAAAAGCTGAAAAGTCAAGTGCTGGTGGAGATCATAGAGGTAGGGTCACAACGGCAGAAGAAGATATTGGTGGCAATTTTGTTGCGGCTAGAGTTGCAGATTCAGGATCGTCTGATGAAGATGGAGATCGTCAAGAACTGCTTCGCCGGGAGCGAGATGATGGAGGTCCTCATCCAACCTTCGAACCACCATCTTGGAGCCCAGACCACCGCAGCTTCAAAATCTTTATGGAAACCACGAACCCACTTTTTCTTCTGTATCTCTGAGATAAACCCAGTGCACAGCAGGGACAAATCAGTGCACCACCGCCAACGACCCGTCGATCACCACCATGGAAGTAAAGGACCCCATGAATGCTTCAGTACCCACCTTTCTTCTCTGCAAGCTTCTCTTTTCTGCCCATCAATTTCGCTTTTATGCAGCGAGAGTAGTAAACAGCAACTGCAGTGCGTAGTAAACACCAACTTCACCCACAACGGCAGCTTCATGGTGCAAGCGGTGGTGTTGCAGTGCATCATCTGAGCACCCTCTCCGTTGTGCAACGCCTAAGCCCAGCGAGGAACCCAGCTCCTAAGCGTTGGCACCGTCTGTCCATATTTTCTCCATCTCTTGCCTCCTACAACTCCCCGCCCGTCTTTTCCTCCGCAAGGTAGCAAAAAAATGCAGTGGTTGTGCAATGGTGGCTATGCAAGGCAACAAGAAGGCAGTGGCGGTGCAATGGTTATGTAGTGGCAGTGGCAAACAGCAACGGCGAAGAACTTCAATAACCGCCATCAAGCGACTAGCCGGTCATAAAGCTTCGACTGTAGCTCTCCGTTCGTGGTAAACAGTAATGGCGAAGAACTTCGATAACCACCGTCAAACGACTAGCCGGTCACGAAGCCTCGACTGTAGCTCTCCGTTTGTCTTTTGGTCTCGCCACCAAAACCTCACAATTACCTGTTCAATCTCTTTTGCTAACTGAATAGGCAATTGAAAGCATGATGGAGAGCCGAAGCCACACTCTTAATTAATACCTCCTTCCCAGCCATCGATAAAAATTGTTCTGCCCGCCCATTAATTCGTTCATCCAATTTGTTCCTGACTGCCTCAAAAATTATCTTTTTAGACCCTCCAAAATCTGCTTGAATGCCTAGATATCTCCCAAACCGCTCCATATGCTTGATCCCCAAAAGCTTCGATATTTGGGTTTTTAAAGATTGTGGACAACCCGAACTAAAGTGGACCAAACACTTCTCCAAATTGATAAACTGCCCCGAACCCTCCATATACCGCCGAAGCATATTATTATTACATTCCGCCTCAAGCTCCATAGCTTGGCAAAATAGGACCAAATCATCCGCAAAGAAAACATAGGATAGAAAATCCGAATGTGGGTTCACCCTTATCCCCTGAAACTGTCCTAGTCTCTCCTTATTATGTATCAGCAATGAGAACCCCTCAGCACAAAGTAAGAATAAGAAGGGCGATAACAGGTCGCCTTGCCGAAGGCCCCTATGTGGTGTAATATAACTTGTGGTGTCCCCATTAACTACCTCACTATAAGAGACAGTTTGCACCACCCATTGGCAAAATAAGTCATCAAATCCCAATTTAGGCAACATAGCATTAACAAAAGACCATTCAACACAATCATAGGCTTTCGCCATGTCCAACTTCATAGCCATATAGTTAATACCTTCATCACTCCCGTGATTCATGGAATGAATCAACTCATGAACCACCAAAATATTGTCCGATATCTGTCGCCCTACCACAAAAGCTCACTGATTGGGATTAATCACCTTGGAAGAACTTTCTTCAACCAATTCGTTAGCACCTTTGATATCACCTTATACACTACATTGCATAATAATAGGTCGATACTGGGACATCTTCGTTGGGGTATCCACCTTAGGAATTAGCACTATATTGGTATGGTTCAATTCCTTAAGCATCCGTTTCGACTCTGTTTGTACCATACTTGACCAATCCCGAAACTACTGAGCACCGGTCAACGTTATACCGTCAAGGACCTAGAAGAGCTTCCCTTCAACCAGGAGGCCAATCACAATGCGACACGTGTCGACATCAGAAGCCAATCACAGCTCGACACGTGTCAACATCAGAAGCCAATCACAACACGACACGTGTCAATGTTAGAACAAAACTAGAAACTCTCCTCTATAAATAGAGATCATTCTCCCACAATAATCTCTAATGTCATTTTGTACTAAACTATTCACTAGAACTCACTAAACCAGAGCTTGAACCTATGTATTTGTGTAAACCCTTCACAATTAATGAGAACTCCTCTACTCCGTGGACGTAGCCAATCTGGGTGAACCACGTACATCCTGTGTTTGCTTCTCTGTCTCTATTCATTTACGTGCTTATCCTCACTAGTGACCGAAGCAACCAAGCGAAGGTCACAAAACCTGACACTTTCTGTTGTACCAAAGTCCTCGCTGATTTTGTGCATCAACATTTGGCGCCGTCTGTGGGAAAGACACTTACTCCCACTCTCTTCAGCTTTGTCAAGCTGGTTTCCACCGCTCGTACACTTTCTTTTGGCCAAGCATCTCTCTCCGACATGGGGAGCGAAAGAAGCCACAGCACACAGAATGACACCCCCGCTGGACCTAGTATGAAGCAGCGAAAACAGGAAGGAAATAGAGTTACTCTTCAAGCTAAAGTCGATGAGCTAGAGGTTCAGAACAACAAGATAGCGATGAAGAATGAAGTCCTCCAGGAACAATATGAAAAACTTTTCGAGATGCTTCACGAGGCTAGGCAGGCTCAAACACATAAGCTCGTCGCCCCTGTTGAGGTCAACAATCAACTGAATGCCCCCCAACACGGAGGGTCGCCGATATCCGACACGGACATCCCTGATAGGGATCGAGCTACACATCAATGTGATAATCAACATGAGACTTCTCTCAACCCAGCTGCTTCAACCCGAAGCAGGAGAAGTAGAGGAAAACACCTTCTCACAGAGGGAGGGGAAGGATCAAAAGCTGTCTATCGCGATTGTCGAGACTTCCTAAAGCAACGTCGAGAGAATCCCATCCACATAAGCTCGAAGATCAATGACCCAAGGGTTTCTGAAAGACTCGTTCCTCTTCCACGACCCAGGCCAGCCGCCAATCTAGAGAATGGGCAACAAGTCCCAGAAGAATATGAAGGTACTGGGGACTCGGAAACATTCCGACATACTCACTCTAGAAGTCGGTATGGCGAGTCCAGAGAAAGATCACGCTATCTTGGTCAAACTTTCCTACTTCCAAGAGGCGATGAGGACTTAAAGAAGAAAACTTTGGTGGTGCACGACTCCGCTCAGGACCCCCTTGTCCTGCAGCTCCTTGAGGAAGTAAACAAGCTGAAGGCTGAACGTCAAGCCGAGATACCTGACTGGAACCAACCTAAGCCTGGCCCTCTCACAAGAAGGATCCTCAACACTCCCCTCCAAGCGAAGACAAAGCAGAAGCTTGACTTACAGCTTTATACTGGAAGGGAAGACCCGATTGAACACCTTAACCTCTTTGAGTCCACCATGGTATACCGGGGACACACCGACGAAGAACGGTGCCTTCTCTTCCCTTCCACCCTCTCTGGCGGAGCGTTAAACTGGTATTGCCGTCTTCCACCTGAGACAGTAGACTCATTTGAAGAGTTGAGGAAGCTGTTTGTCTCTCAACACATCTTCCAGACCGATCGCTTGCATTCCGCAGATGACTTGTACACTATTCGCCAGAAGCCGGACGAGTCATTACGAAAGTACGCTGGCCGCTTCAGCCATGAGTATTCTCGCTGCGCTGAGGCAGATGACAAGACCGCCCTCAAGGCTTTTACGGCAGGCTTACGTGACTGTTTCTTCAAGTACATGATCAACCAACACTTGGAAGACTTACTCTGAGGTGATGACACAAGCTTACAACCATGCCTCCGCCGAGGCAAGGACATATCAAGG